>JARVGV010001299.1:37906518-37918167 GCA_031762435.1 Hypsolebias longignatus | reverse complement strand
CAGTTTACGACCGTATCGGCATCCGACCGGGTCTTTGGAACGGATCTCGGTCGGAAACCGGGGACTACCTGTATATGGATGCAGTTAAGAGGACACGGGGTTGGAATGAGGACAGAGTGAGATGGAGGAGGATGACTTCGCTGTGGAGACACCTGAAGAGGGAAAAGATGTAAGAAGAAGATTTGAGTAACTCCTCTTTGCATCCAGTGCAGTTTTCTATGTAAATGAGTGAAGCCGTGCTTCGGTTCTTTACCGGTTCACCGGGGCGTGACAAGTGGCAAAGGAAATGAGTAAAAGGCTTGTCCATAGAAGGAAATGTCACCTTAAAACAGGAAGTGATTAACCCTTCTTGAGTCATTTTGGTGTTGTCTCACCAGGCTACGAGTTGACAAACCACTTCCATGAGAAAATCTCCAGAATGTCCCAACCTCCTCGTGGGAGGTGCGCCAACAGTCGCTTCAGTTGTTTCATTTAAAATTAAGTGGGAGTTTTTCTCAAAGTGGGCGCCTCCAGCCTGTCAGAAGAGTGCTACCCCTGGATTCTGACTTCTGTCTGCATGGGGGCTCAGCTCAGAGCCGAACGTCCACGTCTGAAAACCACGCTGACGATCCAAACCTGCCAGTTTCATTTGAAAAGTGTCCTCCAGCACATTCAACCATAAAGGTGGGGGCGGCTACAGATGTAAAAATGATCTGACCTGTTGATTTTGTTTTGCATTTTTTTAACCTAACTGTTTGGCTTGCAAACGTTTAGACGCTGGCTTCCTGCCAGAGCTGTATTCAAATCCAGTGGGTGCATTCAGATTTTAAAATAAACAGTTTAAAGCACGAACATGTACTGTTCAAGTACTTCTTGTTTAAATAATGGTCCAGATCACTGAGAGACAGAAAAACAAATAGTGTCCCTCTTTTTTTCTTTTTTTTTTTTTTTTTTACACTTTATTTACCAGGAACAGCCCCACTGAGATTAAAAACCTCTTTTTCCAACTAGTACTGGCCTAGATAGGCAGCAGCAAGCACAAAACATAATATGAACTACCATTCATTCTTAAACATTACTACAAACTAAAAATAATGTACAGTACATGTAACAGAATTGAGCACAAATCTCCTCTCGGTATCGATTTAAAAGCTCTCAAAGAAATACAGGTAGTCCTCGACTTACGAACGGGTTCCGTACCTACAAACTGTTCGTAACCTGATTTTGCCGTGAGTCGGAACTCATTACACGTGGCGCCGCACCTGTTCCTAAGTCCGGATTTTTTGCCATAAGTCAAGAAAATACATGTACAATGTATGCTAACGCTGCGCCGCACACCCGTTCTTAAGTCCAAGTTGCCGTAAGTCGAGGACTACCTGTAGTTTGTTTCCAGTCATTCAGCATATCCATTCAAAAGCTGCAGAACAAACCAAAGCCTTTTTACCCATTTCAGTCAACTGAAAGGAACAAACGTCACAGGAACGGGAAAAGGAAAAGCACTTTTCTGATTCTGACTGTTCAAATTAAAACATTCTGTGAAAAGTTGAAGAATTTTATTAATATTAAACCAAACTGTTTTAATATCTCGAAACTTTCGGTTGAGCGCTCCAAGACTGACAACAATAAAGACCAATGAGCTACACTTGGCATAAATTCAGTGGTTTACATGACCAGTTGTATTTTATTTTATGATAATATATGAATTCCCTCGTAATTGTATGTTTCCGGCTCATCTGGATGAACTGTAGTGTACACTAAAGGTGTTAAAGAAATAAAACTTAACTAAGATCCAATGATTATTTGTTACAATAAATAAAATAAATCTATTTAGGACAAAATAAATTATGCTTTATTTTAAATATTAGCGTTAGCTTACATTGCTTTAAACAAGAGAACAAATGTACTTTTACACAAACTCAGTGCCTTTTATTCAGAGAAGAAAATATGACTTGTGTTCCCTGATTCCCATTTCAGGTAAAGTTTAAAAGAACATGTTGCTGGTTCTGAGGTGCAACACTTTACATACAAAGAGAGGAAGCCATATAGAAATATATTCATTTTTTTAAATTAAACAATGTCCGTGTGTTTACTTGCTTCTGCATTGAACAAAAAAACTTCCCCAAAGATTTGGATCGGCTGAATTAAACAAAAAGAAACAGGAAGCTTGCAAAGTTCAGTTCTGCATTTTTTAAGATCTTTTGCAGAAACTAACACCAACTTTGCACAAACATTTTCTCACGTCACAATTGATCTTCACGAAACCACAACAGGGTCTAAATATAGACCACATGTCTAAAACCTGAAGCGTGAGACAAATGTGAACAGGCGTCCTCTTCAACAGACAGGACTAAGATGAAGTTTCTGCCGCTTATTTTTAAATTGGACCACATTTTTATTGAATTTGAACTCGGGTGCAGAACGACACGACAGCGGAGCTCTGAAGTGTGGTTTCCAAAAATACTGAGGCCTGCGGAATCGAGAACCTAAACGCCGTCAGCTCTGCAGCCATGGAGACGTGCACGATGCAGACACGTTCGACTATCTTCACGTCTTTACTGTTTGAACTCCGTGACAGAAACAAGGACGGTATTTAACCATCGGCACTGCCTCAGACGGCAGTGGGGTGGGTTTTATCACCAACACTGCGGCACAATTCGACGCCTACAAACTGAGGGGGCGAGAGCTGAACGCACCGAAACGGGACGGTTCGGTCAGGAGACGCTCATTAAGATGCTCAACTGTTAGCTAAATATCTCATGAACCACTTGAGGGATTTAATTAAAGTTTGCATAAAGTAATCATCAGCAATCATCTGGAGTAAACCTAATTCAAGATGGCCACCGCAGTTAATCGACCTTAGTGAACACAAATGGCTACGGCCCAGCGATTTTCATAGATCGAGCTAAAATTTGATGTGGTAGTAGCTGAGAGTGATTTACACGTATTTTGAAAGCAAGAGCTCACAAAGCAGCCGAAGGTGCATAATGTGTCAGTCATGGTTGACCATGACGGCCACAACTCAAACGCTCGATGATCTTAGTCTAAAACTCAGCGGGCGATGTGCACGCTGTGCCTTTTATTATGTTTATGAATAGTTTGTCTCCCTGCGTGTTGAACGGAGCACAAACCGTGAAGCCTCGTTTTACTCTGAAACTACATCGAGCCCCCACTCTTCACATTCATAACACACACAAACAAACAAGCCTTTATTTTGTTGCTTCCTCCTCGCCAACACCCCAACACCAACCACCGTCACAAACTGGACCCGTGTTGAGAAAGTTGTCACCATGTCTGAGCTGAAAAGAGTCTGCAGTAACGATGAGGCCCACGGCGTTTCGTTTACAAGAAAACTTCACTTGTCAAATGCTTAAACAGCTGTCACTCCATGTTTTACAGCGAGGAGCCACAATAATACTCAAACCCTGCAGACTTTAGATGAGTGCACGCCACACCAAACGAGTTTTAAAACCCTTTAAAGACCAACACGATTCCACTTTAAGACCCACAAGAAAACTGTCAAAAATTTATTTCAAAGTTACAAATTTTCTTATTTTTCTAATTCGAACCAATTCCAAATAAATAAAAAACTGACCAGTTCCAGGAACAGTGCAGCCAGATTCTTTCACAATAAAGGCTGATAATTTGTTAATGCATTTCTTCTGACAGGCCTGGGGCATGATGGGACTTTGAGTTTTGTTATAGAGTAATAATAACATCTAAAATCATCTAAAACACAAATAAATGAAGAAGCAGCAACGATTGAACTAACATATGAATTTAAGACCCATCTAAAACAGAAAGTCTGGACGTGTTTATCACATCTGAGACTTTTAAAGACCCTGACAAGATGAGAATAAATAAATGTCAGGGATCAAGCAGGATGGGAGAGTGCCACGCTTACTGTTTCAACCAATCTCTATCTAAATATCGTACTTTATTCAACAGATCTGAGCAGAAATACATTAAAACTGACCGGCCTCTCCATCACAAACAGATCTTCCATAAACGTCACCATTTCCATCCGTTTTCTGTCACTCCAGCTTTCCGGAGGTAAACGGTAGTTTTACTTTCACACGTGTTTATTAAACGGGCACAATAATCACTGAAATTATGGAAATTATAGTTTAGAATTTGTTTCTTATGGTCTTGTGTTTTTATATTGACTGGTTTTCATGGCATGAGGCTAAAACCATCCACATGGCTACTGGAGGACAAACCACAGGCAACTCTTGGCCTGCGCTGTTGCCAGTTTGCCTTCATCGAGAGGAATCAGCGCTACTCTTCAAAACCGTGCGCCACAATCTGCAGGAGAGCTGATGTGTGTGATGTGAACCGGAGGCTCTGACGGCATCCAGACGAACGGGAACCCCAGAAACAGCAGCTCCGTGTCACACAAAGGGAGCGGGGGAAACAGAGCGTAAAGAAATCACACCGCCTTGACGCGCAGAACTACGCTGCACAAACTCCCCGCTGACTGGTCGGGGGCGTCGGGAGGGGTTTGCTGCCGGCGCTGATCAAATCCAGGCTGCGTTTAAAGCAAACTGAACATTCCCAGCGGTGCAGTCGATGTCAGGCCGGCGGGGTCTGAGAGCAAACATTTAACTTCCTGTTAACCACGACAAGTTGTGCACTCCTGCAAAACAACTCCAATATGGAAAAAATATATTGTTTCCATGCAAAAAACAAAAAAGAACAGGCTGCCCCCACCCCATACAGACCAAAGCCCCCTTCCCCTCCTGCTGGCCTAGCAGGCCCAGCAGAGGAATGTTTCCTCTGGTGCCGTTTCTGTGAAACCAGTGTCAGGACAGAGAAACACAAAGAGGGGCTGGGGGTGGTGATGGGGGGGTTACATTCCTCTCAGTGGCTGGCTGCTTGATGGACTGGTTTGTTTAGGCGAACAAGCTCATTCTGGATCCCTGTCAGCTGAGACCGAGGGCTTTCCCACAGCTGACCTGGAATCAGCTGGAAGCCAGGGAATGACCCCGCCGCCATGACGCTTGGACCTTTCCTCTCACGACACAGAAAACACTTTTTCATTACTCCATAAAACATCAGAGAATATTAACGTTCTCTGCAGGTCCAATAAGAAATCAAACGATGAGACAAAGACGAGCTGAGGGACGTGGACGTTTTGGACAAACCAAGAAAACAATTTGTCTTTTTGTTCCTCTGAACACTTCACACTCTTCTCAGCAAACAAAAAATAACCCTCTGATAAGGATCTTCAACATTTAGATGTTTTTTTTTTATCCGAAACAAACAAAAAAAACTGTCCTTAAGTTACAGGGGCTCATTTATTAGTTTTAAATGATAAAAAATAAACAAAAAAAACAGCTGAAAATGTTAATCTACTCATATTACCAAGAAGAATGCGTTGGAATTATCTGGGATTAAGTAAAGTTTCCGACACCTTTTAATGTGCATTAATCCCTCAGAACACAAAAAATAAGAAAACATTGAGAGCGGAACGCTCCTGAAGGTGTGTGAACCTGCAGCTTCTGCGTGGGGTCACATAATCTGAGCAGATTAACACTCGTGTGTATTCACAGCGCACGCAGGTATCGGACGCAGATTAAAGCGACCTGCTGCAGAAACTAACAGGATTACAGATGAAGCTCCTGCGACTGTGCGCTCAACACGCCTCGTTGTTTTAAATCAAAAAGAAGTTCCTCCTCTCGGCCACACCCGACTCCAGTTTCTGTTGCACCGACACCCACAGAAATCATCTGCTCTTTGTTCCGAGCGATGCTTTTTGTCAGCAACACCTTCAGATCTATCTTTTTAAATGGGGGTTGGAGATGGGGAGGTGAAACTGGCCGCCCTGGCAGCTTGTTAACTGGACCAGAGTACGGGCGGGGCAGCGACCGGCATCCTTCAGTCCAGATGAAATGTCACTCTCAGCTCGCCCTGCACCAAGCGAGGAGAAGGCATGTGAAGGTGGGCGTCCAAAAGAACAAACAGACGCTGTGTCCAGCTGCCCACCTCGACTGCCTAAAGAGAAATCAACCCGAGCGTCCTCGTCCAACTGGAGACAAACTGCAACACAATCACAGACAGACGGTGGAAAACTTAGAGGAATCCAACCCTTCTACCAGTTGCAGCTGCGAACGTTGAAGTTGGCGTCCACATTCCAGTCATTGCAGCGCAAACATCTGTCTCGAAACACTTTTCTGTGGCCTCACTTGAAAATCTGAAGTCTGCAACCGAAGCCATTTGGAGAAACGCTCAGAAAAGACAATAAGAACGAACGAGGCCCAGTCCTGAAAACAAGCAGAAGCTAAAGCAGAGGTGCGTCTCATCAAGCTCGTTTCCCTCAAACCAATCAAAGTTTCAGTCGGCTCCATCTCTTCGTCAGTCGAGACGTTTCTGTGATAAGCTGGGACAGTCGGCCTGCACGTTTTCTTGTCCGCTCATCCGCCCACCTCGCCGAGCTTCCCATCACAGCAGATCAACTCGCAGCCGAAGTGTCACAGAGAAGCAGGCTCCGGTGGCGTCGCGCCACAGTTTGACATGTTTCGGCTTGTGGCAGCAAGAAACACTTAATAACATGTTTGTCAGGAGAGAAGCTTCGCCTGTAATGAACTGCAATTAACTGGACTCAGTTGGGCCCAGTTCAGCTGCTCACTGGGGGATTTACACACACGTTGGTGAACTAGAAGTTGTTGGAGTGGGGAAACAAGGACAGATTTAGTGAACCTGAAGCCTGATGGAATTAAAGTCTTCATTAAAACACCACCTATATTAGTTATACACTGCCCAACTACTAAAACATACCAAATATGATGTAAGACTGTATTTTTATTTTATTTTTGTTTAACTTCATCTGAGTCAATGTGCCAGGAGGAGCATTTGTGAAACTCATTTTTGTTACTTATGTTGAAAAAGCACATTTTAGACTCAGTGCAAAAATGATCCACATTCTTATATTGAGTTCTCTGAGCCCTTTTCTCATTTGAGTGTAATTTCTGGAGCAGGGGGAGTGAAAACATTGCAGGAATTTAGCCTCGGTGTGCCTGGTCTCAGCTCAGGTTTGGTGGGAGCGAAGAGCGAGTGCAGCGCCTGAACACTCAGGGCACAGGTTCGTCCAACAAGCCTCGCTCCGTTAATCATTTGCCAGGTTATATTTTACTTTTCTGAAGAAAGTTTGACCCACGCACACCCTAAACAAACAGAGCGCACGCACAGTCAACCAACAAGGTGGCGGTTGAGCCGGCGACCGGCTGCAGGAATGCGTGACGATAACAGCCCAAGTGCTGCTACATTAAAAAAATAAAGTTGCACTTGAAGATGTTCGGCATGCTGTCACACCAGAAGAAAGCACGTCAGTCATCCAGCCTGTTAAACTGCGCCTCATTAGAAGACCACTCCCTTCTGAGGATTAGGGGGTTAGAACTAAATATGTGGGAGAGGTTTTATGGGTTAAAAAAAAAGGCATTCCTGGGGAGAGAAACAGCCCAGTTTTTGTAAAAGCATGAGAAGAATGAAGGAAATATGTGCACTACAGTGTAAATATTACCGAGTGTTGACTTTTGCTGGTGTTATTTTGATGATTGATGTGCTTTGAGGCAACAGGAGGGTGAGGAGGCAGTTATTTGAAGCTGCTGCAGAAGGCCTGAAACGGTGGGCGTTCAAACACAAACGTACCCTGAACTGTAGACACAAAGAGTTTAACAGGTATATTGATACGCAACTCTGAAATATGGGCACGCACTCAACGTAAACAAACTTTGTGAGCGTTGACACGCACCAACAACAGATTTTTTTTGGAGACTTCTCTGTCCAAATCGACAACTGATGATGTTTGCTAATCAATTTTCAGTCATTTTAGCTGTTTGACGGTCACTACAACATGAGAGGGGTTATCAGTCTTCATGACACTGCAGAGAGTACCTTCAAAGTTATAGCTTGAGCAGATGGAGCACCATGGCATTGTTTCTGACAGGAAGTGGAGATAAAGTGCTGAAATTCAGCCATTTCAAGGTTTAACATAGCTTTAATGTTCCAGATGCACCTGAACCTGTAAAATACACCGTGGAAGTAAAATACTACACACACACACATCAGGCCCGAGCTGCAGAAACTCCGTCTTTATCAGACACCGTCCTGCCTAACAAGCCTCCTGGAGGCCGCCTGGAAGCCTCCTGGAGGCCGCCTGGAAGCCTCCTGGAGGCCGCCTGGAAGCCTCCTGGAGCCCGCCTGGAAGCCTCCTGGAGCCCGCCTGGAAGCCTCCTGGAGCCCGCCCTCCACCCTCCACCCTGAGGAGGCCGAGATGTCTGCACAATCTCAGTCAGGGTTTCTGAAACAATGTGGCCCCGGTTCCCCTCGCACAAGGACACAGTGGAACCTTCACGTGAAGGCCGGTGTGACCTCATCTGGAACAGATTCCTGGGACTCGAGGCCCGGGACACGAGCTGAGGACCAGGAGCTGAAACTAGGCCTGTGCTCCGTCTCTGACCTCCACTGCCATTTTCTTTCAGCCCCGCCGCTTCCTCCCCCTCCCCTCGGCCCCAGCCGGGCCCGACTCGCCCCCTTACCTTCCGCTGCTGTTTCTCCCAGGCCGGGTCCAGAAGCAGGTCCCGGTCCCAGTCGTTCTCCTGCTCCATGTAGGGGTTGGGCCCGCCGGTGGACGACTGGTTGTTGGCGGCGTGATAATCTACCATGTCAGCGTAGGAAACCGGAGTTCCGCCGCACACGGACTGTCAGGGGTTCGAGAGAGAGAGAAAAAAAAAAAAAGGAAAACGAAGGGGGAAAAAAAAAACGAAGACGGGCTCAAATGAGAGGCGGGAGGGATCCGGGAGCCACGACGTGTCCGTGCTCGTGTCTCCGTGCTCGTGTCTCCGCTTCCAGCCGTGAGGCTTCGTCTGCTCTGGACGTGATGACGGTCCGGTGTGCGCAGTCAGAAGATCCCGCTGCCGCTGTGAAGACCCGTGTGGCCGCTGGAGGAGGAACCCGCCGCTCCTACGGGCTGCACCGACTCCGACAAGCAGGGCGCACCGCGCAGCGTCGCTTCCGGCGTGACCTTTCAAAGTAAAGTGCACGTCATCGCTCTTCGCTGCGTCACCAAAATCTTTTAAAGTTGGCCCCCCCCCCCCCCCTTTTTTTTATTTTTTACAAAAATAATAATAATAATAATTTTATGACATCTTCTAGTTCTTTACACTTGTATCCTAAAAATAATTTGCTTATAGTTGTGAGAAGAAAAAAAAAAAGTTGATATTTGTCTGAAAGTCTTATTTTCCCCTGAGTCCAACAGGTGCTCGTCTATCTTCTTTTGGCTTTTCTCTCTTCGGGGGTTGTAACAGCAAGTCATCCTCCTCCATCTCGCTCTGTCCTCTGTACTCACTCCAACTACCTCCACTGTCCAAAAATAGATATGCTGAGGATTTGGGTTTGTTCAACTGGTGCTGATGTTATTTTTGAGACCTGGTTAACTAAATCTATTCTGGACAAAGATGTAACATTTGACGGCTTAAATATAGTGTATATTGTTCAGATTGGCCAAGAAAGGAAGGTGGTGTGGCAATCTATGTCACATCTAGTCTGGCAACACATCTGGTGTTTGCTAAATCAGCTAAGCAATTTGAAATCTTGGCTCTAAATACTGATCTGTCTGTTTGGTCGGTCTGTATCTGTTGCTACATAACCCCTTCCCTATTATCCATAATGCAGCTTTTATCTAATTTACACTTCAAGAAATTGTTCTGCTGATTTTAATCTATCAGTGACACATTTAAAGCATGTTATTATGTCATTCGGTCTTAGTCAGATTATTGATAGTCCCACTCATCTTAAAATGCCTTGGAAAAATCATCTCTTCTAGATCTTTTCATCACAAACGTGCCACATACATGCACTGGGTTGGGTGTTTTTACAAATCACATTCATATTCCCCGGGAGGCAATGAGGGGTTCAGTGTCTTGCCCATGGACACTTCCAACATGTGACGGCTGGTGGAATCGAACCCTCAACTCTCCCACTGGAGGGCGACAGCTCTAACCAAACTTTGTTCGTTTTAGCTTCTGTTCTGCTCGTTTTAGCTGAAGCAATCAACTCTGGTGACCTCTATAGGAGCTCCTCATGCAGCAGGGAGGAGGTGCAACATGAATCCTGAAATTTTGTTTGACTTTTTATTACTGTTAATATTCTTATCATTATTTCCCATATTATTTTGTAAATAATAAATTACATTACATATATTTTTTTTAAATCTATCCCTGACTCCCGTATTCAGCAGATGCCTGCAGACTGATAAATATTCATGAGCCTTTCAGGCCTGAGGAAGCTGCTGGAGACGGCTGGTTGTCAAGGTAACGGAGACTGAAAGGGGAAATACAATAAGCGAGCCTTCAAAATAAAATGCAATACCTTCAGCATAAAAAAGGGAAACGTTCAAAAATCAAGGTTACAAAGAAAAAAAAAAGAATATCGTAATTTGAGAAGGATTTATATTAACTTTTAAAAATAATAAAACTAACTTTATGCATCCTTGGCTGTTCATTTTGTTGACAATTTGTCTGATGTGCTCTTTCATCTTTTGCTTCAGAGAAACGAACCAACAATTAATACAACTCAAACAGCAGAAATAAAAAATGCACGTTAAAAAGATTTATTGCCTTCCAAATTTGCATTTGTCTCGAGTAGCATCAAAAGAAGAAGAATATGAAATGACGTCAGGTGCAACTGCAGTGAAAAATGAACAGAACGTATAAAACATATTCAGACACATCTGCTGCACGTCTGGACTTTGTGTGTTATTGAAGCGTGTTTGTGGTTTGCCACGGCAGCCATTTTTATGGCCCAAATGTTCCACCAGGACCACAGAAAGTTCTGGAGGTTTGTCAGAACCTGGAGGTTCCTCCTGGTGGAGGCCAGCAGGTAAACAGTCACATCCACTGTTCTGTTTTCAACTCTTTATTCAGAGAAGACACAACAACATCAACAACAACAAGTAAAATAAAAAATAATGAAATGTTTTGTTGGATATAAGACGAACTACCTGAGTTAATTTCAGACGTCGTCACCAGAAGTTTATTTGATTTAAAAACATAGTGTCTCAAGAAGTTTCCCGTTTGGCTACAAATGAAACATATAGCATAAAAATCTTTTCTTATTTTTTTTTAACTTTCAAACATTTTGTAGAAATAAAACAGCTCCGTCTCTTCAGGCTTCCTGCTGCAGTGACAACTGCACAAAAATGAAATAAAATAAAAGATCCTGGTGTAGTGGTTCGGGTCAGTTGTACATGGTCATGTGGAGCCACTGGAACAAAAAACAAACATTTAAATAAACAACAACAATCTATCAGTCAAAAGTAACAATAGACAACCAATAAAATAACTTACTAAGTTTTAATAAACGGGAAATGATTTAACTTTAAAACAGATCAACAAGAAGTCGCCTGCAAACAAACACTGAGCCCATGTTTGACTAATTAAATACTATTTTAGATTCCTCAGAATCAAACACCATAAAAACCCTTTAACCCTCCACTTCGCACATTTTGTCCCAACATTATACTTCGTTTTACTTAAAACGATCAACGAGCCACTAGGGAGCACCAGCTAGTGTCTCTCTGGTTCTGGTCCCAAGCCCGGGTAAATGGTGAGGGTTGTGTCAGGAAGGGCATCCGATGTAAAACACTTTTGCCAAAACTATAATGCGAGTTCATCA
>JARVGV010001299.1:37739170-37749584 GCA_031762435.1 Hypsolebias longignatus | reverse complement strand
AAGTCAACGTGAGGTGTGATGACGTCACTGGGGAGGCGGTCATAAGTCCGAAATGCCGTAAGCCGGGGGTGACGTAAACCGAGAACTACCTGTAATAGTAGTGTAAATAATAATAAAAAAGTTGCAAACTTTTATGTGTAAAAGGTAAAAATTGCTAGTTGTACAACAGAAACCAGAACACTGTTTTAAAAACAGTCTTTAAAATTTTTTGTCAAGATATCTTCCTGATCCTGTCACGCAACTGATTTTTGCAACTTTCAGCAATTTTATCTATTCTGTCCTTGACAATATGACAATAAAGAAATGACAATAAATAATTTAAAAACATGACATAAAGAAAGTCTGACAGTGTTAGAGAGCGGGACAGTTTTCATTTGATCCACGAGCTCCACACATCAACTCAGGCAGGTGGTTACAGAAGGTTTCTCCAATATTGTGCAGATTTTTTTAGCCTTGGTGATTAAAAGGAACTCAAAAGATGCTTGTGTGGCTCTGTGCACATCACTACCTGCTCTTTCAAAGACTTTCTCATGTCAACTGCTTGTTCCTGAAAGCTTTCCTGACTTTCACCACCACCAAAATTAATAACGTCTGTTCTAAACTAGAGAAAAATGTTCTTATGTTGTCAGAAAAATGACTCCTCTGTGTGTTTTTACACATTTAAACATTTATAACTGCATGTGCTTACGTTTATGTTATATATTTAATAAACGTAAGCTTAACCAAGCCGCGCTGCCAACTGAGATCCAGACGGCGCACAGTATGACGTCATAACAAAGTGCTCTTAAAATCACATTACAGATTTTAGTTTTTGACATAGTACGTAATAGAAAATGCTTAAAACAAAAACAAAATGAGGGTTCTTCAGTGTTGATCAGGATGTAGTGAAATTTCAAACATTGTAATACTGTATAAATAAAATCATATTTTCTAAAGTTGTTACACAGACAATGAATTTATATTTTTACAACCTCTAAGCAGACATATTTACGCAATCCCCTGTGCTCTCTAGCGCAGACCCCCCACCCCCCACCCCCCCACACCCCCATGGGGTTCAGGCCCCCCAGGTTGGGAAACACTGTATTAGATAAATAAAAACAGAAACAAGGATGTGCAAGTCTTATAGAACTACATTTAATTCACAGTTGAACATAGTGAACATATCAAACGCAGCAATTAAACTTTCTACCACACAAATAACAGCAACTTGGAATCTGCTGCTTTCAACACGACTGTTTAAAGTTGTTCCAGGTCTATGTTTTCTTTGTGAAGCATCTCCTCTTCTTTTAACAACAGTCTGTAAATGTTCAGGATCTGAGGAGACCGTTGGAGGTTTTGGAAGACCTGAGGTGACCAGTTGTTGGAGGTTTTAAAGAACCAGAGGAGACTAGATGTTGGAGGTTTTAAAGGATCAAAGGAGACTGTTGGAGGTTTTGGAAGACCTGAGGTGACCAGACGTCGGAGGTTTTAAAGGATCAAAGGAGACCAGTTGTTGGAGGTTTCATGGAATCAGAGGAGACTAGATGTTGAAGGTTTTACAGAACCTGAGACCGGTTGTTGTTGGTTTTAAAGAACCACTGGAGACCAATTGTTGGAGGTTTTGGAGGGAATTAATTTCCTAATCTGCTCTGATGGAGGATTCTAGCTGTTCTGCTGTCCTGGATCTTCTCTGCTGAATGGGAGCAGATGTTATTCTAAAACCTACAGATAATTTTCTGCATTGGTGGAGCCTTTCCAGATGTTGAAGCTGCTCATGCCAGAGGTACTAATGCACTCCCATATCACCTGGGAGATCTGGGATCTGGAAAAGAAAAAAAATAGTCACAAGGTTACGTAACAGTACAATATTGTGTTCAGAGGAATAGATGTAAACTTCGGTAAAATTACCAAGATGGGTAATAGTCAATTAACAAATTGGAAGGAGATGTTAAATTTATTTACTTAAGAAGATCAAAAGTACAGCTGTGGATTAAAGAGTTGCAGTTAATGACCACATGTGCAATTGTTGCACAATGCGTCAGCGCTACTCTCTTTTCACAGTCGGATTAACTTATTCACTCTATTTTATTTGTCTTACTGCCTCCCCCTCAACAAGTAGATAAACACAATTTTATAATGTGAATTCTTATTTAGTTTTTTTTTTTTTTTTGTGCTATATGATTCGTAAAACCGTATAAAAGCCCTAGACCGCCCCGTCCCGCCCATCAAGCACACGGGCCAGGTCAGGCTTGCGCCAGAAACCGCAGCTCTACCCTGTGGTGTCAGAGCTACCATTTTGCATTCAAGCAGTAGTGGTCGCTTCAATGGCAGTGAGGGCATCAGTGAGTGTGGTTTTGTACCTTGACCTCACGCTGAAGGTCACACATTCTGTTTCAGTGCACGTTTGTCACCAGCAAGACATCTCTCATGTATGACAATACTCGTCTCACAGCCACACTGAGCAATAGAAAGATGTACAACTTTGAAAACAGCCACACTGCTACCCACATCAAAGGATGGATCATAGCACAACTGTATTTCAGAGGTAGAACAAGCACAGCTGCCAAGGCCTGACCTAAAAAAATGAACTTTCACTCTTTCAACAGTTGGTGTTGTTCAGTCTCACAAGATATTAGTAAAATAAGTTAATCACCCATCTAGGACGCTCACTCCACCCTCACACTCTGCATTAGCTTTTGTTTTAGTACACTTTTTTGTATCATCCACACACCATAAAACATACACATGCACGTCTTTATCATTCATACATTAAACATATGCACATTTTGCAAATTAGTTGTATTTCCCTATTTCTGTCTAGTTTACATTTTTACTCTGTTGTGTTTCTTTTTAAGGATTCTTAGCAGCGTTTACCCTCTACTTTTAAGTGTAGAACGTAAGGGCCATTTAAACTTAAAAGAAATCCTGAGCACAATGTGAGGACAGTCCTGTTTAGTCTAATTTTCTAGTCTTTCCATTACTCACTCTTTGTAACTCTTTTTAGACAATTTTTCAGAAATTCCTAGCAGCTTGTACCCTCTACTTTTAAATGTAGAATGGGAGGGGCCATTTAAACCTGAAGAAATCCTCCAGGACAGTGCTGATTTTCAGGAAGTTGTTCAGGCTCCCCACAGGCCTTCAAACTGTTACTGTCCATGTCTCTTGACATCTTGTCAGACGGGTTCTTTTTTGCATTTCTATAAACAGCGATAGACTTCTAAACCTAACGTCGTCGAGCCAGGTGGCTTTGAGTGAAGCCACACAAAAGTGTAGCCACAGTTTTCACACGGACCTTGAAACCGAGCAGTCATGACGTCTTTTTACAGGTTAATGGCTTTTACGTATCTGATCACGAGGGTTCTCTCAACACGAACCCCAAGGTGTTTCCACCGCTCCCCCGTGCATGAAGCCAACTTGGAAAATGCCACGTCTATTTACTCGTCCTATTTACACTACCTGTTTTACTCTTACTTATTTTACACGGTCACACTAAAATACTCATCATGCCTATAAGTTTTACTGTCATTTTTAGTTCACTTAAACAGCGTACTCAGGACCAATTTTCAGCAGCCAGTAGACGTCTTTAAAAGATGTGCAGAACTTATTAACAGTCTTCTTCGCACCGGATAGATTTTCAAGGCCATTTCAGACTGTGTGGACCGGTCCTCTGTCGCGAAGATTATTAAATAAATTGAGTGTCTCTTTCTCCTGTTTGGGCCTGAGAAGCAGGTCTCAGCACCATTTTGTCAGCCGTCCGACCACGGCACCCTTCCGGTTCTTTGGTTCCCAGGTGGAGAGGAAACTCAAACAAACTAAATAAAATCAAGAAAGGTAAATTATATTTACCATTCAATGTCGATAAGGCAGGAAAAGTTGCAAGCTCAGCGCTGAGGCGTCCGTCTAACCTGTCTTAATGAAGAAGTGGAAACGGAGGCTTCATGTAACAGAACGCCCAGCTTTTGTTGGCTCCGCCTTCACATCCGGGGTGAGCACAACCTATCAGAGTGCATCAGTGGGGTGACTACGTGTGACTTCATTGTTCTTATCTTTCTGGTGGTGGATAATATGGTGATGTGCAAATCCATCTAAGTGATGGAAGCAAGCAAACAAAAATAACTCCTTGTTGGGTGTTGACCAATGTTCCCTCTATTTTTTCATGTGTCTGGGCAAACACACAAGCTTCATGAGCACATTGAGGACCAGTGTGAGCAACATCAGATGTGCATGCTGTGGTCACACACCAGAGTCACGCCTGTTCAAAATCTGGGATCATATCAAGTTACATGGCTTCTTAAAAGAATCAAATTACAGCAGCAATTTCCATTAGTTTACTTTTAATTCAAGTGATTTGGCCCACTTCAAATGAAAAGTCAATAATCTTGTTGTTCATGAGATGTGTAGATGTGAGAGTCCTGCTTTGGGCTGGGTGAGGTCCAGTTGGGGCTTGGGTGAGGGTCCTGCTCTGGAAGATGGTGAGCAACACAGTGGCCATTGGTGTCGAAGCGTATTTGTACTCTGAGGGGAAGACACACTGGTGGTGGGGGAGTTCCCCCCAGAAATGTTTTAATAAAATAGATGCCATTTTCTGCATTCTGGTGTATTTTAACAGTTGTTAAATAGTTAGTTTTACCTACACAAGTAACACTTGATTCAATAACTATTTTAGAGTTAATGGCAAAACAAGAAGTAACCTGACCAACAGCTCTCCTTGTGTGAATAAAGCACGCCTCACTTCTCTCATGCATCCTAGTCAATCTAAGAAACATAGTGTAACCTAACAAGTTTTAGGGGAAAAAAATCACTAGCCATTGTGAAACAATAATAATAATAATCACTCCTTCTTACCAGTCGCCTAACATAAAGCAATATGATCATTATCCATCATGTTTATTAGTAGTTTAAAATGCATGTCCAAACCACTGTCCCTCCTCTGGACATGTCCAAACCATCTCAGTCTGGCCTCCCTAACTTTATCTCCCAGTTGTTCAACCTGTGCTGTACCTTTGATGATCTCATTCCTAGTTTTATCCATCCTTGTCACTCCTAAGGAGAACCTCAACATCTTCATTTCTGTCACTTCCAGTTCTGTCTCCTGTCTTCTTGTTCATGTCTCTGTCTCCAGACCATACACTATAGCTGTTCTCACCACTGTCTTGTAAACTTTTCAGTGTTTACCCTACCATTATACAAGCGGGGCACCACGTCTTCCGAACCCCACACTACACACACACCTGTCGGCACTAACGTAATGCTATAGTAGGTGCACAAGACAAAAAGCTAAATGCAGCCTCTTACCCTCAAGCGGTGTAGCTGAGATGTATGTCTTTCTCTCTCCTCTCACATCCCTTCTCTAAAGCTGTAAAACCATCGGTGCAAACATCACGCCTTGTTTGACGTCTTACGACTTAAATTTCTGTGATAAATCCACTACGCCAATTATTATTCCTCAATGTGCAATGAAATATCCAAAGCTTGGAAAAGCACTAGAAGTCTTAGCTTCTTCAAACTTAGTTCGCAGTCAGCGCTGAAACTCCAGAAGAAGATGATAGGTTGAATGAAAAAATAAATCACTTGACATATCATGTGACACAGGTCATCAAAGTTTCCCTAGGAACTTTCTAGTTTTGTTTTTGTTTTTGTTTGTTTGTTTGTTTTTTACTGTTTTGTTCCACTGAAAAGTTGTATACCTACTGGGCATGAGATAAATTGCTCATTTTACAGATTTTATTTTTCTACTATGAATTTGGAAAAAGACATCACAAAAAAATAGCAAATGATTCATGCCAAACATGAATGCAAAATAAATATCACATGACTTTCACGTCCGCTGCACCAGTCTCCTGCCAGTTTAAGCAAACAGCCACCTTCGTGAGTCCAACAGGAACATTAAACTGCTACTGTGAGAAGATTTAAAGGACAAATCTTCATCACGAGTGGAGACACTTTCAGTCTCATCCCAGCAGAACAACATGTCTGTTAGTTTCCTCGCTTGAGTTTCAGACTGTTATCTGTGCTTCTGACTTTTAGTCGAGCAACTGTGACTTTCAGCTAAAAGGATCATAATGAATGTCACAAATGTCTCATATTTTATACTTTCTACTTACTTTGATCCTGGAGTCCTAAAATATTTATTTTTCTTCATGGTCCTGTTTCTGTATGTACTTATTATCTGTTTTAATGTTGTTCTGATTGTGGTTATCTGTGTTCACAGGAGTCTACATGAACCCATGTACATGTTTCTGTGCAGCCTGTTTGTAAATGAGCTGTATGGAAGTTCAGGCTTGTTTCCATTCCTGCTGGTTCAGATTCTCTCAGACATTCACACTATTTCTATTCCACTTTGTTTCCTGCAGCTCTTCTGTCTTTATTCATATGGAAGTGTAGAGTTTTTCACTCTTGCAGTCATGTCTTATGACAGATATGTTGCCATTTGTTTTCCTTTGCAGTACAACACCCTGATGACAACTAATAAGATTGTTGGACTTGTTGTTGTCATATGGTGTTATCCTTTTTTTACTGTTGTGATCTTGATATCAATGACTGCACGTTTGCAGCTGTGTGGAAACATTATTAATAAAATTTATTGTGATAACCCCTCTATACTTAAGCTGGCCTGCTTTAACGTCACAATTGATAATATTTATGGAATTGTTAATATGTTTCAGATATTGTTCCTCCCTGTGGTGTTGATATTATACACGTACATGAGCATAATCAAAGTGTGTGTTTCTGGATCCAAACAGACCCGACAGAAAGCTGTCAGTACCTGCACACCTCATTTAATTTCACTGTTCAACTTCTTCTTTGGTACTTTCTTGGAGATCGTAGAAAATAAACTGAACACGAGCAGTGCTGAGGGGATGCTTCGGCTTGCAGGAAATTGTGCATTGGTTTATCTTTACACCTGTCAATCACTCTTTAACCCTGTGATATATGGACTAAAAATGTCTAAAATACGTAGTTCTTGTAAGAGTCTTGTAGATAAAATATTACATCACTCTTAAATTGCAGTCAATGAAAAGTCTATGATAGTAGCTTGATAAGATGTTTAATAGTGTAAAACAAACTACCGGTCTTTGTTCTTTGCAGCATGTTTACAGTACATGACGATTGATTCTGATTTCATAAATAATTTATTATAATATTATTGATTATTAATGATAATGTAAACCTTATTATCTGATAGGAATAAATATGAAATGCCCCTCATATTCAGAAATTACGCATCCTTTTTTTTTTGTGCTTATTTTGTGATGTGATGTGAAATACTGAGTAAAAGTTTAAAAAAAAAAAATTTTGATTTTCCTTTGTTGTTTTTTGGATGTCTGTGATGGATTTTTGACCTGTCCAGGGTGTAACCTGCCTCTTGAACAGTGACTGCAGGAGGTAGGGACCTGCTACCCTGCATCGCTGCATGAAAAAGCTGTTAAAGAAAATGACGGAATGTTTTCAATTATTAATAGATTTGTTCAAACAAAAAAATATATATAATCACAAATTCAGTCATTTCCTTGCACTCAACACAACTTCCATTTTACTGGAAAATGTATTTATTTATTATACTGCAATCTATTGTTAAAAGCTATTCTAATATTTATTTTTGATGTTACCACAAAGCTCACAATGTTATATTTTTTTCAAGAGATCTCTGACAAGTTGGACAAATAGACTTATTTGACAGACATTAGTTTACCTAAAAAAACAGGACCATATAATGGCTGTAGCCCTGTGAGGATTACAGTTTCTGGTCCACAACCTGTGTGGCACCCCTAAAACGAGGATTACCACATTTAAGTGGTAAATTGCAGAATATTAACAGTAATAATTTTGGTTAATGAACATAATTATTTGTTTAGTTACTGGTACATCTAGGCTTGAAGCTGTCGGAAATGTTATGTTGTTCCAGGGATCTGTAAGGGGGGGGGGGGGGGGGAGTGCACGGTGTTCCTTCAGACACAAACTGGAGAGAAACACGATGCATCCTGTCCTCATTGTTCTGCTTTCACCTGCTTCATACAGGTCAGAAGATATAAGTCAGAGAGAGACAGAGAGAAATTCAGACTGAAAAGTCATGACTCAGATAAATAGTTGTGTAAAAACTAAGTCAACAACTTTTGACCCATGAGCGGCAGAGAGTTCTGATGGTCCAACATTTTTATATATCTACAATATTTTATATATAAGATGTCAAGTTAAAAACAGTCTGGACTTCCTGTTTTGATGGCAATGGTCAGAGCTCATATAATAACTCAATGATAGTTTGATGTGTGACCTTTGACTTCTGAGAGGATTTGACAGAATGTATGAGGCCAATGGCAGTGAGAGACACACTGAGTGAAAAGAAACATAAAACACCAACGTCTTTGTGAACAACCACAATCCTGACCAAGTTGGAACATTGTGTATTTGATAAATAAAAACAAAAGCAAGGATGTGCAAGTCTTATAAAACCACATTTAATTCACAGTTGAACATACTGAACGTATCAACCGTTGCAATTAAACTTTCTGCCATAAGAATAATAGCAGTTTAGAATCTGCTGCTTTCAACACGACTTTTTAAAGTTGTTCCAGGTCCATGTTCCTTTGTGAAGCATCTCCTCTTATTTTAACAACAGTCTGTAAATGTACAGGACCTGAGAAGACCATTGGGGGTTATGGAAAACCTGAGGAGACCAGATGTTAGAGGTTTTAAAGGATCAGAGGAGACCAGTTGTTGGAGGTTTTTTAATGATCAGAGGAGACCAGTTGTAGGTTTTATAGGATCAGAAGAGACCATTTGTCTGCAGTTTTAAAGGACCAGAGAACACCAGTTGTTGGAAGTTTCAAATAACCAGAGGAGAGTAGATGTTGGAGGTTTTAGAGGACCTGAGAAGACCAGGTTCTGGAGGTTTTAAAGGATCAGAAGACGCCAGTTGTTGGAGGTTTTAGAGGACCTGAGGAGACCAGTTGTTGGAAGTTTTAAAGAACCAGAGGAGACCAGTTTTTGGAGGGATTTCCTATTGAAATCCACTTCAGTGGGTAAATAGTAAATTATTCAACACTGCTTATTTCCCATTTTATGAAAGAGCCCATTGAACCGTCATAACAAGGTAAATTTGATCCCATTCACAACATTTCACCAGTACCATAGCAGAACCAATCTGAGGTTTCAATTCAGAATTCAATTGGTAATTAAATGTACCTTTTTATTACTGTTTTTTTTTTCTTTGAAAATTTGTATAGCCATACACTGTGTATGATATAAATATTTAGCTCATTTTATAGATTTTTATTTTTCTATTTATAACTTGAATCATACAACATCACAATAAAATAACAAATGACTCATGCCAAACGGTGCTGGTCATAAAATTATATTATCATGAAAAGTTGATTTATTTCAGTAATTCCATTCAAAAAGTGAAATTACATTAATTAATTAATTGCACACAGACTGATATACTGTATTTCAAATGTTTATTTATTTTAATGTTGATAATTATAACTGACAACTAATGAAAACTCCAAGTTCAGCATCTCAGAAAATTAGAATATTGTGAAAAGGTTCAATATTGAAGACACCTGGTGCCACACTCTAATCTGCTAATTAACTCCAAACACTTGCAAAGACATTTAAATGGTCTCCCAGTCTAGTTCTGTAGGCTGCACAATCATGGGGAAGACTACTGACTTGACAGTTGTCCAAAAGACAACCATTGACACCTTGCACAAGGAGGGCAAGACACAAAAGGTCATTGTTAAAGAGACTGGCTGTTCATAGAGCTCTGTGTCCATGCATATTAATAGAGAGGTGAAGGGAAGGAAATGAAGTGGTAGAAAAGTGTACAAGCAATAGGGATAACCGCACCCTGGAGAGAATTGTGCAACAAAACCCATTCCAAAATGTGGGGGAGATTCACAAAGAGTCAACTGCAGCTAAAGTCAGTACTTCAAGAACCACCATGCACAGACGTATGCAAGACATGGGTTTTTGCTGTTGCATTCCTTGTGTCAAGCCACCCTTGAACAAAAGACAGCGTCAGAAGCATCTGTCATGGAAGTTTATTAAGAAGAGCTGAGGTAAACTGAAAGTAAACCAGAAAAGATTGATCTTTAATTTATTATTTTGAAGGTAATCTAGTGTTCAAAGGCTCTGTCACCCTGAACAATGTCAGGAGAGGAAGAAGTGTTGATTACATTTGAACATGCATATTTATACACACAGTGTCGCTGGGCAGAAAGGGGAATGAAACCAGTTCAGAACTTTCGTATCTTTCCACCCTCCAGGTTTCAGACAAGAACAAGATGAGTCTGGTTAGAAAAACAAACTCGTCATCACATGGACTGCAGCTGCACATTCAGTGGAAAAACATCTTCTAAAAATCTTCTTCTTTCGGCTTTTCCCTTTTCAGGGGTCGCCACAGCGAGTCATCCTCCTCCACCTCACTCTGTCC
>JARVGV010001299.1:37667329-37679392 GCA_031762435.1 Hypsolebias longignatus | reverse complement strand
AACTGTCTCCACAGGTCCTCCAAAACCTCCAGCAACTAGTCTCCTCAGGTCCTCCAAAACCTTCAACTGTCTCCACAGGTCCTCCAAAACCTCCAACAACTAGTCTCCTCATGTTCTCCAAAACTTCCAACAACTGGTTTCCTCGGGTCTTCCAAAACCTCCAACAACTACTCAGGTCTTCCAAAACCTCCAACAACTACTCAGGTCTTCCAAAACCTCCAACAACTCCTCAGGTCCTCCAAAACCTCCAAAGGTCTCTTCAGGTCCTGAACGTTTGCAGACTATTGTTCAAAGAAGAGGAGATGCTTCACAGAGGAAACGTGGATCTGGAACAACTTCAAACAGACGTGTTGAAGGCATCAGTTTTTAAATGAACGTAGTATTTTTTTAAATGTTGCAGTTTTTTTAAGTTCCAACATTTTGGTATGTTTACTGTGTTTCCTTGTGAATAAATAAATGGTCCATGACATTTGCAAATAATTTAGTTATGTTTGTATTTACATTGTACACAGCAGAGCTTATTAGGAGTCAGAGTGATAAATTCATATAAATTCTTCTGCAGACCTCTTAAAGTTCTGAGTCAGAGTTTGTTCAGATAAAAAAGAACATTTTGCTTTGAAACCAAACGAGCTGTAAAGATGAAAGGATTTCAGTGAAACCAGTCGAGGCTCCTTGTTGTGCCTTCAGTCGCTGCAGCTGGTGGATGAAGCCCTGGTGGTTGTGCTTCAGGCATGATGCTGGTCTGTAAAATGTAAAGTGTCTGCTGACGGCAGGAAGACTTTCCAGTTTAAAGCCCATTTCCTGCAGCTCTCTCAGCAGCACACATTAAGATGCATTAGGGCTGAGGCTCAGGAGACGGCTTCGTCGCTGTTAATGCTCCGACAGGCGGAGAGGAAACCCGCTCCGCTGCCAGCGCTGACTGAAGCCGCCCATCGGAACGGCAGCTGATGAAGAGGAGAGACAGGAGGAAGAACAGAGAAAACGGCTGCTTACTTTGTGTCAAACTCAATCAGGTTTGTGTCGATCGGAGCTTCATCTGGAGCTGTGAGAGGAAGAGACGAGAGGAGGGGTGGACAGGTCAGAGAGAGAAGCTGCTGGTGTGCACATCACATCACTATATCACTCCACAGCACTCTATCACTCATTAGCACTCATTAGCACTTTGTCTCACTGTATCACTCCTCATCACTGTTTACCTCAATATTGTTTCACTGTTTCTCTCTTCATTACTCTTCATCACTCTTTATCACCCCTCATCACTCTTAATGACTCATCACTGTATCACTCATCGTCATTGTTTCTCTCTTTATAACTCCTCATCATTTCCCCTCTATCACTCTATCACAGTTTCACTCTTCATCACAGTTTCACTCTTCATCACTGTTTCACTGCTCATCACTGTTTCACTCGTCATTATTGTTTCACTAATCATCACTGTTTCACTCTTCATCACTGTTTCACTCTTCATCACTGTTTCACTCCACAGTTTCACTCTTCATCACAGTTTCACTCTTCATCACTGTTTCACTCTTATAATTATCACTGTTTCACTCTTCATCACTGTTTCACTCCTAGTCAATGTTTCACCCATCATCACTGTTTCACTCCACAGTTTCACTCTTCATCACAGTTTCACTCCATCACTGTTTCACTGCTCATCACTGTTTCACTCATCATTATTGTTTCACTAATCATCACTGTTTCACTCTTCATCACTGTTTCATTCTTTTTCACAGTTTCCATCCTCATCACTCTTGTATTCTTTATCAGTGTTTCACTACTCATCACTGTTTTACTCTGTCACAATTTCCCTCCTCATAGCTGTTTCACTCTTTATCACTGTTTCACTCTTATAATTATCACTGTTTCAGTCTTCATCACTGTTTCACTCCTAGTCAATGTTTCACCCATCATCACTGTTTCTCTCTTCATTGCTCTTCAACACTTCTCACCACTATTTTTCTCTTTATCACTTTTTGTCTCTTTTCACCACTCTATTTCTATATCACTCCATCAATGTTTACCCCATATCACAGTTTCCCTCTTCATCAAAGTTTCACTCTTTGTCACAGTTTCACTCCTTATCACTATTTTATTATTTATCACTGCATCACTCTTTAAAACAGTTTCACTACTCATTACTATTTCACTCTTCATCACAGTTTCACTCTTTGTAACAGTTTCACTCTTTGTAACAGTTTCACTCCTCTTCATTTTTCACTCTTCTTCACTGTTTCTTTCTACATCACTCATCACAGTTTCACTCCTCATTGTTTCACTCTACATCACTCCTAATCACTGTTTCACTCTACATCACTCCTAATCACTGTTTCACTCTACATCACTCCTAATCACTGTTTCACTCTTGGTCACTGTTTTTCTCTTCATCATTGTTTCAGTCATCATCACTGCTTCACTCTACATCACTCATCACTGTTTTGCTTTTTGTCACAGTTTCACTCATTTTCACTGTTTCTCTCTTCATCACTCTTGTCACTCCTCATCACTGTTTTACTCTGTCACTGTTTCACTCTACATCTGACCTCATAATGGTTATACTGTTTGACACTGTTTCAGTCTGTATCACTCCTCATCACTGTTTTACTTTTTGTCTCTGTTTCACACTACATCACATGTTCACTTTTATTCATTGCTTCACTCTTCATCACGGCCTCAATCTTATCCTCATCACTGCTTCACTTGTCACTGTTTCACTGCTCGTCTTTGTTTTATTTCTCATCACAATTTCACTCTACATCACTCATCTCTGTTTCACTCTTTGTCTCTTGTTCACTCCTTTTCACTGTTTCTGTCTTCATCACTCTTGTCACTCCTTAACACTGTTTCACTCCTTACCATGGTTTCACTCTACATCATCCCTCATCACTATTTCACTCTTTGTCATTGTTTCATTCTAAATCCTAAACTATCACTGTTTCTAGACTAGAACTCAATAATCAAAAGAGACTCCACTTCAGGTGAAAGTGGTTCAAGAGTCTTAATCCAGAACTTCTGCAGTTTTTGACTGAAATTGTGGTTTTATCTCAGCAGCATGTTGAGGGATGAAAGGGACTCACGGTCTCGGTAGAAGGATTCCTCCAGTGGTTTTGGGTGCATTAACGTGAAGGGCAGCTCAACAGAGACGTCACTGAAAAACAGATTCATCCCAGGTCATAAAACACAACATGAGTCATTAAACTGGTGTATTTATGTGGGGGAGGACCACTGCCACCCTTTGGAAAGCTGTGCTGTGAGACGTTCAGGTGACCTTTGTAAATCTCAGCGTGTGGTTTTCATCTGCGGCGGAGCGTGAAAGGTTACCTGGCAGCCAGATCTCCGAGGATCCTGAAATCAATAAATATTTAACACCATGAGCTTCAGAGGACGACAGATCCATCATTTCTATCGATGCAGTCATTAAATGCCTGCTCAAATGTTCTGAATGACCCGGTAACGCTGTCTGGGTTTGTTGTTCTTTAAACATCCAATCAGGATTTAGAATCAGTAAATCCAGATCTCTGAGGGTGAAGAGCTTTTGGTTATAGACCTGGATCTAAACTTCAGATCCTCTCATCCTGAACCACTGAGACAGAAAACTCTAAACTTCGATGAACATTTGTTCAGCAATCTGGAGTATTTTATGTACATTTATTTAGTTTAAATAAAAATAAACTTAAATTCCAGACTGTAAGACAACGAAACAGGGGGTGAATACTTTTGTGACCCACTGTATAATTAGTCCTTCTTGAAAGATCAAAGGTCACACTGGAGGAATGAAAAGTTTATTATGTGTCAGAAGGTACTGACCCGCCTCGCGACACGACCAGCTTCACTTTCACTTTGTAGGACACGATGATGCCCAGGATCTCCCTGCTGGCTCCTTCTCTCAGGCTGATCAGGAGACAGAACGCACAGTCAGACATCAACACATCTGAGTGTCAGTGAAGGCATCGTGAGCGCGTCGGGACTCACAGCGTACTGGAGGCCAGGTTGGTGTCCTCGTGCTTCAGTTTTCCATCCAGGGCGAGGCCTCGCTTCTCCCGGTTGTTGGCCAGGAAGGGAGTGAGGGTGAAGACCTTGCAGAAGGTCGAGCTGGGCGCAACGACGTCACTGAGGAGACAGAAACATTTTGATTGGTGTTCAAGTCCTGTTTTAGGTTAGAATTTTTAGATTTCCAGAAGAAATTAGTTTTTTTTTTTTTTTTTTTTTTTTTTTTTAAATAAAACTTTCAGTCCCAAATGTGTTTTTATTAGGGAGAAATGTTTTTATTGGGGCTTTTAGGCAGATTTGGGGTTTTGTGGACACCAATGACCAAACTTGTGTTTGTCAGCCATTTTTTATTGTTCTTGTAACATCCTGGACATCATTCTGTTTGTTTGGTTGAAGTGAATGAAACTCACTCTGACTCCTCGACGGCCACCGGACATTTGTACTGAGCCGTGTTGAAGAGGCAGATGTCTGCATATTGTCGCACTGCAGACACACAAACCGGAGTTAAATCAGTCAACACGACCGCTGCACACAGGAAACAGCACAACCACACACCTGAGATCTTCATCTTCTTCACCGTCTTATTGGTGTTGTTGGTGACGTGAACGTTGACGCTGATGGGCTCCCCGTGGTAATAAATCTGAGACGGAACGTATGAGACATTAAAAACAAGATCTATGGTAATTACAGTTCAGCTCTCCAGAAGTTCTTGAGATGTTTTTCAGCTCCACCTTCAACTCGGGCTTTAGTCTGCCTCCTACAGTCCTGCTTTACACATCAGGAGATTAAAAAAACTGATCTGGTATTTTGATTTTTGTTTTTTTTTTTTTTTTTTTTTTGTTTTGTTTTGATGGTTTTTGCTGCTCTGGAGCACATGTGTGTCTTAACACAACACCAGGGCAGAAAGACATCAGCAATGACCTCAGAGAAGTAACTGTAGTTGCCCATCAATCTGAGAAGACTGAAACGTCATTTCCAAACTATCTGGAGTCCATCGTTCTACACAAAAAAAGATTATTTACAAGAAGAAAACATTTAAGACAGCTGACAATCTGCACAGCAAATTCATCCTGAAGGGCAGACTGTGCAGTGCTCAGAGCTCCGTCTCAGACTCTACAGGCCTCAGTCAACAGGTCAAAGGTTATGATCTCTTCATAAAAACAACATGGCAGCACAACTTGGGTTTGGAAAGTTTCATCTGAAGGAACCACAAGACTTCTGGAACAAAACCAGACCAAAGAACAGATCTTTACCCAGAATGCACTGCAGCAAACACCTTCTGCAGATACAAACACCCAACACCGGACACAAACTGGTGATACTGTATATTTCAATGATCAAATAGTTTTAACAGTAATATAATCAAGATTTTCCACTTTGTTTTTTCAAACAAACTGAAATTAGCATCGAGAAAGAAAAATGGAACTGGATCATTTTACACAAATATTGTGAAAATCTAAACTTCTTAAAATAGATTAAAAAACAAGGACTATTTCCATTCATCTAAATAAATAAAAACACCAACTGTTTGGTAATTTGTGTTAAATATGATCCATTCACCCAGTCAGCTCTTGTCTTTATATCTCTGTAAACAAAACACAGCTGGAGTTTAGAACCAGTACAAACATAAACCACTGAGTCGTCTGCAAACAGACGAATAATCTGACAGACTGAAGGAAAAATCTACATTTTAGTGAAAGTTATTACTTGAATGCAGACTATACACAACATGTTAGCTGAAATGCAATCAGGCACGGTGGTGGAGGTTTGATGGTTTGGGCTCCTTGTATTCCAAAGGGTTCTGGAGCTAAAAGTGAGTTCACATGTCCAACAACTGACACTTGGACCAAACTGGGTCCAACAGGACCATGACCTTTAACACACCAGCTAATCCATAACAGAACAGGTCAAAAAGAGAAGAATCAAGGTGCTGCAATGGTCCAGAACCTCAACCTGGTGGGATCTTCAGAGGCCTGAGCAGAAATCACAATGAACTGAAGCAACGCTGGAAAAAAGAGTGGGCCGAAACTCCTCCACAACCATGAGAGAGACTGATACAGAAAACTACAGAGTTCTGCTGCTGAAGGGGGTTCTGGTACCTGCCATTTTGGTTCATTTGAGGTTCAAGTGGAATTGTTTTAGAACCTAACAAAGACCAGATCAGTAAAAAACAACAACATCAGTTTGATCAGGTCCGATTCATAAAATCCTGAATGTGAAAGACGATGAACTTTCCTTTTCTCAGGACTCTGAAGTTTTGTTCATTGTTCAGAATCAAATTTACATTATTAAAACAATAATTATTTTAATGGTGTGGTCTAATAATTAGACCACACCAAGTTGGTTTTTGCTTAAATAAATAAGTTTTGGAGACAGAAAATTTGTCAGATGGGATGGTTTCATGATGTCATTCATCACCAAGCTGTAGGTCAGTCCTGCTGGTCCTAGTGGACCACTATCCTGCATGTTTGATCTTTCTCTGCTTCAACACACCTGATATGACTGACGGGATGTTTAACAGGCCTCTGCAGAACTTGAAGACCTGCTGAAGAGCAGGGAACCCACTAAACATGCAGGATAGTGGCCCTGCAGGACCAGGATCGTGGTCTCTGCGTACTCTGGTGTCCAGGTGTGTTTTGAGCTCTCAAGTGTTACCTCCTTGTCCAGAGAGGCCTCCAGGTGCAGAGGTTTGTCCGACATCAGAAACTGTCTGGTGGTCTCGGCTGTGGGCTGAGGACCCGGTTTCTCCGGAGCGTACTGCACCTTCCTGATCACCAGACGCACCGAGTTCCTGCAACGACAGCACACCGGTTACGGTCCAGTCCAGTCAGGACCTGTCACAGATTCATGGGGTTTGATTGACTGCAGTCCTCGTTCTGCTGCTGATGCTCAGCTGGGCTCACTTTCATCCATAACTACAATTTGTTCCTGACACACGGTGGATCAGAGTGCGGCTGACGCACTTTTACCTTTTGTGGATCTTTTCCTCCACACTTTCAGCACAGAAAGCTTTCACCTCGAAGTCGACTCCGCAGGCCTGAGGACAGCGACACAACCACACGCTCAGTTTGGACCAAACCTACTTTCACACGGACAGAGCGGTAATAATCCTGCAGAAAACACAAAGAGGAAACCTTCCCGGTGTCCTCTGGTCCTGGCTGCAGGGTGACGGAGCACGGCAGGTTCAGGGGGATCTGTAAATACAAGAATTAAACATTTAAACAAGTCTGAAACGTTGTTGACTTCGAGGAGAGGAGAGACATTTTCTGATCACGGCAGACTGTTTTTTATCTTTAGAAGATTTAGATTGAAAGGGGGAGTGGTGGTGCAGAGGTTAGAGAAGGTGGGCCTGTGATCGGAAGGTCGCCGGTTCAACTCCCCATACCGACAACATCAAAATATGGGTGGGAAAAGTGAAACACCCACACCTGCCTCCACCATCATTTGCCCTACTCTGGGCCCTTGAGCAAGGCCCTTAACCCCCACCATCTGCTCCTCCAGGCACCCTAGCCAGCAGCTCTCTGCTCCACACAGAGAGGGTGTGGTGGCTCGGTGGTCTGTGGTTGTGTCGGGAAGGGCATCCGGCGTAAAAACAACTGCTAAGTCTTCGTGCGACTCAGTTCACTGTGGTGACCCCTGATGAAGGGAGCAGCCGAAAGAAGAAGAAGAAAGAAGAAGAAACGGGAAGAAGCAAGTAAAATATAATTGATGGATGGATAAACATCAGAAGATAAAGATCAGCAGCATTTTGACAAGTTTCAACTTCGAGTTGGGGTAAAATATTCCTAACAAGTTATTATTATGTTGCTCCACCAATGAACTTGGTTCTGGACAACCCTCTTGAATTGGAAATCCCACATTGATCCAGTTTTCTTTGCGTTATTCTCATTTGATCGTCTCCAGGTCCACTTTGACCTTCCAACTTTTCTCTTCTCGGTTCCAGTCCGGCAGTTGTGATGTCAGCTGGTTTCCTCGGGATGTCTCTTGTCCAGCTCCACTTTCACATCTTTACATCCAAGCTGATGGAAGTCTGACTGATTGTTCACAATCCAGCACTGGAAATCTTCCACTTGATAGAGGATGTAGTTAAGACGTATTGACGAAAGACTAGAGCTTGTTGCTGATGATGTTGGTCAATTACCATGTATCAGCTCCATTCAGGAGTTCTGTCTTCATGCTGGGTTTAAAGATTCAAATCTAGCTGCAGTGTCTTAGAGCAATGAATCCCTGAGTTGGGGCAGGAACCCCACAATGGGCCATAAAACGCCAAGTTAGTTAAAGACATCCAGTCTGGAAGCAAAACATCTTCAACCATCAAGAAAAGAAGTCCAGTGTCCTTTTAAAAACATTTTTTTACATTACTACGTTTACTGGAAAGTAGCTCACCAGCTGTTCTTAATTTAAAAAAAGGTATTTTCATTTTTTTTATTTTATTTAATAAAAATGTTAGGAACTGTATCAAACTGAAAATTTGTATGTAAATATATCATCACTGACCTGGTGTATCATAAAACACAACCCATCACGTTGTACTAATCAGACACATCTGTAAAATCCCCAACGTGATGAAAGATCATTGGAAATATTATTGGAGCGTCTTCCTCTAAATGAGTTTGATAATCACAGATTTATCAAGAACCCCTTAACGCTCTTTGTTCTGCTCTTAGAATCTGTTGAGTGAGGATGAAACGAGGACATTTCCAACAAGTTCCATGGGACATGTTTTGTTTTCCAAATTTGCTACAGAAAACCTGCTTCTGGACAGGCTGAGTTTGGATAAATAAAAACAGAAAAATATTAAACGTAAGTATGAATTATGAGCAGTGTCGGTACCTCGAAGGTGAACGGGTAGGCATGTTCTCCCAGTTTTTTAATCAGGCGCTCCTGAAGACGAGTCAAGCTCTTCTTTTCTTCGGGCAGTGGAGGAAACGCTTGGATGTTTGCCACAAACAGGTCCTTCCGAAAAGTCAGACCCAGAACGTCCAAATCCTCACGACCGTATCGAAATGCACAAGTCAGAGTCACAAACACTGACAACAAAAAAACACAAAAACTTTAGAAATCACGCTGCCGGTTAAGTAAATGATCCTGAGGTCAGGTTTTTTTTTTTTTTTAAATCTAAGCAAGCTTTAATACAAAACTTAGAGGATCCAGGACACATCCCTGAGGAACGCCATGAAACTAAACAATAGGCTGTTGCCTCAACGCTAAGATTATCGGGGGATAAGAAATCTTTGAGGTTTCTCACCTTTCCTCTCCTTCAGGTACTCTGGATCGATCAGAACAACACCATCTGCAGGAGGACACGAGAAGACGGTCAAAACAATCGGGTTTTATTTTAAAAAATTGCTCCAGGAAATATTTTCTCACCGACGGGTTCTACCAGGTCCACACGGTCCACAAAGTCTCTCTTCCCAAGATAAACGGTGAGCTGAGGAAGAAATAAAACTTTCAGTTCAGTGAGTGCTCAGCCAGATTCTGTTCAGAGATGCAAGTACAGAACAGGTTCTGTTAGGCCCGGTTCTGTCTGATTAAGATTTAGAGTTTATTGTCACAAACAAGCATCAGTGGAGCGTCACCAAAACTCTTGGACTCAGTGGAGGTGACAGGTTTTTGACAGGTTAATAAAGTGATAGAAATCAAAGTTCAGGCTCAATCATCCAGGTACAAAATCCAGTGATGGTCAATCAGGTCATCTGGACAGTTTCTGACCTGACAGATCATTATTGGATTTTGCATCTGGATGATTGAGCATGAACTTTGATGTCTTGAACCACTTTGGCTGTGGCTGCCTGCCTGGGAGGAGTCGACAGGAAACCATCTTATCATCAGCAAACTGGTTGGTCCACTAAAGCAGTGTACTGCTTGGTGGGGAGAACAGTTGACTTGGGACTCCTCAGACTGATGAAGACCTCTGGATCGAGGGCGAAACGTCTTTCCACAAAACAGAAACTGTCCAGATGACCTGACTGACCACTATTGGAAGAAAGCTTTTTGTCTACTTGTTTCAGTTCTTTCTCCGTTTAGGGCTGTTGTTGTCCATCAGTTCGTTCATTGAAGGTATTCGTAAGAAAAAGGTTTTAACTGGTGTCTGCAGCACAAACTGCTTTTCTTTCAGCTCTTTCCTTCGGCAGGGGGCGCCACATTGAGCGAAATCTCCCATAAGCTTTGGTGGTTGTTTTATTACGCGGGACGCTCTTCCTGACAGAACCTGGGCTTGAACCTGCGGCCTCAGGATTACACTGACCACCAAGCTACTGCGGCCGCACAAACACAAGCTGTAATCTGACATCAATGACATTTTTCCTCACTCGCTCTCGAGCAACACGGATGCTTTTCTTCCCTCTCCCGTCCTCCTCCCGCTTTTTTGCTCTCTGTCTTGTGTACCGGAGCTTCTACACATCTTCCGAATCCTCTTGGGATATTTGTAAATTAAGGCTCTGTCTAACGCACCCCCCACTCCCCGTGAACTTCTGTGAACACTTATCAGAGCTGAACTGGCTGACACCAACATCTTAACAGGACTATGGTGCTATCTGGAAGTGCTTTGTGGAAAAATCTCACCGTCTTGTCCTCAAATCATATGTACTGTAATGTGTTTATAAATGTGCTGCTGGTAAAGTTTTTTATGTCTTGAATTGTGTCCTGATAAGGACAAGGTGGGAAGAGATATTTTCTGTAAAACCACTGTCCTCTCCTCATGGCCTTTTCCCCTTTTCATCTAAAAGAATAAGGGCTGCGCTCTTGGGAGTAGCAGCAACGTGCACAACGCCCATCTTCCTGCACGAACATAATCTCACTGCCCTACAACGCGATGATAATAAAGCTTATTCTGATTCTGATGGGGTGGTAGGTCAGATTAGAGGTGGGACGATGACATCATCATTTTCAGAAGGATGAGAACACGAGTGGCGTTTAGGGTTTCCTCACTTTTGAGCCCAAATAAAAACATTTTAGGAGCTCCTAAAATGCAGATTTCATGTGGACATGAGGCTGAAATAACAAATCTCTGTTCCTGTGTGGACGTGGACTCAGAAAACATCCAGAAAGTATAAAAGTGAGTGAGCCGCACTCTGATCCTCACTCCGGCAGAAAAAAAAAGGATGAATTATGAATGAAAGTGAAATCAGTTGTTATTCCTGCTGCTTGAACGGGAGAGAGGAGGTCCGACAGGACTGAGCTCAAAGGTTCTTCTCTTGCCAAAGTAAAAATTATAAATTCATTAAATAATACAGAAAAGTATTAACCTGAAACCTGCATCTGATTTTATTGTTGCAAACCTGTAGAAACAGCCACATCTTTAAAAATTAAAAGAGTTTTCAATATTCATGAGGATGAATAATGAATGAAAACCATCGTAAGCTTCTGTTCCATTTTCCAGGTTGATATTTAGAGAAGCAGAGTTCTCGTGGTGCTCTCTGCTGTAATGAAACAACCAACAGAGACTCACCTTTCCATTTGGACTGGCTTTCTTAAAGACCCTGAAAACAAACACAAACACAACATCTGGTCAGAACAGCTGCAATCTGACTGTGAGTTGTTGATTTCCTGCCATTTTCTGAGAAACTCGTCAAGATTTCCACCGTCTGAACAGAACGCCATTTTGGACCCGATCTTCTAACGTTTCTTTCCCTTTAGGTCCGATGTTTCACTTGAAACAAATCATTTAGGAAGTCTGAGTCTGAGATTAAAAAGCATGAATAAAATTATCTTTGTCGAGGAATAAGCACACATGCACGGAGAGAACATTCAAACTCCACCCAGAAAGGTGCCCTGACCAGGATTTGAACCAGGGACCTGCTCGCTGAGAGGCAGCGGCTCTACCCGTTGTGCCACCATGCTAGAAGCATCTTGTCTGAAAATGATGCAGAAAAACTGGTTCATGCATTTGTCACGTCTAGACTGGACTATAGCAATGGTTTATTATCTGAGTAGCTTAACTGGAGCTAATGGGAGAGATCATATCTCTCCAGTTATAGCTTCTCTCCACTGGCTTCCTGTCAAATCCAGAATATAATTCAAAATCTTACTTCTAACCTACAAAGCTCTCAACAACCTAGCTCCATCTTATAT
>JARVGV010001299.1:37545139-37561702 GCA_031762435.1 Hypsolebias longignatus | reverse complement strand
ATACACTAAGCACTAACATCATAGAATAACACTACTCCACCAGCAGCACGAACATGAGCTGTATGAGCAGATGAACATAACAACATGAGCAGATCAGCAGCAGCATGAAACATGAGCTCAGCTGAACATATATAAACATAAAAATATAACATTATATTATATAAACATATAATTACATATAATGTTGATCTTCTGTGCTATAATTCTGATATATAAATATAACATTATATAAACATATAAAAACAAGCTTCACACACGGCTCACAGCAAATTCTCTTGACTGGGCTTCATGTGTACTTCCTGTTTATCCGTGTAACCTGTCCTGAAAATCTGACCTTGCAAGTAAACCCAGTTAAAATTCTTCTTCTGCTGTCGAGTTTGGTTCCTTCTGAGTAAGATAAAGCAGGAATACTTTTCTTTAACAATTCACATCCAATGAAACATTACCATTTTATTAATTTCAACATTCATTCTTATAAAACCACCCACTATAGAACTGGAGATGAGCTCAACCTGATGTTGAGGAGCACAAGGATTTGATTTGCCTCTTTTCTCTCCAAGTTTTTAATTGAATTTTTGCCTGTAGGTAAATTTAGCCTTCATTTGCCAGCAGTCAAATGGTTTCTGGATCCAGTCAATGAGATGAGTATGATAGTTGATTTTAAGTACATCTGTTAATCAAATGGATGTTCTGAAATGTAGGCTATAAAAAGGGAATCTAGTTGGACTTTGTTGGCTGCAGCAACACTTCGGGAGTGGGGACGCAAAGAAAGACATCAGGACAAGTAATTGTTACAAATAAACACACTACCAGTAATTTAAAATTATTAAGGTAGAAGAAAATATCTGTTTGGTATCTCTCTTTATTGCTGTGAATGATTTGTTTTATAGTTATCTGCATGTGATGGGAAAATCTCATCTGAATTAACCTGCTGCATCATTTTCTTTTAGAAATCAAACAGAAATACTTCTAACATGAAGGCCATGCTCTCTGGACCTCTGACTCTGCTCCTCTTCATCATGAGATCTGGACTCACATCAGTGGTGCGGAGAAACTATGTGTACAATCAACTTTATTACACCTGGTATGGTGCACAAAGTGTCTGCACCAGGTGAGTTTTATCATGTGATTGTAATATTAGACTGCTAATTAATCTAATGCAGTAAACTTCAATTTGTCAAATAATAAAATGATTGGATTTTGTTAAAAATAAATAAATAAAAATAATCCAAGAAGTTGAAAAACAAGAAAAGCACCAAAAAAATGGTCATGAAATAGTTGCTACAAATCTGAGCTCATGTTGTACAAAGATAGTTACTCTTTTTCTTGACTGGTAAGAGGACAGTACACATTTGCTTATGTGTTGGTAATTATCTAAGAAGTCACTAAGAGGAGGAAGAGTTTTTGTCCTGGAAATATAATTCCATTCATCTGTTTTTGATACATCATCTGTTTTATTCATTAGAATCTGAGTATTATACAGGTGCTGGTCATAAAATTAGAATATGATGAAAAAGTTGAAAAAAGTGAAATGTATATTTATTCATTACACACAGAATGATATTTCAAATGTTTATTTCTTTTAATGTTGATTATAACTGACAACTAATGAAAACCCCAAATTCAGCATCTCAGAAAATTAGAATATTACTTAAGACCAATAAAAGAATGATTTTTAGAAATGTTGGACAACTGAAAAGTATGAACATGAAAAGTATGAGCATGTACAGCATCAATATTTAGTTGTTGCTCCTTTTGTCTGGATCACTGGATCAATGCAGTGTGGCATGGAGTCCATCAGTCTGTGGCTCTGCTCAGGTGTTATGAGAGTCCAGGTTGCTCTGATAGTGGCCTTCAGCTCTTCTGAATCGTTGGGTCTGGTGTATCACATCTTCCTCTTCACAATAATCCATAGATTTTCCATGGGTTTAAAGTCAGGTGAGTTTTCTGGTCAATTAAGAACCAGTATACCATGGTCCTTAAACCAGGTACTGGTAACTTTGGCACTGTGTACAGGTACCAAGTCCTGTTGGAAAATAAAATCTGCTTCTCCATAAAGTTGATCAGCAGCTGCAGCAGGACGCATGAAGTGATCTAAAACTTCCTGGTAGATGGCTGCATTGACCTTGGACATCAGAAAACACAGTGGACCAACACCAGCAGATGACATGGCACCTCAGACCATCACTGACTGTGGAAACTTGACACTGGACCTCAAGCAACATGGATTCTGTGTCTCTCCTCTTCCTCCAGACTCTGGGACCTTGATTTTTAAAGGAAATGTAAAATTTACTTTCATCAGAGAACATAACTTTGGACCACTCAGCAGCAGTCCCAGGTGAGACGCTTCTGACGTTGTCTCTTGTTCAAGAGTGGCTTGACACAAGGAATGCAACAGCTGAAACTCATGTCTTGCATACATCTGTGCATGGTGGTTCTTGAAGCACTGACTCCAGCTGCAGTCCACTGTTTGTGACTCTCACCCACATTTTGGAATGGGTTTTGTTTCACAGTCCTCTCCAGGGTGCAGTTATCCATATTGCTTGTACACTTTTTTTTTTTTTTTTTTTTACCACATCTGTTCCTTCCCTTCTCCTCTCTATCAATGTGTTTGGACACAGAGCTCAGTGAACAGCCAGCCTCTTTAGCAATGATCTTTGTGTCTTGTCCTCCTTGTACAAGGTGTCAATGGTCGTCTTTTGGACAACTGTCAAGTCAGCAGTCTTCCCCATGATCGTGTAGCCTACAGAACTAGACTGAGACCATCTAAAGGCCTTTGCAAGTGTTTTGAGTTAATTAGTTGATTAGTGTGGCACCACGTGCCTTAAATATTGAACCTTTTCACAATATTCTAATTTTCTGAGATACTGAATATGGGGTTTTCAATAATTGTCATTTATAATCATCAACATTTAAAAAAATAAATGTTTAAAATATATCAGTCTGTGTGTAATGGTTGAATATAATATACAAGATTCACTTTTTGAATGGAATTACTGAAATAAATCAACTTTTTCATCAATCCATCCATTATCTTTTGCTTGTTCCAAAGTCGGGTCTCGGGGGCAGCAGCTTGAGCAGGGAAGCCCAGACATCTCTTTCCACAGCCACCTCTTCCAGCTCTTCTGGGAGGACTCCAGAGTGTTCCCAGGCCAACTGAGAGACAGTCCCTCCACTCAACCTCAACTGGCTCCTCTCAATGTGGACGAGCAGTGGTTCTACTTCGAGTATCTCACCCTATCTCTAAGGGTGCAGCTACCTTGCGGAGGAAACTCATTTCAACCTCCTGTATCCGTGATCTCATTCTTTTGGTCACTACCCAGAGCTCATGACCAAAGGTAACAGTAGGAACGTAGACTGACTGGTAAACAGACAGTTTTGCCTTACAGCTCAGCTCCTTCACCACAACGGACCAGTACAGAGTCCACAATACTGCAGACACTGCATCAATACGTCTGTTAATCTCACGCTCCATTCTTCCCTCACTCGTGAACAAAACCCCGAGATACTTGAACTCCCCCACTTGAGGCAAAACCTCACCCTCAACCTGAAGAGAGCAATCCAACTTTGTCCGACTGAGGACCATGGTATCAGATTTGGAGGTGCTGATTCTCATTACAGCTGCTTCACACTCGGCTGCGAACACCGCTCCAGTGAGAGCTGAAGATCACAGCATGATGAAGCCAACAGGACCACATCATCTGCAAAGAGCAGAGATGGAATCCAGCAAAAATATTTTGTAAAAAAAACTGAAATGTTATTAAAGTTTTAATGTGGCTTGATTTCCTGCACACAAGTGTTTTTGATGAAACAAAATGGTTTTTACTGGCATCTGAAAGCATCTGTTAATTTAAAGCAGAATGCATATCACCTCAGTTTTAAACTATCATCTTATGCTGAGAAACAATTTGAGGTCATCGTAATCCAGGTACAATAATCCAGATACAAATCCAACAATGTTCAGTCAGATCATCAGGATGGTTTATTTAATTATTTTTTGCTGAGCCGTGTCATCCTTCAACCAAAGGACTTCTTCAGTTCAAGAAGCCACAAACAAACTGGGGTCCCACAAACACCACACTCCCATAGTGAAAAAAAAAACAGAGGTGGTAAGATGGTTTCTGGAGCCTGCCCTCTCCCCCGTCAACTCCTCTGATGCAGTCATGCCATGGTTCAAAACAAACATCTTATCACCAGCAAACTGTTGTTTTCCATGATGGGAGTGTGGTATTTGTGGAACTCCAGTTTGTTTGTGGCTTCTTGGGCTGAAGAAGTCCTTCGGATGAAAAACTAAATGTCTCAGCAAAAATAAATAAATAAATAAAAAAAAAATTAAAAAAAGAAAGAAACCATCCAGATGACCTGACTGAACATTGTTGACTTCAAAAGTTGATCAGTTGCAGACATGTAACCATGAATTACTTTCTGTATGTTTCAATTAAATTTATCCAGTGGTTTGAGATATTTTGCTAATAGACATACATGCACACACACATACATGCACAATCACCTCACTTTGAGGTGGCAGGAAACAAAATAACACCAAATTCCACGCTCAATAATCCAGGTAAACTCCAACAATGTTCAGTCAGGTCAACTGGACAGTTTTTTTTTTTTTTTTGTGCTGAGACGTTTCGCCCTCCATCCAAAGGGCTTCCTCAGTCTGAAGAAACACCAAACAAAACTGATTCTCCACCAACAACTACTCCATAGTAGAAAAAAAAAAGTTATGTTGGTGCTAAGATGGCCTACGGGGCACGCCCTTAGGATGGAGGGTGAAATGTCTCAACACAAAAAAAACAAACAAACAAAAAAACAAACAGCATCTGGATGACCTGACTGAAAATTGTTGTAATTATAATAACAGTTCTCCTGTCAGCAGCAATGCATGAACAGCTGTTTGCACGTTACACTACAATGTACATTGAAGCAAAAAAATAAAAATAAAAATTAAAATGTCCCATACAATAAAGAGAGTAATGTAGAGTGGAGCAACATTCATCGTAGTTGGTTGAATGTGAATCACAAAAACACTGACATGTGGAATTAATTGTCTTGCATGTTTTCATATCCACATTAGTGTGAGTTATGTTTGCTTTGAAACACCGAGTCAGACGTGCTAATCTCGGCTGTACATCCTGTACGAGTCCATTCTCACTGTGATTGATTCCCTCCCATATAAACGCCACACAGTGTCGCAATTCATGTTCATGACATGGCTTCTTATATAACTATATCTTGGAACATGTTCCCACAATGTTCACACGGCTCCCCAGACAGCTCTCTCCACTGTACGCCAATTTCCACTGCACGTGACTCAATTAGTAGTTGTTTTAAAACCTTCTGGTCATTTGAAATCGGTGAACGTACCGACAAATAAAGAACAGATTTACTAGGCTGCCTCCCAGACAAACAAGTCAGGATAAATGAGAGTCTGGAAGAAGCATTAGGACCACACCAACAAGTTTAAAGCAGGGGCGAGTGATGAATGGAGTGGTTTTATTTCAATGTTAGGCCATTTATTATTTATTAAACATAATGCACTCTGCAAACGGAGGCATATTAAACTTCCTCTGCTTTAAATTGATGAGAGCAAAAGAAAAGAAAATTAAATAGTGAGTGATGTAAGCAGCAGAAGGATTTATTATTATGATTATTATTATTCATTCAACCTTTATTTAGGCAGGTTAATCTCATTGAGCCTCGAGGACTCATTTACAAGAGAGACCTGGCTACAAACTAAGGATGATGACAAGGAAGATGATGATGATGATGATGATAATTATTATTATTATTATAGTTGTTTTTATTATTAAAGGAATTTAAGGGAAAGCACCAACACAAACTAAACAACTGAAGTAATAAGATTTTTTCTTCTTTCTGCTGCCTTTCATTTTATATTTTGTTTTCATAAAACACATGTGATTGTTGTGTATTTATTTTTATAACATGAATAAATAAATAAATAAATAAACAACTGAAGTCTGGAGAAAAGAAACTGAAAGTTTACTGTTATAAAACTACTGTGAAAAATATCATAATGCTGCTGATCTATTTCATGTTGCTGCTGATCTATTTCATGTTGATGTGTTCATTTGTACCCATCTGCTCACACAGACTCATGTTCGTGCTGCTGTTCAGTTTATTGTTACTGTTTTTATGCTACTGGTGTTTAGTGTATTTCTTAGTTCATATCTTAGATCTTATTACTGTTTTTCTTTTACATTTTATACTTTTATTGGATGTAACTGGGACCCTGTGTACACAATTTCGTTCCACCACATGTACCACATGTGATGGGAATGCCAAATAAAGAATCTTGAATCCTTGAAATGCTTCTTCATATTGAACACGGTGATTTCCCTCCTGTGCATCCAGCAGGGGGCAGTGCGCGTGCACGCTCCTCACATTCTGCTGAATAAAAGGAGCACAAACTGCTGCAGTTGTCCAAGTTTTCGAAGTGCACGACCATGCTGACTGCTGCTCGTGCGACCAGTCTGTACGCTCCTTGATTTGATCAGTGCTGCGTTCTGGTTTTCCGCTCGGACTTGAATCGTTTGTTGTTGTTAGTATTTTTTTATTTTTTATTTTTAAACGTTTCTGCTTTTGAAGTATTTGTGTTGTCTGCTTTTGTTTCTGAGTTAGTTTGACAAGAGGAAATGAACTCCCAGTGTCCTGGTGAATGTTTTCTCCTCCTCCTTTCTGTGACTGGAGCAAGTGTCTTGCATGTACCTGAACGCAGCAGCCAATCAGCACGCTGTCCTTGAAGGCAGCAGAGTCCTAGGCCTGGTCCACACCTTGAGGTTTCAAACAGACCTTTTCAGCTTCAGCTGATGCAAACTAAACTGAACTTATTATGATGTTGTATTTCATTATGGAACAATAAAAACACACAGAAGAAAATAATGGGCTGCACACAATAATCTGTGAGATTATTATATTCTGTTCACCTGGAATAAAAACTAATAAAACAATTTGATATGGTTTGTTGAAACAGATTAATGTAATTTATTCAATTGCTCATTTATGGAGGTTATTAAAAATCTGAATTAACTTTAGTTTCATATCTTAAGTGAATTCAAATGAAAATTTTGTAAACAAGGATGAGAACATGTTAATGGATTTAAACACACATTATTTATTAGTAGTTATTGTATTACTGTTTTTATTGATCTTAATGTTTTAACAGTTTTTTATTTTATGAGTTTAAATGTTTTTGATTTTATTTGCACTGTACTGCACAGCACTTTTTTACAGTTGTGGTTGTTTTAAAAGGCTTTATAAATAAAGCATAATAATAATAATAATAATAATAATAATAATAATAATAATAATATTATTATTATTATTATTATTATTATTATTATTATTATTATTATTATTATTATTATTATTATTAATGAAACATGTCTTAACTTGGTGCCTGAACTCACCACCTGGTGTCTCTGAGTTGTTTTGAAGAATGTCTCTTTGTCTTCACTTCCCAAAAACCTGCAGAGACACATAAAATGCACACATGTCCATGAGACTGTCCTCGTGTGGAGCACAGCTGAAGACAAACATCTGACGGACCTCTCCAGCTTGTTGGTCCTGAACTGACAGGTGTAGTAGTCCGGTGGGGGGTTGGGGACATCCTGGGACAGAGGGTTTGGGAGGGACAGCTTGGACAGGACCTGTTCGGACCAGTTAACAATTGGAGCAGTGACCACCTGCAGAGGGACTCTGAGACTGATCTCCTCAGCGTAGTAACAGAGGACATTCCACGGAGCGCTGAGGAGGACGAAGCAGATCCTCATCTTCGTCTGAAGGACTTCCCTCTGAGGACACAAAGACAAAGACTCTGGAGACACCTGAAGAACTGACAGACACGCAGGACATTTTGTGGGGTTTTGTCCTGAGCTCATCCAGCTGTTGCTGCTAAACTTCATTATTTATTTATTTTTTATTTAACAGGTAAATCTCACTGAGGTCACAGATCTTTTTTCAAGGTTCTCCTGGGACCTGCATGTGTTTGGACTGTGGGAGAAAACTCAAGTACCCACAACACGTAAACTCAGAAAGACCCCAGGTCCAAAGCGAGGCTTCTAAAACAAGCTGCTGAATGATCTGCTGAATGATCTGCTGAATGATCTGCTGAATGATCTGCTGAATGATCTGCTGAATGATCTGCTTATTGTTTCTAAGGATTTTATTTTAAAGTTTAGAGAACAGTTTAACACCAGGGCCCTGTTTTTTTTTTTTTTTTGTCCAGACATGTCTGTAGACACAAACCTGCTCAAAGATAGTTTGAACTTAACACTGTGACTGCTGTTGTGTTTTAATGAGTGTAACTGTACAGTGCTTGTCCTGTGGTTGCAACAAGTGCTTCATAAATAAATTTGGTCATTTGATCAGAAAATCAGCAGCATCTCAAAGTGTCCCTTTAAAATAACAACAGTCTTCAGAATTGATGACCAAGCAGTAAACTCCTTAAGTGGACCAACCAGTTTTCTGGAGATAAGATGGTTTCTGGGGGTCGTCATGTCCCCTGTCAACTCCTCTGAGGCAGTCAGCCACAGCCAAAGTGGTTCAAGGCAACAAAGTTCATGCTCAATCATCCAGGTACCAAATCCATGTACTGATTTTTTTTTTCCCCTTTTCATTCATTCAACCTTTATTTAGACAGATAAGTCACATTGGGCCTAGAAGACTCATTTACACATGAGATCTGCTTAGACAGACAAAAAGAAATGAAACTGGACACATTAGGAAATGGAGGCGAAAAATGCCTATTAAAACGTTTCTTCTTGCCTGAGAAAAAAAATTCTAATATTAAAAAACTCCTCGCACAAATAAGCACATAGTCACGTAGACATTCTGCAGGGGTGGGGGGTGAGACACCGAGAACGGTGGAGCAATGTTCATAGAAGCTCTCGAGGGCACTGTAAGAGTTCTGATAAGGATGGAATAATCAACTAGCTCCCTCCGGTGAGATCCATAAACATTCTCGAATATCTCAGTTGTACTGAGATATTCGAGAATGTATTTTTCTGTACTGAATATCTCATAGATATTCAGCACAGAAAAAGACAGAAACATTGATTGTTCTTTTATAGTTCTGAGTCAAATTTACTTTGAAATTAGAGTAATTGGCTGTAAATTTGTATTTTCTATGAGGAGGGGGATATTTATGTACGCCTCATGTCCTGGGGACATATTTTGTTTATGTCTTACATAACAGGGTGGATCGTGGTAAAGTAGTCCCTCGCAGCTTTGCGGTTCATTTATCATGGTTTTTCAAAAAAGACTGGACATGACACAACTGGCTGATTGATGGACGGGTCATGGGTTGTTTATTTAAAATAAATTGCAGCTGATCAGCTGATCTCCTTCTCTGCCACCACACACATTTCTCCTGCTGCAGCTTGGTGAAGGGTTAACCCTTTGCTGTCCAGATGCACCAATCAACTTTTGTCTTCCGACTTAAAATTCAAAGTGTCACATCGTAAAATCGTCATTATCACAAAATATAAAAAGTATTAAAAGTAATTTTTTTAAAAATATTTTAGAACTTCTATGTTGTTTCAGTGTAACTGATCAATAAATACATTTCTGCTCCTTGCTGCAGAGCTGTGTGACATCCCACTTATGTCCTGCTGCACTTCTCTTCCCTACAATTTAAATACTGTAACTTTTTAAATGAACAATCCATGAGTGAGTGTGATTGCAGTCTGGCACACGTCATGACAAAGTTTACTGAACTTGAACTGAACTTGAACTACTCTATCCCTACTTCACGGTTTTTCACTTATCGCTGGTGGGCGTGGTCCCTAACCCCCACAATAAACGAGGGAGGATTGTACTTTGAAACATTAAATTTTGTTTTGTAAACTAATTGTTTGTTCTGTCAAAATACACTTTTTAAAAAACTCATATTTATTTTTTAGAAATGACTCAAAGTTCAGGACTTGGGACTTGATTAGGTACCTGCAAGACTTGACTTTAGACTTAAACATCTGGCTGCTCAGTTTTGTTTGTTCTTCTTGGATAACGTTGTTTCTGGTCATTTACCTGTCTGTCTTTGCCCATACGTTGGCAGACGCCTGCTCACCTGTCTGTGGCAGAGCTCCTGTCTGTCTGCAAACGTGTCTTTGCCACATTACCCATACATGTTTGTTCAGAGGAGCAGCTCAATTGCTTTCCCTCAAGTGTCGACTTCACCTCAGGATGTGATTCTTTAAAGTTTGTCGTATTTATTTAGGTGAGCAAGGCGACCACTTCCCACCCAGGTCATGTGACTTACAGTTTGCTCTGCTCACCTGTTCCTGCAGCAGTCCTGCATGTTTCAGTCTGTTAAGAAACTCCTCCCTCCACTTGTAGTGGGCGGGGCTAACACCTGAGCTGTCTTCAGGTGAGCTCAGAGGCTCCTCCCACACCAACACGAAATCTGACCAATGGGAGAGCAAGATTTAATCACATGTTGATGAAAACAATCTAGTATACAAATAAAAAACTTTTTTAAATTTCATTAATTAAATTTAACCTAGACTGAATTTTTTGCAGATTTTAGAATTAATTTTTAAAAACATTTTTAAATGAATAACAGTTTTTTTTTGTTTTTTGTTTTTTTTTTTGTAAACAAATGTGTTTAATTTCAGTGATACGGCAATAACATTTAATTATTCATACCAAACTGGATTAAATCTGACTGATGTGATTTTGGTCATTATTTGGGTCTAAAGTGATGTTTTACAAACTAATTATTTTCAATAGAAACTCAGTTTTTACTTCAGAAGCAAGGACACAAAGGTATAGTCAAAACAAGTTTTTAATTAAATAAATTTCAGTAAATTTTGTGAAAATCCTCAGAAAGTTCAGTTGAACTCACCGATTCGAGTTTTTCCATCACTGAACACGTTCCTGTCCAGTGACAGGGCTGGTGCATTCTGGGAAAGAAACATGAATCTTAAAGTTAAAATATTGCGTACTTGTTTTCTACCACACAACAAGATTAACTCCTGAATATAATCCCTGAATACTTTGTTCTCTTTGCAGCTGTGTTTTGAAACTTTTAAGTCTACGCTTCATCTGATGACCTCACCACCTGCTTTGAAATAAATGTTTTGATTTCATGAATCCTGCAGGACTTCCTTCCATCGCCGCTCTGCTAATTTACTTGGTGATGCTAATGGCAGCAGATTAGCATCTTCCTGCCATTTTGTGCCTCTGCTGTTGGTACCGAGGTTGATGACAAACGCCACAAAGAACAGGATAAACATCGGCTGATGTAGAGCCGCCATGTCTTGTTCAATCACACACACTTCCTGTTTCCTCCTGTGGCCAGGAAGTCAAACATTTGGATTAAAACTCTGCAGTTGTTCCTTTAATCTTTTGGAGGAGCTATGCTAGCACATTCCGTCCTTTTTTCATATTTACGCTAATCCAGGCTAAGCACAGAAACTGAAGATAAAGATCTGTTCATTCTGAGAGATTTATAAAACAAAAATGAAAAGCAAATAAGAGATTATATTGATTTTTCATGAATAACAAATAAATTCAGCCTAATTGGTGGTGGTGAGATTAGATCAGAGCCGAAACAATGAGATTGTTGCTACAAGCGGTTGAAGCTGGTTTCCTCTGCAGGGCAGACAGTTTTAAAGAGGGTGGAACAGAACCAGGTTCTGCTTTCTGTTCAACCAAAGCTGCGATTACAGTTAAGACCTGCAGGTAAAGACCTGACTGATCTCTCAGATCCACTGAGGAGACTTAACTTTGACAGGATTTTCACAACGATTCAGGGCTGGAAGGCCCTCATGTGCATGAAGTAGAGAAGATGATGGACGTTATCAGAAAAAGATTTCCACCAGAATGTGAGTTCCACTGCAGCAGGAAGAGGTTTTTGTTGTACATGAACTTTATGAAGTAACATAAACTAGAAAGTAAATCCTGTATCGATCCTGTCACGTTAGTGTCGATTCAGTCCAACACCAACATCGTTATCAGGTGCTGGTGTTCTCGTTCATCTAAGACATGACAGATTGAAGCAACTGGACTTGTGTTCTGTAACTGAAGATATGTGGCATGCACAACACAGGTGTCAATCTTACGAATACGTGGGTCTGTGTACCTCTACCTCACTGACGTAACCGTCAGATGAAATGAGAAATGACCGTTCAGACCTTGGTCACCTTGAAAAACATCAAAGGATCAGATTTAGGACCACGTATGAAAACTACCTGGGTCTGGTTAGAAAAACATGGATTTGTCAGACTATCTTAAAAGTAGACATGGGTCATGTGTGGGCAATAAAACTGCTTTCAAACACTTTCTTCTGGCGTGTGAAGGCAGCCATTGACTTGTTAACCACCAAATTAATGGCATGTTGGAACTTTGCATATTGGTCTCACAGAGGAGGGGGCGATGTCAACGCCACCACTTTTATTTATTCACAGACGCAATTTGAGGGCAGACAAATTTATGCATTAAAAAAACTACAATTTTAGTTAAACTTTTATCCACTTTTAATCCTGACAGGTGCGATGAAATGACTTTTTAACATGCAGGCAGGACAGCTGGTGTCAGGAGCTGCTCTCCTCGAGTTCACCTCAAGGATTTGTCTCCTCCTTTGTGCATCTTAAACCCAAACTACTGAAGGAGTATTTGTGGAAGTGCACACCTCCCAGAGTTCACAGATGAGAGTTTTAATGGGTCTGCTCTGGGATGGCAGCTTCAACAGGGGTCAGAGGTGGGCTACGTTGTGGAGTCGAGAGAAAACTACACCTTAAAGTTAAATATAAACAAAACCAAAGACATGACTGTTGAATTTCAAAATGTCCAACTGCTCCAAATTCAATCAAAGGAGCATCTAACCGATATGGACTGATATACCTGGACACCACTGGAGTCAAAGAAGTACCCGGGTACAGCTGTAAACCATAAACTTCACTTGGGCCTGAACACCACATTACCTGACTAACTTTAACCTGAATCTCTAACCCAGAAATTAAGTTCCACTGATTTAGGACCTCATAAGGACCCCGGTCCTCAAACGAGGCCCTGAAATGCACAAAAACAAATACAAACACGCACACACACACAGAGCCGTTACCATGGCGATGCTCCCATAGTTTATCTCTGGCTTTGTTTCCATGGTGATGAGTACAGTGTTGTCTTCGTGCTGTTGTCCTCTCCTCCTCATCCTCCGCCGCCTTTGTCCTCCTCTCCCTTGACCTGCATGGACACACACACACACCCACACACACACACACACCCACACACCCACACACACACAAATAGACACACGTTCTATATTTTCTTCTTTAATACATCATGATTTTAGGACTTGGGAGTTATTGGTGACATTTTAATAATCCAAATAAGACAAAAGATCAACTGTTTCTACAGGAATCAAACTGATTCAGGACTTCCTCTGTAAAAAAAAAAAAAAAAAGAGCTATCTGAGCAGACTGTTATTTTGAAATTATTTGTAAGTTTTATTTTGAAACTCCGCTCCAAGTTCAGTTCTATTTCTGTTTCCTGCCAACCCTCTGGCTGAATCCTCCTGCCTAATGGGAGTGCCAGCACCCAGCAGCGCTTCAGGCAGAACCACAGAGTAAAATGCAAGCCTCAGACAAAGAGTTTCTGTATGTGCCGGTAACCTATAAGTCAAATCAAAGAACTTCTTGACCCGTGAGCAGCAGATGTTTCTGACAGTAGCACAGGTTCTGTTTGATGGTACTGCTGGGTTTTATGGAAGAGATATGACCAGTCGAATAGAGCCTACACTTCCTATTTGAAGAAAAATCTGAGTTCAGATACAGTGGAATTCAATGGGGGGGTTTGACTGTGTGACCTTTGACCTTTTAGAGGAAACCGTCAGTCCTCCAGCAGAGAGACGCACTAGGAGGAAGACGTTTGGAGGACAAACTGGAGATAAACAGTTAAGACTGTGGACAAACAAACAAACAGAACCCAAATAGGTATCTCTGCAGACAAAAATGGAAGGTGCATCCAGAGGGCCACATCTGATTGGACGATAGAAAATGGGTGTATCTAGAGGGCCACATCTGATTGGACGATAGAAAATGGGTGTATCCGGAGGGCCACATCTGGCTGTATGAAATAAAAAAAGACTAGACAAAAAACAAAACAATAAAAAACGAGGCATTTGTATTAACCACAGACATATTATGTCTATAGTGTTAACTAGTTCGATATGTGCGGCGTCTACATAACTTCTCCTTCCGCCTCTCTTTACACAGAACTTCCGGTTACATTTCAAAATAAGAGCAACATAAATGCGAACGGGTGAGGGCTTAATGTTTTTTTTTTTTTTTTAATGACTAGCCATTACATTAAAACACAAAATCTGTTTTGGTTGTTGAATAATGTGAAAATAGTTACAATCAATTCATAAATAAAGAAAAATAAATTGACCAAAAATAATAATGATACTTAAACTGGCCTTGGAACAAAGGATGTTTCCTTTAACTTCACATTTTCTTGTTCAACCTTTAGTTTAAAGCGTCACTGCAGATGAGTTATTGTCAGTTTCTGTAAGATTTCTGCAACTGGAGCAGGTATTTCTGCTACTGGTTAACTTCCTCAGCTGTCTCACATTTTAAGGATCACTCCATGTTCCAGCTCCCTTCATAGATCAGATCTCACAGAAGATCACTTCTAAAGAGCAAATGTTTTTAGCTTCTGTTTTGGGTCATTATCTCATTACAGGACTCATGATCTTTAATTGAGACTGGATGTTTTGACAAATGGGAGCAGGTTTTGCTTCAGATGCTTCATATTTCATTGTACCCAGACCAGACTCAAGCCAACCTGTGTCAGGTGCAGCCTATCACCCAAGAACAAAAGACAATCTACTTGTGTTTCACAGCAGATATAACGCTGTTTCTTAGAAACCTTCAGTTTTAAAAAAGCAGACGTAACTTACCTAAAGAGCAAGAAAATAAAGCTAGCCAATCAGTGTTTGTCCTCTAGAAACGCCTATTCTCCAGAAACGCCCACTTTTGGTCTGCAGAGAACCCCTTCTCGCTGATTTGACAGTCAAAGTGCATTTATTAAGTAAAAATTAAATGGAGACACACATTTACTACAAAGTATAATTTCAAACAAACAAATTTATTTTTACGTGTTAATCTTGTTAAATTCTTGTTAAAGACCTCCCGTGCACGCTCTCACAGCCGCCATTTGGCAGCCAGTTGTTTTCCGGGTGGTCAGCGGTGATGCATCATAGATGCGGCTTATACGGCAAAGCGACATATTGATGTTTTTTCCACTTTATTAGTCACATTTGGACAGATATGAATTATACGGTGTGACATGTACGGTGGCAAGTACGGTATAAACTAGTTTAATTCTATTTGTTCCAATGTTTTATGATTCAGTATATTTTGCTAACACTACAGAGAAACAAACAGACACAGACAAAAACATTATTTCCCCCAGAAATGGTCAATAACAAAAACTGTGATTCTTGACGTGCTGTGCACGTATTTTTTATTTTTCCCGTTAAATTTTCGTGTCAGGACTAATTTTGAGAGGAATGAATACAGATGTCAGAATGGCATCAAACCCCATCGCAGGGCCTTTTAATAAGATAACAGGCTTTAGTCAAAGAATTAACACTATTGAGGAAAAAAAAAAAAGAACTTAAGCACGAGATTAGTTCAACGGGATGCAAAGTAGAACGGGACGGGAAAACACAGCGAAATTAGACCCGCCCTGCCAAATCACAAATCTATTTCCAACACGGTTATTAATGATCAAACTAAAGCTGCTGTTGCACACTGATTCATCAGGGTGTGCACTTGCATTATCTCCCATTAAACGAGGGGTTATAAAAGTGGGGGGGGGGGGTGCAGAATAGACGCAGCCTTCGGGGGCGTTTTAAACAAAGTCCTGTGAGACTTCTAAACCATGTCACGGACTCGGGAGAAACAAGACGTGTGCAGTCTTAAGCTGCAAATTTGATTATTTTTGGTGAGAATTTTTCAATTAGCTCCTCTGTTAATAGCTGCAGATATATTACAATCTACATAAATATGTTTATGCAAACACGACCATGAAGACAGCAATGACACAGAGGTAACGACGATTTAACCTTTATTATGCTTCGATCCAAGTGAAGCTAGTTTTGGTTTAGATCCTGATGGATTTTATCCATTGTCTGTTGAAGAAACTAATTTACTACTTTATTAATAAGAAAACAATTAAGGCTGATTTTAAAGTCAGATAACCCCAGTTCTTGTATCTCAGGCATGGATGAAAATTGCAATTTTTTTTTTTACTCTTACTCCCGGTTGACACCCCATCTTTTTGCATTGAACTCAGTCAGAACAAGTCCTCAGCACTATACAGGTGGTCACCGACTTACGGCGCCATCGACTTACGGCATTCCGTACTTATGGAGCCGCCCCCAGTGACGTCATCGCACCTTGCGTTGCCTTTTTTATGCAGCATTTATGTTTTTTTCATTTTTTTTTCGTTTTTGTTTAGGGTATTTTGTTAGCTAACTGCTTGGAAACACATTAAAACAGCGTTCTAAGTGCGCAGTTGTTGTTTTACATT
>JARVGV010001299.1:37489670-37501039 GCA_031762435.1 Hypsolebias longignatus | reverse complement strand
TATCGTTCATGTGTACACCCAAGTACTTGTAGCTGGAGACCACTTCCACCGCAGATCCTCTTATGTTCAGTGGGGTGCATGCATCAGGACATTTACTTGAACTGTTTTCTCTCAGGTGCATCCAGAACCGGTCCCTGTTTGTTCCTCACTGGTCCTCACCATCAGATGTCTGAACCCCAGGGTGAAACCCTCGCCTGAAGGTCCGCCCACTCCCAGTATCACACACCTGCAGATGGAACCCAAGGCTCTCCTGTTTTACCCATCATGCACCGGCTTCGACACAAACTTCACGCAGCATTGCATCTGCAGACTGTTGATAACGTAACCATGGCAACCAGCTTTGTTTCCTCACTTTATCTGCTGTTCCGGGATTGGCCGAAATCTGCTGATGGCAGCTTAACCTTTGACCTCTTTGAGGGTCGTCGACGTTGTCTTTCTGTGTGTGTGTGTGTGTGTGAAGCAGTGACTCTGCAGCTGATTATCGTCTTTTTGTTTTCAATGAATCGTCTTTGAAGGTAAAACTCGTCATCAGCAGCTATTCATACCCCCCCACCCCCCACCCACACACTGTTAAAAGGCGGTGTGTGTGTGTGTGTGTCTTCCACTAAAGCTTTCAGCTGTAATTAAAGCTCGTTACAGTTTATTAAAGCAGTACAAACGCTGGCTTCTGATTGGCTGACGGCTTGATTGGCGGCTCTTTGTGCGTCTGCAGCTGCAGCTTCCTGTTTATTGATAAAAATCTCGCTTCTCGACTCCACGTTAGACACGTCGACGTCTTTGTGCTGCAGATTGAAGACACCTGCAGACTCACCTCCAGAAACTAAAGAAACATCTGCAGCTCTGGATCATCAGAACCAGAACCCACCAGGCTGCAGCTCCAGCAGAACCTTCACAGCTGGTTTCAAATACTCCAATGTTCTGTCATGTTGGTGAAAGTCTGCAGGGTCATCAGCTTCATGTCGTCATCATCAGGTCCACATCTTCATCATCAAGTCCACGTCTTCATCATCAGGTTCATGTTTTCATGATCAGCTTCATGAATTCATCATCAGGGTTTGGGCTAGGGACTCATTCTCATCTAGGGACTCTCATTAGGGCCTGATGATGAAGACGTGAACCTGAGGATGAAGACATGTTTGAGACAAGTTAGAAACAAGTTGGAGACACGTTAGAGACAAGTTGGAGACAAGTTTGATACAAGTTGGGGATAAGTTTGAGACAAGTTGGAAACAAGTTGGAGACAAGTTTGAGACAAGTTTGATACAAGTTGGGGATAAGTTTGAGACAAGTTGGAAACAAGTTGGAGACAAGTTTGAGACAAGTTAGGGTCAAGTTGGGGACAAGTTTGAGAAATCAGTGCTGATGCTGTGACTGCTCTGAGTTTAAATTTGTTTTAACACGTTGAAAATTCCTGCAACATAAGACTGAAGACCTGAGATCAGAACCACAGCTGGACCATTTGACCCTCTGACTGGACCCAGGTCAGCTGATGCTGGTTCTGCAGTTTTTTTCCTCCTCAGTTTGATTTTCTGACAGAAAAGTTTCCGTCACTCCAATCAGACAAAATATCATCATTTTACTGTCAATTTTAATTGATAAACTTTAATTTTTAATTTTTGTCTTTAATTAAAAATCAGTTTGTTTGTCTTGTGACAGGAGTTCTTCATCTCATTCATATTTTTATTATTAAGTAGAATGATTATTATTATTATAGTGTACATTTAAGAAAATGATCAAAACTGAATTGTAAAAAAAAAAAAAGAAGTAATTTGATGTGTATATTGTATTAGAGTTAGAAAATTAGAGTTCTTCATTTTGTTCTGTTACTTGAAGATTATTTTTGTTTGAACTAATTGTTTTAAAAAAAGGGCAGATATAATAAGATTTTTTCTTCTTTCTGCTTCCTTTCATTTTATATTTTGTATGTTATCATTTATGGGATTATTTTGTATTGTATTTTTAAAATGAACAAATTTTATAAATAAAAATAAATAAATAAATAAATGATTGTTGCTTGAAGGCTGCCGACACTGAACTCAGCATTAAAACATTAAAATAATTCATCTTAAGAGCTTCATTTTATTCATGTGATCATCCAGATGTTTAATGAACCCCTGGAGTTGGATCAAACAACGGAAACAGATTATTTAGGAACAGGAACTTGTTCTGTCTGATATTTGCTGTCTCCTGTTCTGAAAAGCTCAGGACGAGTTTCGTTTCCTCTCCTTCCCGACCGTCAGCTCGCCGGGCCGGAGGTCCATGATGTTCTCTTCAGGCTCGGTTCTGTTCAGCAGGAGAATCATTCTTCTGTTCCTCCCTGCAGCACTGTGTCATTCAGAAGATAATCAGAGAGTCGTCGGAGGAACTCAGCAGCAGTTTGAAACGATCTGAGGAACCACGAGTTGGACTCGGTTCAGGTTCTGCTGCTCCTTCAGGAGGTTCTGTTACGAACGTCCTGGACTCATTATGAGACGTTCAGGTTTGAAATAGTTCTGTTCAAACTGGACAAATAAGAAAAACTTCAAAAAAAAGAGCCAAAACTCCAACGTCCGCCATCGTTCTCCTCTTTGGAAACAGAGGAGGAAGAAGTGCATGCTGGGTATAGAGAAGAAACACAATCTGCTGAGTTACTGGTTGCCATGGTGATGAGGAGCCACACCCAGCAGCACCTCATGCAGAAACACAGAGTAAAAAAGCAGTCTCAAACAAACACTGAGTGAAAACTAAAAGTGAAAGAACTTCTTGACCCGTGAGCAGTCGAAGGTTCTGATGGTACCTCACATTCTGTTTGATGGTTCTACAGGGTTTTATGGAAGAGGTGTGACAAGTTTAAATGAGCTTTCACTTCCTGTTTGAAGAGAAAACTTAGAGCTCAGATACAATGCAAGTCAATGGGAGTTTGACCTTTGACCTCTGAAAGGACACCTTCAGTCCTCCAGCAGAGACAGACTGGGAGGAAGACGAGTGAAGATGGATAAAAGAAGAGTTTGTAAAAAGTCTTAAAGACAGTGTTGGAGTGACGTCATCAGACTCTGAGATGAACAAACCTTTAAACCTCATCTGGATCATTAAACAGTTTACTCAGAGTTCTTTAGATGAGCAGCAGCAGCTAGCTGCAGCACTTCCTGCAGTCATGTCAAATTTTTGCCTGAAAGATGTGAAGCTGAAAGTTTCTCAGATGACAGTGATTTGGTCCTGGTTCTGTTCAGGTTAGCCGTTAGCTCACCAGTCGTGTCAGAGTCAAACGCTCCCACGTTTAAAGAACGATCTGCAGCAGATAAGTCAAGTCAAATTTATTTATAAAGCAACTGTTTCTATGAACGAAAAAATAAAAGCCCAATAGGAAGTCATAATTTTGACTTTTAAAGTCATAATTTTGACTTTTAATGTCATAATTACCAGAATAAAATTATGAGTTCTGAAGTCGTGACTTCTATTCTCATGATTATAGCATAAATGGGCTTTGACACTAAATGCTATATAAAGTGGCAATGAAAAGATGTATATGTTACATACCTTTATTTAAAAGGATTGATGTATGAAGACAGAGGGACATACATTGAATGAATGAATCCATGTGCTATGCAGGAAAACTACCGGTGCCTGACAGGAAGTTGCATCCCTCAGGGTGTCATGGTGTCCGTCAAGGGACAAACTTCATAATTAAAGTAGAAAAGTCAAAATTATGACTTTTATTCTCATAATTATGACTTTAAAACTCATAATTATGACTTTAAAAGTCGAAATTATTACTTTAAAACTCATACTTGTGACTTTAGAAGATAGAACCTAAAGGCAGCAGATAGAGTTAAAATAAAAGAGGTCTAAGAAATTAGCCCTGTGGGACCTCACATGAAAGAGGCACTGACATGGATACACTATTCCCAACATTAACACAGAAACTCCTGTCTTTTAGGTACGAACAGAACCATTCTAATTCTGCTCCTGTAATCCCAACCCAGTGTTCTAACCTTGATATAAATACTGTGGTCAACAGTACCAAAAGCAGCGGCAAGGTCCAGGAGAACAAGTATCACAAACTGACCAGAATCATTTACTAACATAATGTCATTACAGTGCAAACCCTCGTTAAAGTTGTTTCAGTGATGTGTAATCATTTAAAACCAGACTGAAAGATTAAAACAATACCATTCTCATTCAAAAACTCATTTAGTTGCATGAAAATGCCAAAAAACTTAAGTCAGGTGCTCTGGATGGGTTAAAAAAATTTGTAGAAACGTTTCATCTTTCATCCAAAATACTTCTTCAGTCTTCTTCAGTTCTTCTCCCTGGATTATTGAGCATGCATCAGGATATTCTGAATAAAAACATATTTGTCCAAGAGTTCAGAAAGAAAAGAAAGTTTGGAGATCGGTCTAAAATTTGAGCAGGCTGAAGGGTCAAGTCCAAGTTTTTTAATTAATGGAGTTACTACTGCATGTTTAAAAGCATCCGAGACCACACTTATAGCAGTACCGCTATTCATAATAAGAACAGAGGGTCCAATCGAGGGTAAAACTTGTTTAAAAAAGGATGCAGGGGTGGGATCAGCAGGGGATCCAGAGGGTTTTATATGACCAACATAGTTTAAAAATGAGAGGGAAATGGTTTTAAACTGTTTGAAGATGCTGAGCGAGGGACAAAGACGGGTCAGCTGTGTGGAATCAATCGACTCAATTTTTTTCAACAAAGTATCTGAAAAAGTCATTACAAGTGTCTACAGGTGCACAGTTAAAATGGAGTTTATGGTGTAAAAAGAACTATTTGAAGCAAAGATATGGGAATTTTTTTCTTCCTGGTTCAACAGTTGTCTGATAGTCTTTCCAACATGTTTTCTAACACAGCAAAAGAAACGTGCGCTTTGTCCTTCTTCCATTTGCGCTCAGCTTTCCTGCGCTGACATCTAGCTGCTCGGGTGATCTCATTAAGCCAAGGCTGAAGCGTGCGCTTTGGTTGTTTGATTTTTTTTTAACGGAGCGACTAGGTCCAACACCTTGACACAGGTCTCCTGATGTGCAGGGATCAGTTTGAGAGTTCTGATACAAGCGGAGGATTTACAGAATGTGACAGAGTTGGCGGTAAAGGCGGAAGAGAATAGAGCAGCGGTGCAAGGGTTAAATATCCAACAAAGGTAAGACACTAACTGAGCCGCAGAACCGCACTTCACAAACGCCGACAAACCTGGTTAGTGACATTAGAGAGGCCTGAAGAGACACTATTGTATTTTATGGGAGAATTTGAAGTTTTGTGAACAGAGTCTGGTGTTTCCTGCACAGACACATTGTTTATTCTTCACACACGGTCGCCCGCCTCCGAAGGCTGAAGGAAGCGCTAACGTCTACAGTCAGCCCAGTTCAAGATGGCCTCCACAGCTGAAGAACACATGAGCAACCTGGAAGCGTCACAGCCTGCTGGTGTTGACGAGACGTCGCCACATAAAAGACGACAAAATGAGCCGAAGGGGAGACGCAGCTGCGACCAGGAGGCGCAGGAGGTCAGGTGGAGAGAGACGGAGGTGGACAGAAAACATTTGGTGAAAGGAAGCGACGGAGCTTCGGTCGGCTCACAAGATTTAAAAATAAAATAATAATAATCAATAAAACGCTTCGTGTTCAGAAACTGATGATCGTGACGATAACGCTGCTGAGAGTTACAGAGAGAGAACCTGGTTCTGATTGAACTCTGAGAGGTTCTGGTTCTGATTGACCTCTGAGGGGTTCTGGTTCTGATTTAATTTGGTTGATGAGACCCTGACGAAGACTCTGATCCTCCTCTTCATCAGCAGACGGACAGAGTTTGTCTCAAACAGATTTTATTCAAACCAACAATTAAAAATAGTTTCATCAAGTTTACAGAAAGAATCAGAGTTCTACACTAGAGGAGGAGGAGGAGGAGGAGGAGGAGGAGGAGGAGGAGGAGCGGCTCTCAGCAGGACGTGAAGGTCTTCCAGAAGAAGTTCTTGCAGCCGGCCTTCCTCTCTCGCGGCGCCAGCAGTGGCCCGGTCCCGGCGGCCCGCTCCAGGGCCAGTCGGATGTCCTCAGGTTCTCCTTCGGGCAGAGGGTACCCGTCCTCCTCCAGAGCCTCGTTCTCCATCTGCAGGAGGTCCGACAGGAGCATCTCTGTCAGTGAGGAGCGGGACGTGTCCTGCAGGGACAGAGAGGTCAAAGGTCAGATTAACGGAACTCTGCGCAAACGGTCCCGGGTCACATCATGTTCTGAATCCGTCTGGACATCTTCCTGATCCAACAGGACCTCCTTTACTGAGGTCAGGTTTGTTGGGTCAGGACGGGCCAGTCCCTCCACCGACCCAAAGCCCGCAGTCGGCCTGGTTCTTGTCCAGCTGCAGTCAGACCAGAACCTGTCTCGCCTCAGGGTCTGGACTACAGTCAGGGCGGCATGTAAACGTCAGGAAGGAGTCTGGAAGACGGGACTGGACGGTTCTGGTTCTGCTTGTGAATAACGAGACTAAAAGTTTCACTGAAAAAAAAAAGTTCTGGGCTCAGAACAGAACCAGCAGAAGTCCAAACAGCTCCAGATCAGCAAACTAAACCCAGTGGTTCTGATTCTGGTTCTGGTTCCTGACCCAAACCAGACGAAAGAAAGGAAAATTAAATATTAATAAATTTGAATAAATGCAAGACGGGAGGAGACTAAAAGTTCTGTTTCGGTCCGGTTCTGAGTCCATTTGAGCGACGAATCAGTTGAATAAAAACAAACACATTTAAATGAAGATAAAAAAATAAAAATAAATGGTTAATAAATTCAGAGAAAGAGTTTGTTTTAAAAGTCATTAAAATAAAATATTCATATTTTAAGTAAATAAAAGTTTAAACTTGGTGAATGTCAAAAATAAACATTTAAATGAGTCAGATTCATCAGAACCGGACCCAGAGAGTCCGGTTCTGATGAATCTGACCCGGTTTAGAGCAGACTGCAGATCAGATCAAAGGTTCTGATTGGTCCCAATGGTTTGGATCAGATCAATAAACGCTTATCAGAAACAAATTATTGATAAAAAAAATTCAGACATAAAATGTTTTAATAAAAATAAAATTTAAATCTATAAAAACATAAATAAAAATGTTAATAAACTAATTTTGATTTTTTTTTTCATGTTATAATTTGAAAACAGCAGTTTTTATTTTCATCCTAATAAAAACAACATATATTTAATAATGAAACATTGATAAAAACTAATCAACCTTTAATGATTTTGTATTAAATTATTTAAAATCATAAAAGTTATTCAGATTTTTTTTTTTTTTTTTTTTTGATGTTTTGTAGAAAAATCTGTTCATGAATTTGATCAATTTGGTTATATTTAAAAAATATTTATGAGTGTTTTATACATTTTGCTCCACAGATTCGTCACTTTTATTAATTAGTTTGTTCAGTTTATGAAAACATTTTAATAAAAAAAAAGTTTGATTCATGAAAAACCCCAGATTCAGATCTTTGAGTTTAATTTCAAATTAATTAAAATTTAAAACAGTTTTTAAAATTACTTTTATTGTTTTCATAAACTTTATTTTTCAAAAGGAAAAATATTGAAATGAAAATTAAAACTATTTTCATTTCTCCAGGTGTTTCCGGTTCTGACCAGAACATCTAAAACATTCACTCTTTTGGGTCGGAACCGTTCAGCTTTCGCTGAAGTCGCTTTAAAAGTCTCGGTTCTGACCCGTTTGGTCTGAAAGTTCTGGTTCTGTTCGGCTGTGTGTGTGTCGGACCTGTTTGGAGCCCAGCAGCGGGGTTCGGTGCAGCAGCAGGCGGAGTTTGGAGTCTCTCTGAGCGGCGGAGCAGCAGCTGAAGGAGGCGCTGATGGAGAGGAGGAGGAGGAGGAGGAGGAGGCGCGAGGAGGAGAACATCTTCATCACCTGTCTGTCTGTTTGTCTGCAGCTCGGCGGGTCTGCTGGTTCTGACCCGGGCGAGGGGCTCTTTTAAAGCCATGCTGACGTCACGGAAGGGGGAGCGGGGGGTGACTGATGATGATGATAATGATGATGATAGTTCCGTCCCAGCTTTAGTGAAATGAGCCGTTCTGAAGAACTTCTGGTTCCGCTCAGATGACGGTTTGTCAGCTGGAGGTCCGCGGGCCGCAGCAGGACGTCTGAGAGCAGAAGTCTAACAGAACCTGCTTCAGTTCTCCCCATCGGACCGACACCGGGGGTTCTGTTGGAGGCATCAGAACCTGCTTCTTCCCCCACATCAGACCAGCACCAGAGGTTCTGCTGGAGGCATCAGAACCTGCTTCAGTTCTCCCACATCGGACCAGCACCAGAGGTTCTGTTGGAGGCATCAGAACCTGCTTCAGTTCTCCCCATCGGACCGACACCGGGGCTTCTGTTGGAGGCATCAGAACCTGCTTCAGTTCTCCCACATCGGACCAACACCAGAGTTTCCGGTTTCATCAGAACCCTCAGGTCTGAGGGGAAAAGCTGAAGCTTTGATACCTCTTGGGTTAAACTGTACTGTTCTGATCAGGTCTCTGTGTCTGACAGAGGAGGTCCAGAACCTCAGAGTCCAGTTCCTGAACGATGGTGGGACAGGCCCGTCGGGTCAGACCTGCAGTAATGAGGGCGTTGATCCGGTTTGAAGAAGGAGCTGAGCCAAAAGACAAAGCTCTGATTTACCGTTCTGTCCACATTCTGCCCTCAACTGGTCCTGAGGTTTGGATCAGAACTGATGGAACCAGGTTCTGGATCCACTTGTACTGTTCTTGTTGTTCTAGGAGTTCCTGTTTAATCTTAATTTTTTTAAAGCTTGGTCCAAAACAAGAATCTGGAGGCTGAAGGTCACAAAATATTTGTTTGTTGACAGAGTGAAGTCCATCAGAGGCAGCAGGTTCCTGCACACCTGGACCAGAATCTTGGTTACCAGGTGAGGTTCTCCTTCCCTTTTTATGAGTTATTGAATGTCTCAGACTGGTTTCTGTGAGGTCCACGTCTTTGGAGCTCAGTCAGGTTTTAAATCAGGCCAAAGAGACGGCTCTGGTGACTCAGGAAGTTCTGCTGATTCTGGAACTTTCTGCTTCCTTTGATGCTGTGTAGACTAGAACATCTGTCAGGACCTGAACAGGTGGTTGGTATTCAAGGCCCAGTTTGAGCCTACATCTTCTGTAGATCGTCTGACTTGTGAGGTTCCCCATGGCTGCATTCTTGGTCCCCTGCCTTTTTAACCTTTACAAGTTTGAGTTCCATTTTTAGGACACATATTTCTTTCCACTGTTTTGCTGATGACATCCAGGTTTATTTGATGTCTGATGTAAAAGCTTGTCTGAAACTAAATTTCAAACTTCAAAGAAATCCTCCACCATCAACTTCCACTGCCGTGCTTCACAGCTGAGGTTCTGGTCCAAAACAAAGAACAAAACACTGAAGTTCCTCCTGTTTCCTTAGACAGTTCCCTGAAGTTCTGCTCTGAAGGAGAAATCTATTTTTTCATCTGAAGAGCCGTTGTTCTGTTGTGACTCTGAACTGGTTTGTTTCCTGATGTTTCCTGATGTCTGTGAACTCATCACGGTTCCCCTGCAGAGGTTCTGATCTTCAGTAATGAAGCCAACAAACATGGACCCCACTGGGAGCTCAAACATCTCGTTGGTTCTGCTCCATGTACGCTCTGAACTGTTCTTTTATTTCACGTCAGATTATCGACCAACCAGAACCAGACCCATCTCCCGCTCATCGGCCTTTAACGACCTGAGGTTCGTTAACTGAGCCTGCTCCTGGTCGGACATTTAATTAAAATAATAAAATTAAAATGTGTAAAAAGTTATGAAAACAAACAAACAGATGAACATGAAATATTAAACAGGAAGAGAAGAAGCTGGTCCACGTTGTTGTTTACACGTGTTCGTTTGTCATACGACTGTAGAAGTTGGAACCCAAATGCCAAAAATCAAGACGCAAACGTTGCAAAACCTGAAATCTTTAAAGAAGAGGGACAAAAAACAAACAAACAAATAAATAACTAAATACCACTCAGATCAGGCAACAAACAGGAAGAAGTGAACTGTTGAAGGAGGAGTCTAAACACCGAGGAGGAGGGAAAGGTGAGCTGAGTGAAGGTGAGAACTCAGGTGAGAACTGTTGAGTTAGTTTTTAGCTACAATTCTGCCTCTTTTAGCTTTTAGCTACAATTCTGCCTCTTTTAGCTTTTAGCTACAATTCTGCCTCTTTTAGCTTCAATAATTCAGTTTCAGTTTCTTCAGCTCAGAGTTTTCACCAAAAAAGTATTTTCTCTGGTTGTTAAAATATCCATGTTAGTCTGCGATGGACCAGAGACCTGTCCAGATGTCTCTGTGATGGACAGAAGACCAGTCCAGATGTCTCTGTGATGGACAGAATACATGTCCTTGTGTCTCTTTGATGGACCAGAGACCAGTCCAGATGTCCCTGTAATGGACCGGAGACCTATCTAGACGACTCTGCGACAGACCAGAGGCATGTCCAGGTGTCCCTGCGATGGACAGAAGACCTGTCCAGGTGTCTCTGCGATGGACCAGAGGTCTGTCCAGGTGTCTCTGCGATGGACCAGAGGTCTGTCCGGGTGTCCCTGCCTGCCACACAGTGTCCTCTGGACAAGGACACCATCTCTATGTGACTCTGAATAAAGAACAGGGTAAAAACTGGATAAAAGTTTTTTTTTTTTTTTCTTTGTCTTCGTCCTCCTGTCTTAAACCACCTGAGACAACCTGGAGGAGCAGATTTCTGACGGGTGGTGACTCGGTTGTTCTGGGTCCATCTGAAGGCTCCAGGTGTTCTGTTTGACGGTTCTGTTCGGTCCACTTGGCTCCACAGCTGTCGGACTTCATGATCAGGATGTTTCTGTTGGATGTTCTGAAGGATTAGTGCCATGAGAACACGCCCACCAGCACACCTGGTAACCATGGCAACGGACTCACTTCCTCCTGTAGTTCCGCCCCAGTGGGTGTCAGCTGTCAGGTGGCTAACAGCGGCCGACGCGACGCGTTTCACATCTGTCCGACACGGTCACCGCGGAAACAGCGCGGCCTCTTTCTGACAGCTGATTGGTTCAGCCTGTTGGCGGTAGGTCGATGGCGCTGGAAGGAAACGGAAAACGTCTGCTGCGCTCAAACGAATCGCTCGGACTCAGAAACAACTCAGGCCTGGTCTGACAGCAGGAAGTTCTGACCTCAGACTGAGTCAAACCACAGACGGAGCGTTCTCCAGTCAGACCAGTTCATTTATTTCACCTGCTTCATTTGAAACAAAGACCTTCGGCGAGCGTCAGACAAACCAACCAGGAAAGGTTCAGATCAAGGTTCTCTCTTCTTCATCCATCCATCCATCCATCCATCCATCCATCCATCCATCCATCCATCCATCCATCCATCCATCCATCCATCC
>JARVGV010001299.1:37460215-37470826 GCA_031762435.1 Hypsolebias longignatus | reverse complement strand
CGTGTTGTCTGAGCTGAACAGGACAGGACAGGACCGGACAGGACAGGCCAGGACAGGACAGGACAGGACAGGACAGGACAGGACAGGACAGGACAGGACAGGACAGGACAGGACAGGGTGTATGTGTTCATATTTTGTAGTTGCTGTTAAAAGACGAGCTGCAGCGTTCTGGACAGATTGTAAATGAGCCACCAATGTTTCTACCACTGAAGTATTTTTGTTAAGAAATGTCTGAAGACCACAAAATTGGGAATATAGTTGTTCTAGATATTTCAGAACATGATGGAAATACCACAAACAGATTTATACTTCCAACAATCAAGACCGTCATGGAGATGACTCTGAGTCACAACCACATCTAATTTTAGCTCAGTATTTGTAAAATCGAGTTATGGACATTTCTGTGTTAGATCAGGTGTGATGACTGTTATGGCACATGCTGACTTTAAATTTTCTTTTTTCTTCAGATGTACATCCATTGAAACTACACCTACAACTTCATGCTAGTTAGTTCACTGTGGCGACTCCTGAACAATGAAGCAGCCAAAATAAGAAAAGAAAAAAAAAATACATCCAATAATTATTTTCTTAGAGTTTCATCAAAACAAGTTCAGTGGTTCATGAAATATGTTGCTAACAGACACATGGACAGGCATCATCTGACTTAGACAAATAGTAGAAAGCTGTGGTGTCGTAGTACCCAGGTCTTGTCCGTGAGCGCGGCTGTAGCCGTTGATGAAGAGCAGAGAATATCCACTGTAGATTAAAGAAGATCCATTCGGACAACTTGGAACGGTGTGGTTCTGGCTATGCCTGGTGAACAGGAAGCCGTTTCTCCTTGGTGGGACAGGTAATTCACCCGGTTGACCACAGGGGCCTTTAGATCCAGGAGGACCTCGCTTTCCTGCCTGACCTGAAAACACAGAACTGGTTCAGGAAGAGTCTTCCTGCAGTGTGGAGTCAGACCAGCAGAGATTGTTGTGACCAGCCAAGATGAGTACAAACCAACTAACAAAACCAAGAATCTTTTCCCATGTAGACCTTGTTGTGATGCAGTCAAAACAATCAGAGGGAGGAGATATCATTTCATACCCTTTGGACCAGTTGATCCTTTGCTTCCTGTTTCTCCTCTCAACCCTTGACCTCCTTGATTTCCTGTCAGACCGTTCCTCCCACTGTCGCCCTTCGGACCTGGAGCCAGTAAATACAGCACATCATGAAACTGAGTTTCCTCTTATTAATAAAAATATAATACATATCTTTAATGTAATAGGTTATGACCAACCCTGAGGTCCAGGGTTTCCAGTGGGCCCTGGGAGGCCTCTTGTTCCCTTGCTCCCCGGGTCTCCTTCTTCCCCTGGGTCTCCAGGTACCAACTCCACATTAGCAATTGCATTCTTCCCTGATTCACCTGCAGGAAGCAGTAAAAAGTGTTACACAGAGCGCATCCCCATACAGAGCTCAGGTAGGTGCTGAGAGCATCAACATATAGCATAGCTTGAAACAGACACGGAACCAGATGTTAAATGAGCCCCCCCCCCACCCCCCCAAGTGGCTGGCTGCAGTATAAACTTTAAACCTGTATGAGAAACTCTGGTTCCAAAACACAACATAGCAGCACATGCAAACAGGATGTATTTAAAGTTTCTAATTAGATGTTACCGATTCTCCCAGGTGGTCCTTGAACTCCCACTGGCCCAGTGAAACCTGGTCGTCCTTTCTCCCCCTTCATACCTGGAGAACACGCGAGAACAGCTCTTTCAGAACCAAATGTCAGTGGAATGAGCTGCTGTTATGTTTCACATCTAACAGGTGATTCATTGTATCCACAGACATTCAGTTTTAGTCAGTGAACATTTTTTATATATAATTTACTGGAAGGCGTCACCTAATTCTCCCATTCCCACAACATTTCCCAAAGAGATGAAGGAAGGTAAGGAGACAGATGTCTGGCAGCTTGTTCTTCAGGGTGAATCTGATCTTGACGTCTTGTTTTAGTGTTGATTCTCAGTTTCAGCCAAAGATCTCCTGACACCAAAAATGTCAACATCTTATCTTTGTGGCATACACAATGCTTCATTCCTGACTGAGAACGCTCAGTACAGTTGTTTGCTTGTCTTCGGTTGTCCAGTAAATCCAAAGAAGTTGTCCACTTTTGTCTTTTAGAGGTGGGTTTTCTGATGACTGAGTATTTTTGGCACCACAGGCCTATGGATTTATTTAGCCTTTTGTCTTTTTTGTTATTTGAGAGATGGCCTTGTTCTAACTATCCATGTCTTCCAGTGTCTACTGGTCACCAGGGATTTTTATGACCCGTACCAGCCAGTTAGCGCTCGTTGATTATGATCTAAGTGTTCTGCTGGGTTTCTCGGTGTGATGTATGCAGTCACACCAAGAGATCCCCAGGATGTGCTGAAGGCAGAGTCTGAGGAAACATTTCAGGGTCTTGATGTGCCAGCTATAAACTACCTTAGCTTGGAACTGTACAAACATATTTTAATGTGGAGGTAGGATCTTGCTCTGAAAAACTAAATGTCTGATTTTTCCAAAGGCAGATGACACTTGGTAGATTTGGTTTTGGACCATGTTGTCAATGCTAGTCTTTGGAAAGGATGCTCACTGGGTATTTGAGAGATGTAAACCAGTTGTTATGGGTATAATATTGGCACTCTATTAACAAACTACTTCTGCTTTGATGGTGATGGTTGGACCAGACCTGCTGTATGCCCTGACTGCTGCACCACAAACTGACTGGAGGTCTCAGACACAAGAGTGCCATCACCTGAGTACTGCAATTTAAGGACTGTAACCTGGTGCAGTTTGTAGGTCTCGATGTTGAAAAAGTTCAGATCAGCCCAGTCTTTCCAACAATTATAAATGGTTAAATGTCAAAACTGTATCTAAATATGTATTTGGTTAAAAATACTCAAAAACCTGAGATCATTCCTATTACAATATTGGTTTGAACCAGAAAGGCTAAATGTATCCTGGAACCTGAATCTTGACCTGGGACTCAGTTTTCTGTTTGGTTCCTTGTTTTCAGGTCAGAATATGTTGGTCACCAATCTGAACAGGTTTCAGCAGGATAAGACATCAGGTCATTGCACCTTGTCTCGTTTAAGTTTTCAGTTCATGAAATATACGGTTTACATCCTACCATCAAAGGATTTCTGTCTTCACGTCTCAGTCCAATAAAGGTGAGGAGGTCTAGAGATGACATTAAACTACTTGGGTGCACCAGGAAAAGGTTTTCATTTTTTTTCCCAGAAGTTTTTCAGCATTTTGATTTGGTCAGCTACATCAAGAGAAGAACGAATCCTTGTCCAGATGAAAAGTTACATAACAGTCATCTTCCAAAAATATGGAAACTATTTTCCAAGTAGGTCTTGTTTTAGATACTTATTGATTCAAATATCTGTAAACTTCTGTAACAATAATGATAGCACATGTAAAGTGTTCCAGCCTCGCCTGCTGTCTACTGATATAATTTTTTTTATTAAGAAAAGTTTTTATTCTGATAAGGCTTCACTAACCTGATGACCTCCAACATGCAGATGTTTTGGAGTAGAGCAGACTCAGTTTAAAAGTATCAGCACTGTGTTTTTATGAGAGCTGCTTATCTGAGAGTTCTTACCAACTGGTCCTTTGGGCCCAATCTCGCCTCTTGTTCCTTTAATTCCAGGAAGTCCTGGTGGTCCACAACAACCCTGCCAACAGCAGCAAAACACCAGATGTATTCATTCAACATGGCCTCAATGACAAAAACAAAGTTCTTCTTTTGTGTGTGCGGATGGTACTGACGGGACTGCCTTGCAGACCAGTGTCACCAGATGGACCACTTGGTCCTTGGTGACCTGGTTCTCCTTTACGCCCTTTATCACCTTTGTAACCGGGACCTGGAGGGCCAGGAGGACCTTTACTGCCTGGCAGGCCTAAAGAAGAAGAGGGAACACTCTTTATTTGTCATATTCTGTAAGATGATATGATCTTCAGAGCTGAAAGTGACATCGCCTGAAGGACACGCTGTGGCACGTTCTGGTTAATCTTGATACGATGGAATGGATTCATGGATTAAACAACTTGTGGTCAGGTCGAGGGAGACTTTTCAGCTTTGCTGACATTAAAGACACAGTCTGACGTCTGACTGGACTGCAACTGCAGGAGACAAGTTGGTGAACAGCATTTCAGAGGGAGTCTCCAAAACGTCTCAAAACGTTTGCGGTGGTCCTCACTTTCTTTGTACGAGTCACAGAGGGTCAGAATCACGTTGCTGCAATTTTACACATGCTCAAAAATAATTGTGCAACAAATCCTTTCTGAAGTGTAGTCCAGAAGATTGAATTATAAATACTTGCCAAGCAGTGGTGTAGTCTAGTTCAATGTAATCGTCACTTTATTTTGGTTTTCTAGCATATTGAACATTTCCAAATTTCTCTGATGGTTATATTTGAATAAATGAACAACAAACTTTGTACAACAGTTAGCTTTGTGATAAAAACATTATATAATTTATAAAACAGTATCAAAGCAAAACATGTTCAAGTATTAAGTAGTAAGTACTGAAGTATACAATAATTTGCTGGATAAGCGAATGTAATAAACAATCACTGTATATAGTAGATATATTGTTACGGAAGTGTTTAACGGCCGTTTAACTTATCAATGACACATGCCTAATGATTGTCATGTATCACTGAGCCCTTTTAAGAGGGTATACTGAAAATCTTAAGCTTTTCTAGTGGGTATACTCTGTATACCCATGTATCGCGTAGACTACACCACTGTTGCCAAGGTAGGTACAAAGTGATCCGAGGTGGGTATTAATTACTTTTTAAATTTGGCCTTTATTTAATCAGTTCCATCAGCTGAGAACAAACTCTCATTTTCAAGGATGGCAAGAGGCAGCAAATACAGAAGTGGTAGGACAGAAGAAGGAGAACATGTCAACAACGAATAGCCAACATCTACTCGTACAGACCAAGGGTAACAGTACAAAAACTAGATCAGGCCCGTGGTACCAGAATGTAACAACAGAGAGTGAAAAGGAGATTGCTAAAAGCATATGCAACCATCATCAAGTGAGGCTCTCACTGAGCTTTTAAAGAATATTCATTCAACCTTTATTTGAACAGATAAGTCACATTGAGCCTCGAAGACTCATTTACAAGTGAGATCTGTTGGACAGACAATAAAAATTGTGAAAATGACACATAGGGTTTGGAGACAAAAAAAATTACTAACACATTTTTGACCTCTGTTTGAAGGTCAAAAATGTGGTAATGAACAAAAGTCTTGCACACAAGCACATAATGATGCCGACATTATGCAGAAGGGGGGAGGGTAGCTCAAAGGCGGATACTCATGGGGGGGTGGGGAGCTGCCGAGGACGGTTAGAGGTGAATCCAGAATCCTGAAATGATGACAGAATGTTTATTCAGCTGGGCTCCTCTGAAAAGTCTGTGGAATTCCTCAGCAGGAGGTTTGGGTGAAAGCATCAGGTTTACAAAACTTCTCAGGCGTGTTGAGATGAAACGGCCTGTCAAGGCCAGTCATGGAGCCGAATGTCTGATAAACACGATTGTTTTGTGAACCGGCAGAACTTTAATGACATCTACCTTCAGTCTGTGTCAGTCCACTCACTTCTGAAGTGTCCAAATTCAAATGACCACACCAATGGAACGTGCCTGAGAAAAATCCCGAGATCTGATCCATTCAGCCAAAAGTCTGGGTTCTTGAGACATGAACCAAGCCATCATGTAAGACAGGCAGCCTGACCAGGTCTAGATTTGCTGCCGACGTCTTTCTTGTGTGCTGAAAGACCAGGAACCAGCCAAATCCAAAAAGCAGGAACCAGTTATCATAAATACAATTAAATATGCGTCCTTAAGATCCACAGATGACAGCAGAGATAGACACATCATCAAGTCTTCCAAGTCGATGAGATATCCAGCTGTGTGCATGCCAACAGGGCAAATCATCTCACCTACATCCTGTCTTCTCTTTGAAGAAATGTTATCAGTTGTGTTGAGGGACCAACTGACCTTATGGTTGATGGATGGATGGATGGATGGATGGATGGACAGATGGACGGATGGATGGATGGATGTACCAGCCTGAATGTGGCAGAGTTGCCATGGAAACAGCAGGTAACGACAGTTTTTCTTGTGAAGCCAGACGTTTTGTCTGGTGCAGATGAAGTGTCTCTGGCTGGAGGTTGAGTTGATCTCATCTGGTCACCTCTTACTCCATGGTATTTTTAGAAAATCTTCTCTTCTGTTCTCCAGGTTCCATTTCCAGATGTTCCTACATCAAGTACCACTACTCTTCGACTGCAATAGCCAAAAACCTGTCACACAACGTCACTCGGACAATCAGGCAGGACGAGTGGCACTCCCTCCGTAAGTCTGCTCTGCACCTCACTTACGTATGTCTTACATCTGTTGTTGGTGTGGTGACACGTAAAACATCTGGACTGTCTGAAGGCCTCAGCTCTTCTTTGACTTTAGAACTGCTGCTGCTCACCAAAACAATCTGTTTTAAGAACTGTTCATTGTTTGTAGAGCTCTTCTACCATTCAGCAGTTCCCTGCAGTTTGAAGAAAAATGTTTTTCCAACTTTTAATGCCTCTAAAACTATTTCTTCATGTCTGTAGACACAAACTGTTGGTTGAAGTACTATTCTACTATAGGAGCCATGGGATAAGTTTCCATAGTTATGCTGATGACACACAGCTATACATGTCATTATCTCATGATGACCCCCGGCCAATCACTGCACTTTTTAATTGCATTTCAGACATAAAGTCCTGGATGGCACAGAACTTTCTCCAGCTAAACCAGGACAAAGCAGAAGTTTTAATCATTTGACCTGAGGTTCAAAAAGAAAATACAATTCAGAAATTACATTCTCTGTCTTTAAAACCTTCTAAATATCATTATACAGAAGCTACCAGGAAAAGTCATTCATCAATATCTTCATTCCTCATTAAAACCACTACAGTCGTCTTCTTCGGGGTCAGAACTGAACAGCCTCAGAAAAACTTGGTCACACGTCCTCAGTCTCTTTCGTTGTCGCTCTCATTGTCACTTTCGTCTTGAGGCAAATTTATAATTTTATTTGATTTATGATTCACACTTAGTTTCAGTGGCATCAAATACGTTGTTGTGCCCCAATGAGTGGGAAAATCGCAGGGAGGGGAAGGAGAGGAGAGAATGGGGAGGGGGTGAACAGAAGTCCCCCCCCTCCACAGTGGACCAGTGGTTGTGGACATGGTTCATTGGTCCACTTCATTGGTCAGTGAAGCTGAAAGTGTCAGATAGCAGGGTTTTTGGATTGAGAAACAACCAGACAACAAGAGTAAAAACAAAAACAGTTTTATTTATTTTGCAGCCGCTAGGGGAAATCAGGGTCCAGTTGCTTGACAGGCCTTCACAAGCAGGTGGGGTGAGAGCCACCTGTCAGAGTTTGGAGAGATGATGTCACCAAAACTAGTGACAAAGTGATTTGTGGGGCAAATCCAAGAACGGGGTCCGAGAGACAAAGTGGGGTCATGCACAGATAGTCAGAGCTCTAATAACAAGTCCAAAAATGTCAAATCGTAACCCAAAAATCCAAAGGCAGAAGAAGTAGATAAAACCAGGGTCAGATGGGCAGACACAATCAGGCAAGGAGCAGGCAGAGCTTTAAAGCCTAATGACAAGGCGTGAGGTCGAAATTCAAAGATCAAGTCGTAAACAACAAGAAGATGGCTGGATAATCAGGAACCATTAAGAGGTATGATAATCTGGCAGGGAACTTGAGTGGATGGAGCTGTTATATAGAACAGGAAACAGGTGCAGTGCATCAGTACTGATGGAGCTGAGGGAGCAGGGGTGGCCGTGGCCAAATGACAGAGGCTAAAAACAAGGCATGAAGGAGCAGAAACATGGAATGAGGAGCAGAATTGACATAGACCCACCCTTAAGGTCCGGCTCCTGATGGCCCTCTAGGCTAACTTGAATAAACAGAGTGAGTGGAGGGGGTCTGCAGGAGGGCAAGAGTAGGTGCCTGGAAATTAGTTTGAATTTGGATATGTGACAGGTGGGGCAGAGCTCAAATGGATGACCAGAAGACTGTCCAGTCTGAGGCAAGAGGTCAGGCGGTCAGCCGGAGGGTCGTTCAGCAAATGGTAACGTCAGGTGGGTGGCCAGGAGACCATCCAGCACATGCCACATGGGGTCTGGCAGGCCTGGCAGACAGGGGACCAGCAACTGGGGATGCAGGTTTGGCAGATGATGAACCATCAGAGGGAGGATCTGCATCAGGTGTAGGGGTCAGAGGATCTGCAGCAGGTGTAAGGGTCAGAGGATCTGTAGCAAATATAGAGGCCTGGTGGTCTGCAGCTGTTGTGGATGCCTGGGGGTTTGCAGCTGTCATGGAAGCCTGGGGGTCTGCAGCTGTTCTTGAGATCACAGGGGGGGGGTGTAAACTTTTCAGGAGGCGTGGGACCCTTCTGAAGTGGCGTGGGACCTTCAAGAGGTGGCCTGAGACCCTTTATAGTTGGTGTGGGACGCTCGAGAGGCTGAGAACATGAAGGTGGGCTGGCGTGGAGGTAGGCTGTCATCCCCTGATACCCACTCCGAGGCGTGGAGGTGGGCTGTTATCCCCGACACCCACTGCGAGGCATGGAGGTGGGCTGTCATCCCCGACACTCACTGCAAGGTGTGGAGGTGGGCTGTCATTCCTAACACTCACTGCAAGGTGTGGAGGTGGGCTGTCATTCCTAACACTCACTGCAAGGCATGGAGGTGGGCTGTCATCCTTGACATCCACTGCGGGACTAGGCGTGGAACCCTCAGGACAAGGTGTGGAGTCCTCAAGGCCAGGCATTAGGGCCCTCAGGAAAAGGCATGGAGTTCTCGAGCAATGTGGAACCCTTGAGGACTGGCGTAGAGCCCTCAGGACAAGGTATGGAGCCTTTGAGCAGTGTGGAGCCCTCAGGACAAGGTATGGAGCTGTCGAGCAGTGTGGAACCTTTGAGGACAGGCGTAGAGTCCTCAGGACAAGATGTGGAGCTTTTGAACAGTGTGGAATCCTCAGGACTAGGCGTGGAGCCCTCGTGCAGCGTGGAACCCTTGAGGTCAGGTGTGGAGCCCTCAGGAGAAGGTGTGGAGCCCTTGAGCAGTGTGGAACCCTTGAGGCCAGACATGGTCCTCTCAGGACAAGGCGTGGAGTCCTCGAGCAGTGTGGAGCCTTGAGGCCAGGTGTGTAGCTCTCAGGACAAGGCATGGAGCCCTCAGGACAAGGTGTGGAGCCTTTGAGCAGTGTGGAACCCTCAGGGGTGACGGCCGACATGGGGGTCTTGGAGGCAGAGGCTGACATGAGGTGGGTCATAGAGGCGGCAGCCGACGTAGGACCTGCTGAAGACATGGGGCCCGCTAAAGACCTAGGCCCCACCAAAGACATGGGCCTCACCAAAGATGTGGGGCAAGGAAGAGTCCCTGAGGTGGCTGTGCCATATCTGGCACGGAACATGGTTAACATGAGCTGCATCTGAATGTCCATGTTGACTATGGAGTACTCTACATCAGAGAGCCACTCTTGTATCGTCTTTGAACCCATATTTGGCCAGATTATTCTGTCAGATAGCAGGGTTTTTAGATTCAGAAACAGCCAGACAACAAGAGTTAAAAAAAGAACAGTTTTATTTACAAAGTATTTTGCAGCTGCTGGGGGAGATCAGGGTCCAGTTATGGAACAAGCCTTCACAAGCAGGTGTGGTGAGAGCCACCTGTCAGAGTTTGGAGAGATGATGCTGCCAAAACTGGATACAGGACAGCTGCGGAGGAGGAATGCTGTGATAAAGTGGTTTGTGGGGCAAATCCAAGAGTGGGGTCTGAGAGACGAAGCGGGGGTTATGCACAGATAGTAAGTTCCAAAAATGTCAAACTGTAATCCAGAAATCTGAAGGCAGAAGAAGTCATTAAAACCAGGGTTAGATGGGCAGACACAATCAGGCAAGGAGCAGGGAGAGCTTTAAATCCTAATGATGAGGTGTAAGGTCGAAATCCAAAGATCAAGGCATAAACAAGAACAAGATGGCTGGATAATCAGAACCATGAAGAGGTATGATAATCTGGCAGGGAGCTTGAGTAGATGGAGCTTTTATAAAGAGCAGGGAACTGGTGCAGTGCATCAGTGCTGAGGGAGCTGAGGGAGCAGTGGTGGGCATGGCCAAATGACAGGCAAAAAACAAGGCATGAAGTAGCATAAACATGGAATGAAGGGAAGAAACACAACGTCATTTCTTCTATAAGTTGTGGTGCTGAATCGTCATTTCTTCTATAAGTTGTGGTGCTGAATCATCATTTCTTCTATAAGTTGTGGTGCTAACTAGTCATTTCTTCTATAAGTTGTGGTGCTGAATCGTCATTTCTTCTATAAGTTGTGGTGCTGAATCGTCATTTCTTCTATAAGTTGTGGTGCTGAATCGTCATTTCTTCTATAAGTTGTGGTGCTGAATCGTCATTTCTTCTATAAGTTGTGGTGCTGAATCGTCATTTCTTCTATAAGTTGTGGTGCTGAATCGTCATTTCTTCTATAAGTTGTGGTGCTGAATCGTCATTTCTTCTA
>JARVGV010001299.1:37410897-37421180 GCA_031762435.1 Hypsolebias longignatus | reverse complement strand
CCAGCTGGTTGAAGCAGATGGCTGCTTGTCCTGAGCCTGGTTCTGCTAAAGGTTTCTTCTTCATGAGGGAGTTTTTCCTTTCCACGGTTGCCTTCATGCTCAAGATGAGATTTCTGTGATGGAGTTCAACTCAAAACAGTCTGCTCAGATAAATAATGTTAAAATTGTATTTTTACATATGAATGTTTCTGTTCAGTGCCCTGAGACGACTTCTGTTGTGACTTGGTGCTTTATAAATAAACTGAATTAAATTGAATGTAGTCAGAGAATCCAGGAAGACAAAGATCTCTGATGGAGCTGGGAGATGGAGGATCTGTCCACAGGACCTCTAGAAGCTGCTCAGAGCTGGACTTCATGGATGAGTGGACAGGAAGGAGACCTCAAACCTGTGGAAGAAGAAGCTCTGGTCAGAGGAGACCAAACATCAAGAACAACACCATGACTGAGACAAACCAACCACCTCATCAGGCAGAGGAGATATCTCTACAGTGAAGCACGGTGGTGGCAGCATCATGCTGTGGGGAAACTGGTTGTAGTTGAAGGAAAGATGGATGGGGAAAAACAGACATATTCATGAGAAGAACTTGTTGGAGTCTTCCATGGATGTGAGACTGGGACACGTTCTGGAGTGATCCTGTCCAGACCTCAGACCAAATGATTTAAACAAAGCTGGACACGAGCAGCTCCAGTTTAATTCAAATGACGTCTTTGAATCATCAGTTCCCAACATCATCTCAGGGCTCGGTACAAAGAAATAAAACTTAAATCCAGTTTGTTTAAAAATAAATCCAAGTTCAAGTCGTTATGGTCATTTTGAACAGAATCAGAATCAAAACAGTTTAAAATAAAAATGATCAAACTAGTTGTCTGTCTGGCAGACAGCAGGTTGCATCAAATCTTCTTTCAGAGCAGAGTCCTCCGTCCTGAAGGTCCCACAGGTGCTTTTTGTCTTACTGGACTTTTAACGACACATTAGTTTGTTTTTTCTTTGATAGATCGCCTGACCTCTGCTCACCTGTTCACCTGCGGTACGAGGACTCGGAGCCTGGTTCCACTCTCACATACCTTTTGTTTGTGTTCCTGCAGGCCCACCAGACCCGTGAACCAGCTGGAGGCGGAGTCAGAGAGACAGGGTCGTGATGGGGGCGGGACTCCATCGTAAGGATAAAATGCTGCTGACTTCCTGCTCTGCCCTCTGCTCCCGCCTCTGGTTCAGGTAAATAAAGGAACCCAGGTTGGTCCGGTTCTGTTTTCGCTGGACATCAATCCGAACCAGACTGGATGGTTGTTGGTGTCAGTGGAGATGGGATTGTTGGTTTGGTTGCCGTGGTTACAGGTAATTTCTCAGGGAGGTTTCTGCTCTTCATCAAAACGCAACACAAGTGGTGTGTAACAGATGAGACCTTTCAGTTTACCTTTTGGTAACCTGCTTTAACTAACCAATCAGACGTCTCCGACCTGTTTATCAACCCAAAACCACTGAGCAGAAAGTCAGGATGAGACCTCAGCTACCGTTCAGATGCTGTGGATCAGGAAACCTTTGGTATAAAAAATAAATAAATCAATTGCTGGGTCACATCTTGGTGGAGGCAGCATCAGACTTGGAACAGAGTATCGATGTGTCACGTTTTAAACTAGTTAATAACACAAAAACAAGAACGAGTGACTGATCGGACCAGTTGGAGCTGCTGGTTTGATCGTCCTCCAAGGTGACAATAAAACTGTCTCACCTGTTTGTCTGTCTCCTCTAGGTGTCTCTTCTTCCTGCTCATAACTCCGCCTGCAGCTCCCGGGGTGAGTCCACCTTCCAGTTACGTTTTATGGGTTTAAAATCTTACAGTACTTTGGTCAATATTGATCTTACTTGATCACTTGACTAACCTCGATGCCGATGGAAATCTGTTAAATACCGTTCATCAGAGGTATGGACTTGAGTCACATGACTCGGACTCAGATCATAATTTCGATGACGTTAGACCTGAAAAATACGACTTGGAACTTGACTTTAACTCCAACAACTCACAACTTGACTCAGACGAGCCCATTGACTTGATAGAAAACGCAGAATGTTCTTAAGTCTTTCACCAACAACAGCTGGGTTTATTTCCAGTTAGCTTACATTAAAGATCTTATTATACTCATGGGACTCCTGGTGTGACTAGACCGTGACATCAGTCAGCAGCGATGCTGTTTATTTCAGCTCTTCCAACAGGCAGCTCGGACCGCAGTCCTCCTCCTAAACAGCAGATGTCGCTACTGAAATAATACAGATACAGCAGCAGAACCAAAAAACAAAGAGCCGAGTACAGAGCCTAACTGTTTTATACTAAGACATAACTGTAAAATTTTACACATTTTTTCTTTTAGGTTTTAAAAAATTAATAAATTAACTTGTTCAGTCGGACAGACTGATCTGTGAAAACAAACCAGATCATAGGTTCTGTCCTGCTGTACTTCCTGTTCACAAACACGCCACTATCTTCTTAAGAAACAGTCACGTTGTCTGAATTTTTTTAAATCATAACTTGAAAATTTAATTAGGTATTTGGTCAAAAAGTTGAATTCCAAAGTTTAGGACTTTGGACTTGGGACTCGCTCATCAATTATTGGAGAGTAACTGGAGGATAACTGTAAGATAACTGGAGGATAGCTGAAGGACAGCTGGAGGGTCACTGGAGGATAACTGGAGAATAACTAGAAGATAACTGGAGGATCCGTGAAGGTTAGCTGAAAGATAGTTGGACAATAGCTGTAGAAGAGCTGGGGGACAGCTGGAAGGGAACTGGAGGACAATTGGAGAATAACTGGAGGATAAGTGAAGATTAGCTGAAAGATGGAGGATAGTTGTAGAAGAGCTGAAGGGTAGCTGGAGAGTAACCTAAGCATACTGGAAGATAGATGAAGATGCTTGGATGATAACTGGAAGTTAGCTAGAGGACAACTAGTAGGTAACTGGGAGGTTCTAGAAGGTAACTGGATACCTGAATGATAACTGGAGGAAGTGAAGTTTAGCTTAAAGATATTTGGAGGATAGCTGTAGAAGAGCTGAAGGATAGCTGAAGGGTAACTGGATGATAACTAGATGATAACTGAAGGACAAGTGGAGGATAAGTGAAGGTTGTTCAGCTGAAAGGTGGAGTTTAGTTGTAGAAGAGCTGAAGGGTGGCTGGAGGGTAACTAAAGTATAACTGGAAGAGAGATGAAGATACATGAGGATAGCTTGAGGATGGTGTGAGAGTGCAAGGTGCGTCTGGGACAGCAGAGCCGGGATGGAGGATAACTGGATTATAGCTGAAGTATTAATGGAGGATAACTGGGACCTGCTGGAGCTGGATGGTGTTGGAGAGTCTCTGAACAAAGTCCCGGCCTCAGATTAGTGATAGCGGCCACGTTCTTCCCAATAACCACGCCTCAGTGATGACAGTGTTTAGACAATGCTGCAGGAATTTGCTGCTACACAAACACTGCTGCACACAGTCAAAGTCACTGTCTGGGCCTACTGTGAAAAAATAACATAGCCAGGACATCAGGGACACTCTGTGTGGGACACTCTGTGTGGGACACTCTGTGTGGGACACTGTGTTTGGGACACTCTGTGTGGGACACTGTGTGAGACACTCTGTGTGGGACACTCTGTTTGGGACACTGTGTTTGGGACACTGTGTGAGACGTAAGGACGGAGAGGACAACCGAGCACAGATCGTTTGTTTGGATGGGGTTCTATGACAGGACAGACCTTAGATCTTAACGTTGGAGAGAAACCGTCTGATGTTGGAGTTTGTGTCCTCCTGCCTGAAGCAGCTGACACCGAAGGTTCATTTAGTCGAAGCAGAATTACTTTAGAAAACCAGGAGGAGATGTCCCACCTAGATTTAATCTGTCCTCATGCCCATAAATCTTTTGTTTTAAAGTTATTACTTTTCATCAAGATCCCACTTTTAAGACAAGACAGAACTTTATTGATCCCGCATGACGGTAATATTCTCTTTCTTCTCATTTCTAACAAGTACCTCGAGCTCATCTGAGCTGTAACATCATCAATAAGCGCCGCTATTGTTGCCATGGTTAATCCTGGTGATGGAGCTCCATTGATGATGGCCTTCTGGAACTAACAGAACTTCCCCTCTGGGGTAACTTAAGTCAGTTTATGGAAAAACTCAGAGTTTATTCAACCTCTATTTTGGAATATTTCTCTGATGTATTGAAGAGAGCCTGAAAATGCTGACCCAGACCTGTAGAACTCTGGGTCTTTGCAGAACCAGGCAGCTTGTTGTATGTTTTGTGATGGAATGGCATACCTGAGTGTGTGGTTCTGTTGGATCTGATAAACGCCATCATTCACGTTGCTGAAAGACAGAAAAAAAGAGGCTGATTGCCTTTTATGGTGGTGAGATTAAAACCTGTATGCTCATTCAGAATCTGATATGTTTGTCCATTTATATATATATTTTTACTGCCATCGTGTTTTAAAGGTTGTTTTTTCTTTCCACATGAGAACACAACAAGGTGTTAACTAGAAACTCTACTTTTGGGTTCCCTAAAACTCTGTTCTCACGTAGACGTGGCTGAAATCTGCAGAAACAAATTCTCCAGGGAAACTGGCTAAAACTTCGGCTGCTGGTGGCGGGCGATATGCATTCCTTCATTCCTGGACTTCCTGTTTAGTTCAGTGGCGAAAACCAATGGGATAGTTTTCTTCACACCTGAGTTAAATGTTTATGACAACACAGTGACGTCATGATGTCGTTCTCTTCTGGTTTCCAGGGCGACCTGACAGAGCCGTGCGGGGGGCGGGACTGCACCACCTGTCGGTGTTTCCCGGCAAAAGGAGCGAGGGTGAGTCTCACACTCCTGTCAGCCAATCACAGCTAATGTTCCCTTGTCCATGCAGCGGTGATGTGTTCACTGACAGTATGTCAAATAGACGCTCGGCGAGGAGTGTCCAGCAGGAATGATGTTAAATTAGAGGATGTTTACCGCGGACTGAGTCAGCAGATTCCTCTCAGTCTGGTTTCTGTTGCATCACAGGACAAACTTACTGTGAGGACTCGGAAAACTCCGACTCTGCTCTGATTGAAAGGGTTCATGTGGGTTCAAGGGTCCTCATGTTGTGACTGTAAACACAACAGCAACACAAATGGCAAACCTTCAGCTCTGAGCTCCTGTTTCCAGAAACATCTCTCAGATGTGGAACAAGGTTAAGTCAGGTCATCTGGAGGAGCTCTTCTTTATCAAAATCATTAAAGAAGAATCTGTCCAGATGGCGTGACTTTACCTCGTTAGATTTTTCTTCCTGTTGTCCCAGAAACTCGGAGCAGTCCGACCTGTTTCCTCGGAGTTTAACGAGTCGTTTGATGTACGTCCTGACATCGTTTTACCTCCAGGTGCTCATTCACTCATCTTGTCTTTTTTAAAATATATACTTAGTTTTTATGCGGCTCTTTTCATTCCCGACTCAGGCGCCTATAAGCCGATCAGAGGCAATTCAGAGTTTTACCCGAGGGCACTTCGGCACACTGCAGGGCAGGGAGTCAAACCTCCAACTCCTCTGACTATCAGATGAAAAAGTATCAAAAAAGGTAAATAGAAGCCCAAGTTAGCAAAACAGCACCTACAAACTGAAACTGACAAAAACAGTAGCTGAAAGTGTGACCAAGCTGAACGTTTTGAAAGATGGACGGCTGCGATAGCTGAAGTAGTTACGGTCCAGAACACAAACAACAACAGAGCATGTGAGTTCCTGAAGATGTCTCCGTATTCAGGTGTGAAGCTGAAGTAGTGAGAGTGGGGCAGGAGACCGAGGTGAGATGTGCAGTAGAAGTGACAGATGGAGTCAGAGGGTGGGATCTGCTCTGACCTCCTTCCTGTTTCAGTGCTGAAGGACAGGTGAGGTCAGACAGGAGCCCTCATGGACAGAGGTGTTTGCAGACATCTGTAGTGAGGGTAGGGAGCAGGTGGAAGAGAGTTTAAGGAGGTAGAGGAATGAAAGTCGGTAGAAGAGAAACAAATTAAACCTGGAAAAGCTCGGGATGTTGTTCTTCTGATAAATAACCTGGTTGTTATCACCACCTAGTGGTGCGGTGGGATTATTTCTGTTTGTGTTAGTTTTTTTCCGAACAGAGAAAAAAAAACCTCTCAGCTTCAACAAACACCCAGAGATTTAGATGAGTTTTAACTCAGGAGACAAACAAACAGCGGATGCAGCGTCACATGACAGTCTGTTGTTACAACGATCAGCTGATCACAAAAACATCAACAGGTTGTTGTCCAGGTAGGTGTGTGTGTGTGTGTGTGCGTGCGTGTGTGTGTGTGTGTGCGTGGGTGCGTGCGTGCGTGTGTGCGTGCGTGCGTGCGTGTGTGTGCAGCTGGGGGCAGCAGACAGATTGTGGGTCGGTCCTGTCTCCATAATTTCACAGCTGAGCAGCTTCAGAGAAAAGAGGACGGATGAAGGACTAACAAAGATCACAGCTGTCACATCCCATCAACACACACACACACACACACACACACACGCACACACACACGCACACACACACGCACACACACACGCACACACACACAGAGCATATTGATTAATTTATTTCACCCTCAAACGTTAATGATTTGATGATGATGATCTGAATTTTGAATTCAAGACATCCCACTGTTTCTGATTATTGTCATTTTCCAAGCTTCAGGAGTGATTTGTAACAAAAAGGTGTCAGCAAGGGTCAAAGAAAAACTTTACAAGACAGTGGTGAGACCAGATATGTTTTATGGACTGGAGACAGAGACATGGACAAAAAGACAGGACACAGAACTGGAAGTGGCAGAAATGAAGATGTTGAGGTTCTCCTTAGCAGTGACAAGGATGGAGAATGAGATCATCAGACGTACAGCACATGTTGAACATCTGGGAGATAAAGTTAGAGGCCAGACTGAGATGGTTTAGACATGTCCAGAGGAGGGACGGTGGTTTGGACATGTCCAGAGGAGGGACAGTGGTTTGGACATGTCCAGAGGACACTGTTGCATTTATTCTTGCTCAAGATGAGAGTTCTTTGATGGCGTTAAATTCAAAGCAGTCTACTCCTCAGGTAAATAGTATTAAATTATTATGTATATACTGTATAGTATATTCATGTTTCTGTTCAGTGTCCTGAGACGACTTCTGTTGTGACTTGGAGCTACAATAATAAACTGAACTGAAATGAACTGAATTGAGGGACAGTGAGTATATTGGCAGAAAGATGTTAGAAATGCAGCTGCCAGGAAAAAAAAAAAGAGGAGATATGTGGATGCAGTTAGAGAGGACATGGAGGTAGTTGGAGTGAGGACAGAGGATGCAGAGGACAGAGTGAGACAGAGGAGGATGACTTGCTGTGGCAACCCCTGAAGAGGGAACAGCCAAAAGAAGAAGAAGAAGAAGAAGAAGGCAGGATGGAATGGATGGAGAAATGTTTCAGGAGTGATTTGTGACAAAAGTGTGACAGCAAAGGTCAAAGAAAAAGTCTACAAGACATTGGCAAGACCAGCAATGTTGTACGGCTTGGAAACAGCAGCACTGACAAACAAACAAACAAACAAACAAACAAATAAATAAATAAAAATAAAATACAGGAGAAAGAACTGGAAGTTGCAAAAATTAAGATGTTGAGGAGGTTCTCCTTGGGAGTGACGGATAAGATTAAGAGCAAGATCATCAGAGAGTACAGGTTGAAGTACTGGAAGATAAAGTTAGAGGCCAGACTGAGATGGTTTGGATATTTCCAGAGGAGGGGAGTGGGTATATTGGTAGAAGGATGTTAGAAATACAACTGCCTGGAAAAAGATCAGAGGAAGTCCAAATGGGACTTGGATATATGGATGCAGTTAGAGAGGACATAAAGGTCACTGGAATGAGGACAGAGTGAGAGGGAGGAGGATGACTCACTGTTGCAACCCCTGAAGAGGGAAAAGCTGATAGAAGAAAAATAAGAAGAATGTAATACAAATTAACCTTAAAATAACTGTTTTGCTCACAAGTTGCATGCAGAAGATTTTTTTCCCCATTAAATAAAAAAACAATTAATTCCAAACATACACAGAACAGTTGTCAACACAAAAGTGACTTTATTCCTACTTTATAACATTGTAGTAGCATTGCATGGTAAAATAATCACTAAGTCATGCAAAAAAAAAAAAAAAAAAAAAAGAAAACCTAAATAAAAACAATAAGCAATGAGTTTGTTTTTTACAAGACACACATCTGTTTGAAGAGTATAGCAGTAACATTTGAGTTGTGTGGATTAATTACAAAATAGCACCGCAGAAACAGAAAGATTCTCTGACGAGCAGTTATCCATTTCCTATTAACCACCACATGATATTTACAGTAGTTTTTTTTTTTCTTTCCATGCTAATAGTCGGAAAAATATGTGCAAATGTTGTTAATATTCATTGTTAAGATTCACTAATCACTGTCAGGTTAAAAGTTCCACTTCTACAAGAGGGCTCTTAAAATTAATTGGGCAGATACAAAAATAATCTTTGGCCTTGTTCAGTTCCCAGAGTACAGAAAGCTTTACTTTTCTGTTGAGTCTCTCTGGTATTATAATGCTTGCATAAGTTGTGTTTTCTGCTATTTTAAAGGATATGTTAATTACTTGACCTAGTCTGTAATTATTTTCTAGTTATTGTATTGTTACAGTGGTGTTTAACGATTGGGTTCCTACAGCTTAAAGCTTTTCAAGCAGCTAAAGAGCAGCAACTATGGCCCCAACAATCCAAACAAACATGATCCGTGTTGCCAGGCAACAGACAAATGCATCAATGGATTTGGGCATAGCCAGACAGACTGTTATAAATGGAGGGACATGCTTGGCATGATGATGACTGAGTAGCTCAGTCTCTACGTTCACCAGTTATAGATTCATAAGTTCTCTCCTTAAGCAGAGCAGGCAGAGCAAAATCTAATGTAAATAGGAACTCATCTGTTTATACCTCAGGCAACAAAACATTTGCTTTTTAGTGCGTGAATCTAAGAAAAAATGAAGAAAAAAAATTAAGAAGTAGAGTTGTTCACTGGCTATTCAGTCCATTTTGACAGATGTGTGGTATAATGTAAAACAGTCTGTGGTAGTTTTCTTAAATGTTTTTGGAGCAGGTCTGGTTTTTGATGACCTACCATGTGTTGAGGGAATGGTCAGATTGGTTTTGTTCTCTGAAGTTATGCGTTATGCTTTCATTAAGTGCTTTTGTTTCTTTCTTTGCTTGTCCAAGTAAATCTAATTTGACCAACTGTGACTTTTAAAAGAGACTCGTGAAAAAGTCAGCGATGGGGTCGGGACCTAATGAAAATGATTTGTACTGACATTTCCCACTCCACGTGCAATTTAACATCTGAATAACACAAAGATCCACTCTGTGCAGAGAGGTCGAAGCACACGTACAATCTGCTTTTCATGCATTGGAGCTGTCAGCAAGATTTCCAAAGTAAAATCTGGTGAAATAGCTTGAAACATATTGTTGTGACCGTAATCCCCCACTATAGCTTCATATCATGGCAGCAAGCCATGACTAAATTACAAACTGTGCTGTTTCTCATTTCACTACAGCTCAGTGTTTAGTTTCATGTCACTTTTAATAGGAACCTTATTTTTCATTGTTTTTGTAGCTGATAAAAAGTAATGATTTGTAGAGTCAAATTTACTTATAACCAGACTAAAAACAAGAAAACACGTTTGACCAAATCAAAACTTAAATTGATTTATTTTAATTTAATTTATTTCCAGCTTTAAGTTTAAAAATACATGTTGCAGCAGCTGTTGAATTTAGAATTGTGCAGGTTTTCTGTAGTTATTTCATTTCTTTTCCATTTTTTTAATAAACCGATTGAGCTAACAATCTGCAAATATAATAACAACACCCCTCATGCCAGCATGCCACTATGTCCCTGTCTTAGTTGGTCAGTGAGGCCTCAGAGAGCCAGTGAAGCATGCAGGAGGCAGGTCTCATGTAGGTGCAGCAAAGAGAAACAGGAGCCGGCGATTCAGATTGAGCACAGTCGCTGCTGTTCTCTGCTCCAGATGTGCAGTCTTGCTTTCTCAGCATATTGTGCATACCCTTTGTGTTACTATAACAAAGTGTTCATTTGTATCCAATATGCACACATTCAGCCAATAATAATAATAATTATTATTATTATGTTTATCATAGCAGTTCAGCTTGCAGCTTAAGCAAAATATTTTTATTTATTTATTTATTTATTTATTTATTTATGTATTTATTTATTTATTTATTTATTTATTTATTTATTTATTTAT
>JARVGV010001299.1:37339438-37353193 GCA_031762435.1 Hypsolebias longignatus | reverse complement strand
CTGCAGCTCTGCAGGTGAGGGGCGTTCACTTCAGGACAAACTGAGGTCGCTGATTTGTCAGTTGCTTAACTGTCAGTTATAAACATCAACATTCAAAGAAACAAACATCTGAAATGCATCAGTCTGTGTGTAACAAATGAACAAGTTTCACTTTTGGAATGGATTTACTCAAATAAATCAACTTTTTCCACAATATTCTAATTTTATGACCAGCACCTGTATTTCAAAAGTACTTTTAATAACTATGTGTGTATTTATAAGTGTATTAAGTGATGCTCATTTACAAGAGAGACCTGGCTACAAACAAAGAATGATGACAACAGCAACAGTAGATTTCCCTTGGACAATCATAGAAAATCATAAGAGGCATACAGATTTTCTTGTTTTTTTTATTCAATAAGAAAATTCAATTAGAAAACCAGAACCGTGTTCCTTACCGCTCCGAGAGACAGGTCGAACCTCCCCGTGGCCATCTTGCAAACATAACCGACAAACGTGGAGATAACCCCTGAAAGACAGACGACAAAATCCTCTTAAAACGACAGAAGAAGCATTTTCTGCTAAAACACAGAGCGAGCGCCGAAGGACTGAAGAAGCTGAAACTGAGTCAAAATAGCAGAGCGGTAGCTAAAAGCTAATAGTAGCACATTAAGACAAAACCAGAGCCAGCAGCAGATTTCATAGAGAACAATAGCGCTCAGCGTCTGAAACGCCCAACCCCGGCAGCGGTTTGTGGTGCAGCACCTGCAGACAGGTAGACGGCCATGAACTGCTCCTGGCCCAACATGGACACGGCGCAGGTGGAGAAGTTCCACAGGACGTACATGTTGGTCGCCATGTGGAAGAAGGAGGAGTGGCTGAAGGTGGAGAGGAGCATCGGAAAGCACAGCGTCTCTGCAGGAAGACAAACGCAGAGGGTCACGCTGAACCGTCGCGCTCACACGGGTCCATCTGGTACCAGAGTCCCGCACCGGGACCAGAACTACTCACTGGAGGCCGGGTCGGCAGTGAAGTATCTGAACATGAAGCGCTGCAGGGACGGAACACGCCAACAGCAGAACACCACGGCGTTAGCAGCAATGATTCCTGGGAAAAACAAAACAAGTTTAATTCATCAGGTTGGACGGAGCGAAGCTCAGTTCAAGGTTCTGGACGTGAAGAACAGAATCATCAGAACTGGGCCCTCTTTGTTTGGATCAGATTTGTGGGTCACTGACCTGTGACCGTCCTCTGACCCTCAGTCAAGCTGCGCCACCATTGGTTGATCTGAAACACAAGCAGCCAATCAGCAGCTCTCGTTTCTTTGTGCTAAACTTTATGTTTCAGTCTTTAAGTAGACGACCAGGTTTCAGGCATTTATTCTTTTATTTTGAAGGAGTAAATGTAGGTTCCTTCACCTCTTTGCGGAAGCCTCCTCGTTTCTGTGGCCGGACTTTCTCCAGCCAGTCGGCTCGGATGTCGTTGAAGTAGCTCTGGACGCGAGACTTGAGCGACTCGTACTGCCAGATGGCCGCACAGCCAAAGGAGCAGCCTGTAAACTGACATGGAGTTAACGCTTGCTCGTGATGATGTCACATCCTGCTTCGACAGGCGGGGTGGTACCTACCCCCACTGTGAAGAAGAACGGCCTGACGAGCCGGCTGAAGGCTCGCGGGGAGCCGAGGGGCGTCTGCTGGTCCAGTTTAGGCGTAAGGGTCCGGCGCTGGACGAGAGCCTCGGCGGGCTCCGTGTGAGCGGGGCCGGGATCCTCCACCTTCTTGGGTTCTGGTTTTTTGGAAACTCTTTTGAAGCCACATCTCTGCTGGAAGCTGTGAGGCCACCTGCTGGACACACAGAGAACTGCAGAGGTAGGAAACATCTACTGGCCCGGCAGGGGTCAAAGGTCAACTCAAGACAACCACATATTTTTGTGTAGAGTAGGCGAACGGTTAATGGACTGGAAGTCCATCAGCAAAAAACAGAACCACCCAGTTCACAGGAAGGTCAACTAACCATAACTTAAACAAGCCCGTCACCTTTTAACCTTTAATCGTATTTATTCTGTAGTTCCACATGCACGTATCACGCAGCTCGGACATTCTCTTTAAATTCATCTACAAAAATAATTTTCCTCATGTAAAGTCTTTCTGAGCCTCATGAACCCGCACAGGAGTTTATCGGCAGCTTTGATTTGCAGAGGAGCTGTGTGTCATCCTAGAAATTAGCAAGTAAAAAAAAGCTTTGACATTTTATGAAGGTCAGCTGATTAAATGAAACCCGTTAGGTAAATATTTACTGTAAATAAATAAATGACTATAGGAAACAGACAGACGGGTAAATTGAATCCAAACTGCGGTTAGTCTTGTTAGCCAGCAGCTAACAGCCGACTTGGGCTCGTTTTAACTGCCCTTCATGCTAACAGGAGCTAGCAGATGCTAGTTCCGTTCAGCGGAACTCTGTCAGAGTGTCAGCCGGAGGAGGCTGCTCCTATCCGGCTTCAGGGACTGACCTGCTCCCCCTCCGGAACGGGTCTCCTACGGTGGGTCTGAAGAGGGCCGAGCAGCTCCTCCAGGCCATGTTGGAGTCCGGTGACCTCTGCGGGTCGGCCGGTACCGGGTCAGGACCGGGAGGAGTGGCGGTAGCCGACACCGCCATCTAGAGAGCGGTGGGTGACACAGCATCACGAGAAAAACAAAATAAAAGCGATGGCGTCATCAGGACGGATCACAACATCCGGCTCGCCCTTTCAAAATAAACGCAAATTGGTTCGCGTTTAACATTTAAACCCTGCATTCCTCATTTCAGCAGTTTCCGCCAGACCAAAAAAATAAAAAATAAAAAGACCCAGAAGTTTGATGTGTGCAAAAATATTTTTATTATTGATGGTAAACGTAAAAGTACAAATTAATATTTAGTATTTTGTGTCACATTTTATTATTTCCAAATTATTATTTGGCCTGTTAAGTTAATTGTTTGACCGAAATAACTCTTTTAACCTCAGTAGAACTTTTATTGTGAAATGTGGTGGGGGTGGTGCAGCTGTTTCCGCTGCTTGTGTTCGGTGTGGCTCGGTTCGGCCCGGTTCGGTCCAGAACAGAACTGCAGAAGCTGCAGCGTGCACGCGCGTGAGGAACCATGGCGGCACCTGCTCTCTCCGGTCGGACCGGTTCTGGTTCCGGTTCGGCGGGCAGCCTCGGGAACAGCCCCACCTCGGCCGCAGGGAGGCTGCAGCACGGCGGCTCGGGCTCTGGCTGCGGGCCCGAACTGGACTTCAGGTCGGCGGCCCGCATGGAGGACCTGAACCGGCTGATCCAGGAGTTCGGGAAGCATGACCAGAGGGAGTACGACGACCAGCGGGCCCTGGAGATCCACACGGCCAAGGACTTCATCTTCTCCATGCTGGGTGAGAGCATCCACACGCCACCAGAACCAGAACCCACACAGTCCTTTGCGAGGATGCTCTAGGACCAGGTCCACCTGTGACCCACCTGGATCAGGTCCAGGATGCTCTCAGGGGTTTTTATTTAATGTTTTGTGTTCAACTCTGATTGGACCCAAACATCAGAACCAGGCTGAAGTTCAGCTTAATCTGCTGTACAGAACCAGAGGAGGTCCATTAGATGGACCTGGTTCCAGTCCTGATCCAGAACCTTCTTTCGCAGCAGAACTTCTGTGGTTTTCTGCAGGACTTCATCAGTGTCATGGTTCTGAGGGGTTCTGGTCCACTCTTCTCTCATCGTTGCTTCTCTTCATTGAGCTCTCTGAAGGTCCCAGCAGGTTGAGGTTCTGGACTCTGACTGGGTCTGTTCTTCCTGACCCATTCTGTTGTCAGCTGCTGTGTTTGGGATCATGGTACTGCTGGACCCAGTTTGGTCCAGGCTTCACATCTGACTCCAGAACACTTTGTTCTACAGAGGAGTTCCTGGTCCACTCAGTGACTGACAGGAGCCCAAACCATCAGCCTCCACCACTGTGCTGACAGCTGGGAGGAGGGGTTTGCTGCAGTGCATTCTGGGTAAACAGCTGTCTTTGGGTCTGGTTCTGTACCAGAAGTCTTGTGGTTCTTTCAGATGAAACTTTCCAAACCTAAAATAGGGACATGTCCTCTCCCGACCTTTGACCTGTAGAGTCTGAGGTGGAGCATTACATGGTCTGACCTTTGGGGTGAATCTGCTAGTTGTTCACTGATGAGCGTTTAAATGAAACATGACAAGACGGTTTTTAATGAAAACACAGTTAAATCAGCAGCAGGAGGAGGACGGACCTCCAGAACCAAACCTGCTCCGTGACCTTTAGTTTAAAGCTGAGTCTCTGAGAAGGTCCAAACGGGCCGTGTTTGTCCACCTCACCACGGCTCTGGAATTTGTTCAGCAGCCGGGAGGCGTGGGCCTCTTTGCAGCTCCACCTCAGGCTCAGCCGTGCAGAAAACTGGTCCAGACCGATCCGGCAGGAATTTGGTGATTGAAACAGTTCTGGACCTGAACAGAACCAAACAGCAGAACAAAAGTAAACCACGTTTCCTCCTGATTGTGACGAAACAGGCGAGCAGGATGAAGAACACTGTGAGGATCTGGTTTGGAGAACTTTTAAGACCCAGTTAACCTGGACCAGTGTTTCAGTTCCCCACACCCCCCATCAGAACCTTTTCAGAACCCTGCGGGTTCCTCGACGGGGACAACGTCACCAGATTGCAATAAGTTCTGCCTGTGGGTCAAAGTTCAGACCGCTGGACTCGCCACCGCCCTGCCGGGTTCCTGTCACAAACAGAACCGCAAGTTCAGCGAAGCGCTCGTGTAGCGATGCAGCGGTTCTGGTTGGAGCCGGTCCAACTCGGTCTGCACAAGTCCTGGAGGTTTAGTCCACCTGAGCAGAGACGAGGTGAGGCCTGGTGAGGGATGAGAGTTCAGGTTCCAGGTGTAGACCGGCTTCATTCAGGACAGAGGGAGGACAGGTGGATGTCCCGTCTTATCACTCCCCTTGGGGCTCACCTGCTGGACATGTCCTCCCATCACCTGGGTACTGTGTCCCTCTGTCCCCCTGTTTGAGGACAGTTTGAGTTTTGGATGTGGGTCACCCTGCTGAAAGAACCAGACTCTGATCTGGGTTCTGCTGTCCAATAAACCGTCCACACATGTCCCCCAACTGCCTCCGTCCTGGTGTCCTCTGTGGGCTGGACGAGGTCTGAGGACAATCCTCACCTGGAGCTTTGCTGTGAGGGACAGCGTCCTGGTGGCTCACGGTCCGGGCTCGAACCTCAGAGCTGAAACGTTAAAACTAGCGCTATGCTAAATAGCTGAAGGCTAACGGTTCAACTTCAGGAATGAAGCTGAAGTGGAGGAGTTATTTCCTGTGAAAATGCAGTGAACACTTATCGCTGAAGGATTTTAGCTGAAAGCTGCTGAAGAAGCCGAAACCAGCTGACATCACTGAATTGGTAATGTGAGTTGAAACTGGAACAGCTGAAATTTACTGAAAGCTGGAAAAGAAGCAAAAACATGTGGAAAAAGCTGGATAGAGATGAAAAAGCTGAAATATGCTGAGAGACGTAATGGAAACATTTTACAAAAAACTGAAACTGAAATGAACAGAAAAAAGCTGAAGTTAGTCAAAAAGTAGCTGAAAAGGCAAAAAAAAATGCTGACATTAACTAAAAGAGACTGAAAGGAGCATAAATACGGTAGTTCACATTATTATGGAAAAAAGCACAAAAGGTGAAAAAACCGCAAAGAAAAAGCTGGAAAAAGGCTAAACTTAGATCGATACCACAAAACTAGATTAAAAACTAGAGAAGAACATAAAAAGTTAAAATTATCAGTAGTTGAAATGATCATAAAAATTGAAAATATAAGTAGCACAAAATGCCAAAATAAAACTATTTAAAAAAGCTTGAAAATAGATTAAAAGCTGAATTTAGCACAAAGAAGTTTTAAGGAGCTGAAAGAATCTTATAGCAAAAACAAACTGACAAAGTTGAACAAAAGCTGAAACGAGCAGAAAGAGGCTGAAATGCTCATTTAAAATTAGAATTTTAGAAAGAAGCACAAAAGTTGTAACTAAAGGAGAAATAAGCATAAAAAAGGCTGGAGTTAGCCGACAAATATATAAAATTAGGTGAAAAAGCTGAATTTAGCAGAAAGATGCTGAGGAGCAGAAGAATAGCTAAAAAAAAAAAAAAATCTGAATGTAGCTAAAGCTGAAATAAGCTGAAAAAAGCTGAAATGAGCGGTAAGAGGTTATAAATTGCTCCATTCAAAGGGCGCCATTCATTTTCAATAAAAAAAAAAACATGGCCGACAAAGCTAAATATTTCAAAAGTATAATTTGCACGAAAGCCAAAAGTCCAAGCAGGAACGTCCTGAACGAGCCGAACGTTTTGATTCATGAATCGTGGAAATGGAACAAGAATAAAAAGTTACGAACTGAAAAACGCATGGAAGAAAACTGGATCTCAACAGTGCGAACGATTTACAAACATTCACACAAATATATATTTTAAACACAAAATGAGAAAATGGATAACTGCACCTCAGAAATCTTAAAATAAAAAAAACGTGCACTGTTTCCACAAGTCAGCTGGTGGCACCACGTTGTTCACGCGCTGCCTGGAGCTCACTGTGTTTCAGTGATGCTGCTGCTCGTCTTGGAAGAAAACGCTGAAACGCTGGTTCTGTTCGGAGCCTTCCGGTCCCACGTGAGTGCGATGCTGGATTATACGTCTGCGTGCTTTGCTCTGTCTGATGCAGAGTTGGTCTTACAGCTGTTCAGAGACGAGTCCTGAGCCCCCGATGCAGGAGCTGGGAGGCGATCTGCCGAAGAACGCTGTCTAAAGCAGCAACAAACCCCGAATGAGGCCCAGGTCCACACACTGTACTAGCATTGCGCTAACGTGTTAGCTTCAGCATTTTGTGTTGATATAAACACTGAACAACGCTATCGCTCTCATTAGCTGCACAATAAAACCTCAACTACAGCCGGTCAAATTAAACATCTCCATTCTCCATCGACACCAGGTCTGTCTTGATAAACAATAAATCTATTAAGCACATGATAAATGAAAATTATCGACCTCATTTTCATTTATCGGCTTTATCGAATTCTTCGTGTCTCTCTTTCTATTGAAGACACTGGACGACAAAAGGCTCAACTCCGGTGTTCTTCACTGACTTTTCCCTTTCTCTTTAAAATCTGTTTTAACTGTCCAAAATCGTGTTTTTGGACAGTTAAAAGCAGCTAAGCTCAGCAGCTAAGCTACGAGCTAAGCTAACAGGCTGACCTTGGGTAAAAAAAAAAACCTCACGGTTGAAACCCGTGCCATCGTGTAAAAAGTTTGTTTTTCTCTGCAAAAAGAAGCTGAGAACTTGTTTACTGATTTATTAATTTTTTTAAATTAAAAGCTTTGTGTGATGAATGCTATGCTAAAGAGCTCATAGCACACAGAGCGTCCGCCATTTTGAGAACCGAGAAACAGGAAGGAGAGACAGCCCCTGTCATGTCAAGGGGCCTCCCTCCCATTTTTCTTAAAGAGATGCGCTGCTCACTCCCTCACTATCCATCCTTCAGTTCCAGCAGTCTTATACTGCCATCCGGTGGTCAGAAAAGGTACTACACACAAAAATTAACCGACATTTCTTCATAAATTTTACAAAAAACTATTACTGTATTGTCAAATTTCAAACAATATTATCATTTATCGCAATAATTTCTGAGACAATTAGTCGCCCAGCAAAATTTATCTTGACAGGCCTAATCGACACCCAGAGTTAGTTCTTCCCAGTTTGTCCTCTGTTGGTTCCACACTGAAGTCCCTGAGAAGATCCCACCCTATCTTCCAATAATAGGGTGATGAGCAGTTCAAAGACTTCTCAGAACCTGGGAAATTACATTCCCGTTCGATTAGGACATTCAGAAACACTGTTTTGTGATAGAACAGGTCTCTCACACCCACTCGACCACCTCTTGTTGGTGTTACATTGATGGTTTGACCTTTGCGCTCTGGATGAAGGTATAATTCTTTTCCTCACTGACTGACTCCTCCTCTGTGTTTCAGGAATGGTTCAGAAGTTGGACCAGAAGCTCCCGGTGGCCAACGAGTACCTCCTGCTTTCAGGGGGTGTCCGGGAAGGGGTGGTAGACATGGACCTGGACGACCTGAGCGTCTATGCCCGTGGCACAGACTACGACATGGACTTCACCCTGTTGGTCCCGGCGCTCAAACTCCATGACCGCAACCAGCCAGTAACCCTGGACATGAGGCACTCGGCGCTTGGCCACTCCTGGCTCAGCCTCCGTCTCTTCGACGAAGGGACCATCAACAAGTGGAAGGACTGCTGCACCATCGTCGACCACATCAACGGCACCACCAACTACTTCTTCTCTCCCACTCTGGTGGCCGACTGGTTCTATCAGTCCATCTCCTTGGTGCTGCTGGAGGTGCAGAAGAAGCCGCAGAGAGGAATGCCCAAGGTGGAGAAGGTGGAGCGGAACGGGACCATCATCTCCGTCATCCTGGGCGTCGGCGGCAGCCGGATGCTCTACGACATCGTCCCTGTGGTGTCGTTTAAAGGCTGGCCGGCCGTCGCTCAGAGCTGGCTGATGGAGAACCATTTCTGGGATGGGAAGATCACGGAGGAGGAGGTGATCAGCGGCTTCTACCTCGTCCCTGCCTGCTCCCACAAAGGCCGCAAGGAGAATGAGTGGCGCTTGTCGTTTGCCCGGAGCGAGGTGCAGCTGAAGAAGTGCATCTCGTCCAGCCTTATGCAGGCGTACCAGGCCTGTAAGGCCATCATTATTAAGCTGCTGTCCCGCCCCAAAGCCATCAGCCCCTACCACCTCCGCAGCATCATGCTGTGGGCCTGCGACCGCCTCCCCGCCAGCTACCTGGGACAGGACGACTTCTCCGCCCACTTCCTGCTGGGTCTGATTGATGACCTGCAGCACTGCCTGGTCAACAAGATGTGCCCCAACTACTTCATTCCTCAGTGCAACATGCTGGAGCACCTGTCAGACGAGACGGCCGTGCTGCACGCCCGCAAACTCTCGTCGGTGCGCTCCGACCCCGCCGAGCACCTCCGCACCACCATTGAGCACGCCAAGGCCGCCAACAGGCTGACGGTGGAACTGCAGTGGCGAGGCAGCTCCAACAACCTGCCGTCGCCTCAGTCCGACGCCAGCGGAGACAACCAGCCCGACGACCGGCTGGCCAAGAAGCTTCAGCAGCTCGTCACGGAGAATCCTGGGAAATCCATCTCGGTTTTCATCAACCCGGACGACGTCACGCGGCCGCACTTCCGCATCGACGACAAGTTCTTCTGAGACTCGAGAGACGTTCCCCCAGACCTCCTCACCTGGTGCCCCGCTGCCTTTGAAACTTTATTTTTTACTTTTTTTTTTAAATGTTCCCTGTCACAATGTGAGGTGATCGTGTTGTCTGCCACAGTTTTTTATCGGTTAGTTTTATTTTTGTATTCCCATCCCCCGCTCCCTCCTCTCACTGTGTGCCCTGTGTTTTCTACCTGCTGAATGCCTTTTAAACTGACCGCTGAGTAGCAGCAGGCGGTTTTAAAACTGATGGAAGGGACAGAAATCCACCTGGAGATGGAGCTGCTGGTCCATTCTGGAACAAAATGAAACCAACTCCTGAAAAATACCGCCTTTGTTTAGTCGAGACCAAAGTCCCTGGAAGATGCTCAGACCTCTGAAGGTTCTGGTTGACCAGGAACTCTATCAGAAAACATTATGAATTATTTAGAATTATAGTAATAAAGTAAAGTGCTATGTGTTGTCATCATAGTATGTTCCCATACAATGGAAAAATTAGTTCAATGCTTTTGACCCATCGCACCAGGAAATGGCTGGGGATTGAACCTGGGACTTTGGGGTCCCAGGTTGGCAGCCCTGCCTCTACCCCATCTCGGCGCCCAATTAGCTTCTTTATTTGAATGAAGTCCAAGTGTCAGACTCTTGGACGTCGGTACTTTCAAACTGAAGCGTCTCGATCCAGGTTTCACACCCGAACCAGGACTGAGTCTCTGACCGGGGCTGTTGAGGAGTTGCTGTGTTGTTTTAGAGCCAGGGGTGGACCCAGCAGAGGTCCATCTAAAGGTGGATTCGGTTCTTCTGAGGAATGTCTTAGTCCTGTTAGATGATGACGACGATGGAGGTACTAACGTCTTAGAAGCTTCACTGTAAATAGAAGAAAACTGACGACTCATGGGCTACTTCCTGTCTGATTTTGCACAGAATGTAAACATCCTCACTTTCCCTTCTGATCTAAAGTTGGATGTGGTGTCGTGGTGGTTCTGAAGTGTAGTTTCACACGTCGGTAGAAAGGTGTCACTGGACCGAAGGACGGCCGCAGACCAGGAGTCTGATCAGAGAGCAGCTTCACCTTTTAGACACGTCTTCAGGTCGTTGCTTCTGGTTGACGTCAATGTTCTTGATTTTCACTGAAGAACCTCAGAAAACGTGTTTGGGTCGCAGAATCTAATCCACTCCGGACACACGTCCAACTGTCCCGTCTGAGGTCTTCAGGTGACAAATATTCAGGTCTTTAACATCAGTCATTCAGAACTGGATATTAATTAGTCCTTGTTTTGTCCAGTCAGAGACCAGTTCTGATGTGCGTTTGGGTTCATTGTCCTGCTGGACCCAACTTTGTCTCGTCTAACCCTCAAAACTTATCTCCAGAACACATTTGTCGACAGTTGAAGGTTTTAGTCAAGCTGGAAGCTTTTGGGTCTTCTTTCTTGGTCCTCTCAGTCCATAGTAATGTAGAACTGTCCTCACTGTGGACAGGGACACTGGTGTAAACAGTTTCCTGTGTTCTTCCTAAACATCTGAACCAGCTTCCATCCACGTGAGGTGGCCAGATGAGTGCTGTCATAGAGAATGTACCAGCTGCTGTCAATCCTGATCACTAACAGGAAGCTAAAATGCCTTTTCAAGTTAAAAGACCTTCTAAATCCTTCTGCACCACTTAGTTCTTGGTTTTGAACCATTGTGTTGTAGAATCATCCCAGTTGGAAAACAAATGGTTAAATTAATCCATCTTCCCATTGGAGACGTATTGAAGGTTCTGCTGAGGTTGGACCTTCAGGTTCAGTGTCACAGATGAGGCATCATGACGTCCACTCTTCAGCTGCTTCTCTTGTGTTTCGGCTTGTGTTTGGTTCATGCAGCTCAGAGAACGGTACGTCCTCAGCTGATTGTTGGTCTCGGGGGTGGTTCCTCCTGAACATCCACTCCACTGTTTGTTGGTCTTCTTTGTCGTTTCTGTTCTGCAGAATCAGACCTGGAGGTTCTGGTTTGGAGCTGCAGCCAGTCCTCGGCTGGTTAATTGGGTCGAGTCGGTTTTTTTTTTTTTAGTTTTTGTGTTAAAGTCTTAAAACAGTTCCAAAAAATACCAAAATAAAAATATCGTGTAAGGCGTCTGACCAGTGGCACCTCCACATCTCCTCATCCTCAAGTGCAATTAGTGAACTCACTACACACACGTGCACGCCATGTAGCATCCAGACACTAAAGGCCCTTTGCTCCGCCCCTAGTTCTGAGGGTTTTAAGTGTGGAAGTGGCACAAACTCACTTCCTGTTACAACCTTCTGACTCTTTCTGTGGTTTGTTGCTCAGTTTGGTTCTGATGATGGATTTATTTCACTCACAATTTAGACGGTGGACCCTTCAGATGAAGATCCTGCAGGACGTCTTGACCAAACCTGACGGTCACAGGAACCCGGATCAGGTCAGAACTGAGACTTAAAGTCAGTTCAGTCCTGGAAACCTGGAAACTAATGAACGTTCTGGTTGGTCAGTTGGATTTATTCAGGCCTGCAGTTTCCACTGACCGCCAGCAGGGGGCAGCAGGATCTGCCATCTGAAGGGTCCAAAACTTTCCTGCTCTGATGTAAAAGTATCACCTGATTATTAAATCTGTCAAACTTCAGTCTGCTCTTCGTTCTTTCTGCTCCAAACTAACTGATTTAGCTTGTTTTTTTTTTTCAGCTGTTGGTGGAAAAAACAACATAATTTCTGTCTTTTTTCTGCCTCCAGACTTTATTTATTCCTCAAACTCCTCGTCTCCTTCAACACGTCCTTTATTTCCCGTTTTATTTTTTTTTTTTTTTTTTTACATTTCTTCGTCTTTTTTATTTTGTTTTCTCTGCAGCTCAAACTGAACTGCTGAGTCAGCATCTCGGACTCTTTACACTGTTTTAGCTGTTCGTACATCCAAACCTTCGGCTTATTCAGGCGATGGGTGCTGTGACTTGGTTTTTGTATCTTTTAAAGTTAAAAAAAAATATTTAAACCTTTTTTTTTTCCATGAATATTTTGCCCACAGAAACAATCCGAGCTCTCCACTTCCTTCAGAAACTTTAAAAAAAAAATCAGCTTCAGCTGCTGCATCTGTTTTGTGTTAGCTTTTAGCCACTGTTTTGCTACTTGACTAGCATTCTGCTGCATTTAGCTTAAAGTTACTGTCCTGCTTGCTGCAGCAGCAGTTCTATTCCTTTTAACTTTTACTGTTAGTTTTGTTGGTTTTAGCTCATGTTTTGCTAGTTTGAATATTAGCATGTTAGGCTAATTTTAGCTGCTGCTTTTAGTTTTCAGCTTATCTGTTTAGGCTTTAACACCACTCTTCAACAGATTTCAGCTGTTAAGCTCTTGTTTTGTTATTTCTCTCTTTCCTTGAATCTTTCGCTTCCTGTTTCACTTCCTGTCCGTTCTCTTTACTTCCTCCCGTCGTTTCCTCCTCAGCTTTTTCCCTTCCTGCCTTTAGCTGTGTTGGTTCCAGCTTCCTGTTGTCTCAGCACCTGTCCTCCACCTGCTCCTCTCTGCAGGGTTCTGTTGGACCTCGGTTCTTCCTCTGTGCTGTGGGACTGGTCGCCATGCCAACTGGAACCCATTTATCATCCTCAGAACCAACTGCAGCGACAAGAAGTGTTAAAGGTCCATTAACCAGAACAGGTTCTGGTTCTGTGTTCTTGAAACGACTTCATGTTTAAATGTTTACGTTGGTTCTGATCATGACGTCTCGTTAACCGGCATGTTCGAAACCATAAAAACATTTAGCTACTTTTAATTACGACTTGGAGAAGATCCATCCATCTTCCTCTTGGTCCAAAGTCCGGTCTCGGGGACAGCATCTTGAGCAGGGAGGTCCAGACATCTCCACAGCCACCTCTTCCAGCTCTTCTGGGAGGATTCCAAGTTGTTCCCAGGCTTGGGAAAAGGGGCTAACTCCCGCATGCCCTGGGTCTTCCTCGGGGTCTCCTTCCAGTCGGACATGCCCGAAGCACCTCCATAGGGAGGCGCCCAGGGAGCAACTTTACCAAACTACCTCAACTGGCTCCTTTCAATGTGGAGGAGCAGCGGTTCTACTCCGAGTCTCTCCTGATAACTGAACTTCTCACCCTGTCTCTAAGGGAGAGCCCATCTATCCTGTGGAGGAAACTCATTTCAACCTCCTGTATCCATGATCTCATTCTTTCAGTCACTACCCAGAGTTCGTGACCAGAGGTGAGGGTAGGAACGTAGACCCACCAGTAAACCGAGAGCTTTTCCTTATAGCTCAGCTCCCTCTTCACCACAATGGACCAGCGCAGAGTCCACAATACTGCAGGCGCTGCACCAATCCGTCTGTCAATCTCATTCTCCATTCTTCCCACACTTGTGAACAAAACCCCGAGATACTTGAACTCCACTTGAAGCAGAACCTCAACCTAAAGGGAACAATCCACCCTTTTCCAATTGAGGACCATGGCCTCAGATTTTGAGGTGTTG
>JARVGV010001299.1:37242743-37253800 GCA_031762435.1 Hypsolebias longignatus | reverse complement strand
TCTGCTGGGAATTGATCGTTCATGCTGTAATTCGTATCACGTAGCTCCCTACCTCGTCTTTTAACCTGTTCTTTTTGTTTATAATGTTCAAATTTAGCTATTATTGGACGCGGCCTATTGCTACCGGGTTTTTTAGCCCCGAGGCGGTGGACTCGGTCAAAAGTGAAGGAATTTACCGTGTCACTTGGCACCTTCAGCTGGTTCCGAATGAAGGCCAAAACCGATGCCTCAGGGTCTTCCTCCGTTTGTTCTGGGATACCCGTGAAGACAAAATTATCCCGCATACTCTGGGCCTGATTATCCAGAATTGATTCTTTTATTTTTCTATTGTCAGCGGACAGCAGTGTCATCTCATCGGTGAGTTGTTTAACTGTTCCTTTCAGCTCCTGGTTTTCGCTAGCAAGCGATGCTACTTGTTGTTGGCTATATTCCAAAGATTCTCTCAGGCTCTGAAATTCCTTGTGTAGCAGCTCTACTAATGCTAAACGGGTGTCAAAGCTAGTTAGCTTCTGGTCTATCGACTCGAGGATCTCCGCGAACCTAGTTTTATCTGGAGACGTGTTGACGGGCTGTCTAAACTTCCCGCACGGTACCGTTTAGCAGTGGGGGTGTTAGCTGAATCGCTAGCACTCCGGATGTAGCTTTCGGTTTCCCCATGACTACGCTCTCAAAACACTCATCAACAAACAATTCCAGGCTTTCCAAAGTCTCCTCGTCCAGTTTGTTTGATGAAAAAAAAAAATCAGTTAGTATTAATTAAGTTTTTCTTAATGATCAAATATTAATCATGCCGTTTTTAATTTTAATAAATATAGACTTACCAAAGTTTTATTATTATACTCATGCACAGTCTTCCTCCAAGCTTTCAGCAACAGCTCATTGCACCTCTTCAACACGAACATAGTTCAATGATACAAGATATATATATGTTGTGCCATTTTATGCAAAGTTCAAACATCATGTCAGTGGACCTTTAATTGCCCAGCAAAATGTATAATCGTGACAGGTCTAATGATGCCAATCTCAAACTTCTCTCCCCTTCACTGAGGGGGAAAACAAAAACATCAAAAAAAGGTTCAATACAGAAACAACTGGACTTTATTTGGACTTTATTTAAATAAAGTCCAGTTGTTTCTGTATTGAACCTTTTTTTCATTTTATCATGTCCTGGATGACTGAGAATCTTCACCAGCAAAAACAAACAAACAAACAAACAAACAAACAAAAAAACTGGCTGTACAATTTGATGCATCCCCAAATTAGTAGAAGCTCCTTAAAGTAAATTAACATCGTGTAATCCATGCTGACATCACAACACCAACTACTCACCTCTCTTGAGTTTTCCTGCACCTTCTCCTGTCATCTTCTCTCTGTAATGCAGAAAATTTGCAATAAAACTACAAAGAACGTGCACTGAATTGTGCGCAGCCCTGCTTGCTCTCGTGCAGACAGCATGGCTGCAGGGGCTCAGGTTCCCACCCGCAGTGTTTCTCTCGGTATCTCTCTCCGTACGTGGAGTTGAGCAGGATCAGGTACTCTGCCAGTCCAGCATCACTCAGGCTGGTCCTCCTGCGGAGCTCGCTCCACAGCTTGTGGGACTCTCCGAGGTACACCCGCCTCACGTCGTACTTCTTCCGGGACTCCAGACGTCTCTGGGCCCGGTCGGAGTCCGTGAGCCTCGGCCGGCCCCGGCAGCGCCTCAAAACCCCTTGGTCTCCGGCTCCCTGAGTGTCCAAAGGACCGTCTTCGTCTCCCAGGCAATGCGCCATATTGGTTTCAACAGCTGACTACACCGGAAGTAGCGTCATGTCTTACAGGACAGGAAGATAAAAAAGGAATAAAATTAATTTTTTTTAGTTTTTTTTTTAATCCTGAAGCTTATTAAACAAACAATAATAATAAAAAAATATTTCAACGTATCTGTGTTCGCATGCGTTTCAGCCTAAGAACAGGACGTAACAGCTACTGTCAGAGGCTGGTGTTGTGTGGAAAAAAGCACCCCCGCAAATCCTAGCACTCTTGTAAGAGAAGCGCATCGTAAACTTTGTTTTGTTTCAGAAATGAATTAAGTAAAAGTGAACTGTGACAGACTTGTGGTTTTATTTCCATAAATACCACTAAGCTGCGCAACCTCCTTCGAAAGTTAATTGACGTATTATTTTTTAAAAGTGATGCATAATTTTTACCCCTGTAACTTGAAAAATACAGTAGTTGGTGTTTAAATGTTTACGCTTCTTGCATCGTATGAAAAATTCATTAGTCTGTCATAATGATGACATAATGAACTGTGTCGTTGAGGGTGATGACGTTACTGAAAACTACACGACGAGGGTGCTTTTTTTCGTTACAGCACCGGCGGCTGTCAGAATGGAACGCAGCCATGTTTGCACACGGACCACTTCCGGCCGAGCTCCGCGGCTGCAGCAGAAGCGGCAAACTTGAGCTCCAAACGTCGCTCTCGCAGTCATGGCGGACATTTTGACGCTCGTCTTCAGGACCTTCATGTCAGAGACTGGTCTTAAGAAGGACCCCAGTGTTTGTCCCCCCTCACCCGCGCCCTGCAGCGCCCTCATGGTGGGAGATCACCGCATCAGCCGCTCCCTGCTGCTGCTGGCGGCCGTCACCGCCGCCTCAGAGAGGGGCATCAAGGTGCTGTTCTTGGCCCAGACTCAGATTCAGAGCCTGCCTGTGTTCCTGCAGAGGTGCAGTCCGAGTCTGAGCCCAGAAAGTCTAAAGGTAGAACTCAAACATGTGCATGTAGGTTTACATATACAGTATAAGTTTATTTATTCAGTGTTACTTCATTAGTCTGGAGTTCTTTGTGTGGGTCCATCACTTGTGATCAAATTATCTATTTAAAATAAACAATATGGAGGGCGTCAATATTTCTGTAAACCCAGTGTAATGTCTGATGGCACAGTGTCACATGAAGACCCACATGTTATAATCTAGCCTCTGTTACTGTACAGAACATAATTGAATCTGTCTTGATTTTTTTTTTAATCTTCATTTTGAAGAAAATCACATTTTCCTACCCGCGGACCCTGGAGGAGCTGCTCCAGCAGGTTGCCAGTCTTCACGAGTCCCCCGCTCCCCCCTCACTTATCATCATTGACAGACTGGAGGGCTTCCTGCAGGGAGCTGCAGGCCAGGGGGGATTTCACTCAGGAGAGCAGTCCTGTGCTGCACATGTGTGTGCGCTGCTTTGTGACACCACTGCCTTCCTCACACAGAGGGGGTCCAGTTCAGCCCCCTCCTCCTTCATCGCTTCCTTCCTGTCAGAGGGAGACGCTGGGCAAGACGGCAAGGAGTCGTCCACAGATCCGATTCTTGATGTTCTTGACCGTTACTTCCAGGTGCGCTGCACTCTGGACCAGGACAGAAGCTACGAAGCTGTAGCTGCTGCAGCGCAGGAGGCGTGGCACGTTTACCTTTCAGGGAGAGGAATCACAGAGACCTGTGGAGACGGGCCATCTGTGGCCCGAGAGTGGAAGCTCTTCATTTTCCCAGACGGTTTAATGGAGTTCAAGTTGGTTTGAAAGAGGAAGGAGAACTGACTCAACCAGAACTGTTCTGCTACAAAGTAACGTGAACTATTTACCCCGTTCAAAATATGATTTAAAATGACCATATCATTCTAGATGTGCATTATTTAAAGTCTGATAAACATGCACTGAATCGTTTCCAAAATGTTGGGCTCCATATCATTTTCTGAATATAGTTTTCTCATATAGATTAAAAGAAAAAAAAGTGGAAAAATACATTTATATTAACATATTTTGGGATGTCTGTCCTTTTATTATAATATTTGCAACTTAATACATATACAATAATTCATTGGTAGAGAGCTTTCAAGACAATAACGTTGCAAAATATAAAATCATCTTCAAGGAAATTATAGAGGTGCACCGATTGCAGTTTTTTGACAGATCACCGATTTCTAGAAAGTCTGACTTGCCGATTCCGATTTTGGCCGATATCGATTTTGTTTTGTAAGCAACACTGTTAGATGTAAGGTCACAATGCACCTTCAAATTTCAATCTTATTTTGTTGAAAAACAGACACTTGAACAATATTCTAGAAACAATACAAACTTGTTTTAAATGGTCACAAGGTAGTGCTCTGAAATATAAATGAAGTTTAGACAATTGTTGTTAAAACCAAAAGAATCTGTAAAATCGGTTTCTCATGCAAGCATTGGCCGATTTCCGATTTCCCACAATTAAAGAAATCGGGGCCGAGAAATCGGCCGGACGATTTATTGGTGCACCCCTATATTAAACATAATCCAACTTGAAGTGTTACATCATTTTCAGTCCCCTTTTTTTGGTAGCAGGCCAAACTGACAAAGATCATGCAGAATAACGTATTTTAGCTCCACAGCAGAAAAAGCTACATAAACTCTGTGAGTAGGTCTACGGGAAAATATCGGTATTGGTTATCGGCCAAATAAGTTTAACATATTGGCACATCGGCCAAAACTCCAATATTGTGCATCTCTAGTTTGAACATAATCTTCAAGGGGGACTAGGCAGGGTGCTCAGTTCTGCTGATGGGGCGGGGCGCCCCGCTTGTATAGTTGTGGGGAAACACTGGTGTTGCTTTTCGTTCTCTGGATCTGGGGCTTGTAGCTTCTCTTCTGCTCTTTAACCGCTCAGTCATTCAGCGCTCAGCATGACCACTGAAAATTTATTTATTTTTGTTAAATGCTTCAACAAAATATTAATTTATGGGTGTCCATACTTATGCAACCAGCATCTTTTATTATATTTTTCCTACAACAGCCTGTTTTCAGGTGAGTTCAGGATCCATGTCCCAAAAAGACGGGGACATTTTGACAACACGTTTGTAAACCCGACATTTTAACGTTGGGCGACTTTACATTCAGTTTGGACGTAAAGTAGGACCACCGACGTTTTTATCTTTGAACTAATGTTCAAACGATTCCAGAGATTGACCAAACGTTTGTTTCTGTAAAGCAAGAAAGAAGAAGAAGAGGCGTGTCATTGAGCGGACTCAGTACCTGGCTTCTCGTCGTCGTCTCTCTGCTGCTTCTCCTCTTCCTCCTGCCGCTCCTCTTCATCACTTCCAGTTGCAACCTGCTTCCGTCGCCCTCCCTCCTCCTCCTCCTCCTCACTGTCAGACTGCATCACACCCTTCCACTTCCCTCCTCCACCCTCCTGCTGTTTCTCCTCCTCGTCAGAGTCCACCTGGGCCACCTTGCGTCTGGCAGGCGTCCCTGAGTCTGAGTCGCTGTCGGAACGTAGGTTGGGCGATGCCACGGGTTTGGATACCTCATTATCAGAGTCGCTGCCAGAGTGGCGGTCAGAAGACGCCGCAGGTTTCGAATCCTCATTTTCAGAGTCGCTATCACGAGACGCTGCAGGTTTGTTTTTTTCGTTCTCTGAGTCGCTGTCAGAGCGGCGATCCGGGGACGCCGCAGGTTTTCTTTTCTCACTGTCAGCGTCGCTGTCGGAGCGGCGATCCGGGGACGCCGCTGGTTTCAAATCCTCATTTTCAGAGTCGCTATCGCGAGACGCCGCAGGTTTGGGTTTCTCGATCTCAGAGTCGCTGTCGGAGCAGCGATCCGGGGACGCCGCAAGTTTTCTTTTCTCGTTCTCAGCGTCGCTGTCGGAGCGGCGATCCGGGGACGCCGCTGGTTTCAAATCCTCATTTTCAGAGTCACTATCGCGAGACGCCGCAGGTTTGGGTTTCTCATTGTCAGAGTCGCTGTCAGAGCGGCGATCCGGGGATGCCGCAGGTTTTGTTTTCTCCTTCTCAGAGTCGCTGTCTGAGCGGCGATCCGGGGACGCCGCAGGTTTTCTTTTCTCGTTCTCAGAGTCGCTGTCGGAGCGGCGATCCGGGGACGCCCCAGGTTTCAAATCCTCATTTTCAGAGTCACTATCGTGAGACGCCGCCGGTTTGGGTTTCTCGTTCTCAGAGTCGCTGTCGGAACGGCGATCCGGGGACACCGCAGGTTTTCTTTTCTCGTTCTCTGAGTCGCTGTCAGAGCGGCGATCCGGGGACGCAGCAGGTTTTGGTTCTTCATTATCAGCGTCGCTGTCAGAACGGTGGTCGGGGGACGCCACAGGTTTGTTTTCCTCACTCTCAGAGTCGCTGTCTGCAGCCGCTTTGGGCGCGTCCTCCAGCTCTGAACTGCTTCCCCTGCGTTTAACCGGGGACGAGTCCTCTCTTCCCTCATTGTCAGACAGTTCATGTCTGACCGGAGACGACTCCTCGTTGTCCGATCCACTCATTCTGTGTTTCTCTGTTGACTCCTCTTCCTCATCGTTGTCTGATGTGCTCATCCTTCGTTTAACCGGAGAGTCATCGTCACTGTCGGCAGGCTGTGGCGCCTCCGCCTCAGAGTCACTGTTATTGTCGTGGCCCCTGGGAGCCTCGCCGTCTGAGTCGCTGTCAGCTCTGCGGTGGTCCTCTGTGTCAGAGTCGCTGGCTGCTCCGCCGGTTTCCATAAAGTTGGAGTCTTCGTCATTACTGCCTTCATCCTGCAGAAACAAAAACAACAGTCGTCATCGATCTGCAACAGTTTGTCTCTGTTCATGAACCAGGTAACCCGTCCATCATCTTCCTCTTGTTCTGGACTCAGAGCAGCAGCTGGAGCAGAGGTCCAGACATCTCTGTCCACAACCTCTTCCAGTTCTTCAGGGAGGACTCCCAATGTGTTTCCAGGCCAAGTGAGTCTCTGCAGTGTATACTGGGTTTTCTCCTGGGTCTCCTCCCAGTCAGACATGCCAATAAAACCTTCCTACAGAGGCGTCCAGGAGACATCCTTACCAGATGTCTGAACCAGCTTGCTACACCAGTTTATGAGAATCTTCTGGGAGCCAATCAAGTTTCAATTCAAGGCTTCACCAAACTCCTCCCACATCTGAGCTTTCGCCTCAGCAAGAGCCAGGACTGTAGCTTAATTGGCCCGCCGGTACTCCTCAGCTGGTTCTGGAGTCCTACCAGACAACAAGACCTGATAGGACTCCTTCAGCTTGACGGCATTCATCACATGGGGTGTCCACCACCGACTTGGAGGAAGGCCACCAGGAGAGGCACCGACAACTTTGTGGCCGCAGCTCAAGGCAGCCGGCCTCAATATGGCCCACTCAGACATGTCTCCCACGCTCGCTGGGATGTGGTTGAAGTTCTCTCGGAGGTGTGAAATGTCCTAACTAGTTCATCTGACAGGGGTTCTCTGCAAACCCTCACTACAGGCTTGGGTCTACCGGGTTTGTCCGGCATCTTCCCCTGCCATCTGATCCAACTCACCACCAGGTGATCTGTTGTCAGCTCAGCTCTTCACCGGAGTGTCCAAAACAAACGGCTGCAGATCTGATGACATAACTACAAAATCAATCGTTGTGTGGCCTAGAGCGTCCTGGTGCCGAGAGCACTTATGGACCCCCTTTTGTTCGAACATGGTGTTTGTGATGGACAACCCGTGACAAGCACAGAACTCCAAAAACAGGACACCTCTCAGGTCCGGATCAGAGAGGCCATTTCTCCCAATCACACCACTGCAGATCAGATGGGGGTTCAAGTCCACAGCAGAATAAAGGAGCCCCCAATTGAAGCACATTCCAGTACCCCCAAATGATTCAAAGAAGGCTGAGTAATGCAAGCTGCTGTGTGGTGTGTAGCTCAAGTCTCGGTTTTAACCTGTGCAGGTTTTTATTTTTATTTTTTATGATAAAACCAGAGAAAAACTCCCACTGCTGTCTAATGGAGCAGACTGAACTCACATCTGTTCAGCAAACCAGAAAAAACAAGCCTGGAATAAAAACATGGGTACAAGTTTTAAAAGAGGAAGAAAAGTGCCTTCAAGGAGTCTAACCTCAGAATGGCGTCTGCTGATCTTCATCTCCTCCTCGTCTGACAGCGGGTGTTCATCCTGAACCGGCGTGGCACCACCATCATCTGAAAACACATGCAGGGAGTGTTTTTAATCATGTTCACACTGTTCCACGGAGACGACCAGATTAAATAACGGAGACTGAACCCAGCGAAACAGAGTTAGCTCTGAGAAAAGTCAGATTCTCTTTAAATTACGGGAAATGCAGCTGAGATTCTGATCTTTACGTTAACGTCTTCAGGCTCTTCTGCTGATGCTTCTTGTGCACAAAATACATTCCTACAAAGAACTTCATGATCCTCATGAGAACCAAACATTCAACAAATCTGACCGAAAAATAAAGTGAAAAATTACAAATTTACAAGTTACAGTACTTTCATGTGTTAATCTTGAAATTAGGAAGTCCTGAATAAAGATTTGAATCATCCTAATATCAATGAATGAAAAATGATTTGATCAATTCTCTGATCGGATACTTGCAATCAAATCAGGGCATCCCCGAAACTCCACAGATCACCGGATCTGGTTGTGACCCAACAGGTAAATGGAGAAACACCTTTGCAATCAGAACTTCGACTCCTTCTAAAACGGTTTCAGAACACCAAAATCACAGGAGTGAGCAGAACGACACAGAACCCGTCTCAAATCTGAGCGGTACGAGACCAAGCATGCTCTCATGGCATTTTAACCCGTGCAAAATAGTTTGAGCAGAAGAGCCTTCAGTCATCTGGACTTGGACCCAACGAGGAACCAACGTTCTGGAGGTCGATGATTCTCTTCCTGATCATCATTTATTTAGATTTTCCCAAGATGCATCACAAAGAAGCAGCAGTTTGAGTTGTGCCTTAAAATGCATCCACAGGTGTTGCTCCAATTAACTCGTTTATTGTCAACGAACCAATCAAAAGCTTCCAAACTTATGACATCATCATCTGGGCTCCCCCAACGCAGAGTAATGTTAGTGTATGGCCTCTGACTGAAGTCATAAAATAATGTCTGCCATTATTAAGACATTGAAACAAAAATATTCGTGAGTCCTGAGGAAAACTTTAGTCAAATTTAATGTCAGACGGTGAAAACGTAATTTTTTTTTTTTTAATCTAGTGTGACTGGACAGAAAACATCTGGTTCCTGCTGTATTCTGTATGATTTGAAAATAATATGACAATGATTTAATGAAAAAATGTTTCTAGATAAACTAAACCATTATTATCAGTCCCACTTATTTTCTATTCAAACTGGATTTTAATAAATATTGGGTGTTATAGCTGGTAGAGCTGCAGTCAAACAGGTAAAATACACGCGACGCTTTTGCCGCGAAGCTACAGAAACCAAACACCAGAACCGACACGGTCCTTCTTTGGAGGTTTGATAGCTGCTCCGTGAAACAGGTTCCCTGGATGGACCCTCCCTGACCCGCTCACAGTGAGCTCTTTCCAGCGTGTTGTTGCCTCCGTAAGTCAGTAAACAAAGCTGCGTTAGTTACCGGAGTGAGTCCCGGACATGAAGTCGTCGTCTTCTCCGTCCATTTCTCAGACGAAGACTGACAGTCCGGGTCAGAACCGATGGGTTTGTTTACTCTGGTTTATTATCACAGCCGTAAACACAAACAAACAAATCACCAAACTAACAAACAAAAATACAGCCAAACGAAAAAAAATTACACAAACAGCTAGCTGCTGTTAGCTTAACTACACGCAAAATGGTGTACGCAGGCATTGCGCATGCGCGAACACTAGGCGCTTTGTGTTTACGTAACGGATTTTTTTTTTTTTTTTCCATGGCAAAAACTTTATTTACAACACTACCGGTACATATGAGTTTCTGTAGTTCAGTGTTCCTAACCCTGGTCCTTGAGGAACACCACCCTGCATGTTTTACTTGTTTCCTGCTCCAACACCTGAATCAGTGATTTACCGTTAATTACTCCGTCGTGTTCTGCAGAAGCCTGTTAATAACCCATTAATGATATGGGGTGCCGTTTGTAAAGTTGCAGTGAAAAATTAACATCAATATTTTGGTTTATTTAGCTTTTAATAAGAAAAAAAAAAATATATATATATATATATTGGTCATATTTTCACCTTATTATTCATACATTTATAAATGTCACAGTTCCCAACTAAATATTTAATTTACAAGATAAATATTTAGTTGACAACTAAATTTAGTTTACAACTAAATATTTATCTTGCAAATAAAATATTTACTTAGTAAACTAAATATTTAGGTGTAAATTAAATATTTAATTTATACCTAAATATTTAGTTGTTAAACAACCCATGGTGCAGAAGCCATCCACAGCTAACACTGGACCTGCCCCGAATGTTATGTTACATGGGTTCGGCTTTTATTTTGATAGTACACTTCCGTTTTTTTGGCGTGGAATTTGCATATTAACTAAATATTTAGCTCTGCAAATTAAACATTTAGCTAGCAAGTTAAATATTTAGGTCAGAGTTAAATATTTATTTAGCAAATTAAATACAGTATTTAGTTTACAGACTAAATATTTAGGTGTAAATTAATTTATACATAAATGTTTAGTTTACAAACTAAATACATGTATTTAACTTGCAAGTTAAATATTTAGTTTGAAAACTAAATATTCATCTTGTAAATTAAACATTTATTTGGGAACTAAGCCATTTGTAAATGTATGAATAACATGGTGAAAATATGACTTAAAAATAACTCCTATTATTTTTCTTATTAAAATCTAAATAAACCAAAATATTGATGTTAATTTTGGACTGTGCAACTTTACTAACAGCACCCCATACAGTAATTCATTCATTTAACCTTTATTCATACAAGTTCATACAAAGGCATTCTGGACAGATGTACAACAACTCATACGACAGAAAACTGGACAAATAATTCAACTTACAGAGAAAGACGTGATATTTTGCTTTGATGATAAGGACGTGGATAAAACTTGATCTATTTCACCCAACTTCTACTTCTCCTGGGAAAATTTCACAAGAAAAAGTGGTCAAACTCCAAGCCAAACATAACTCATTTCAGCAAGGGACGTTACATATACAGTATACTGTACTGTACAGCACCACAATTAAAGGACTTGGAAACAAAAAGACAATATAAAATATATTTTTGTAAAAAAAAAAAAAAAATCTGTACTTCTCTCTGTGATTGTCTATTGTTGATTGTGCAAAAAAAAAAAAAAAAAATCTA
>JARVGV010001299.1:37209836-37231600 GCA_031762435.1 Hypsolebias longignatus | reverse complement strand
CTTCACAGGTGAACGCGCGGGGGCGCAATTCCCCATACCTATGTGTTGCACCGTAGTGAACCGACTGAAAGGGAACTGAACTAATGCAAACTGAAGCAGAACGACAATGAAACCAAACAAAGACACAGGGAATCTGAAAAACTAACTCTAAACTGGAAAAGACTACAAAACTGATCACACTGGGATGATTTTAACAAAATATCTTTGCAGAAATGCTCAAGTGTGAAACTCCAGTATCCATGGATTTTCTCTAAAACTCATCAGGCTTTAAAAACTTGAGCTGCTTTCATTTTAAACCTACATTCCACCTCTTGGTGTCAGACCTGAAGCCCTAATATTTGATTTACATGTGCTAACACTTTGTATTTTGGGGCCAGAGGCACTGTGCTCTGTAAGCTCCACCCACTCATATTAATAAGCCACGCCCACTCGACATGTAAGGTCCGCCCACTTAATCATTAAAAAAAAGTAATGGACATTTTGTTGGGATACCAAAGAGCACGTGTAATGTTAAATACGTCATGTTAGAATAATTTGGAAGAAAACCAACAGCTGATAAAAGAGACTGAACATTTCACAGATGGAACATCTCAAAACTATTATATATATACATTATATATTTTTTTTTCTGAAAAGGGAGGCCATAGTCAGTGATACTAACAAATATACACAAACACCAAATAAAAGTTGATTAGATGTTGAAGGATCAGATGTATGCATAAAAATATCTAGAGCAGCATCGCAAAAATTCTTACTAGTACTTTGAGCGTTAGTATCTGTAAAAAGGTCCATTACAGTTAAACACATGAGCAAAAAATGTATTGGAACAAACAGCAGCAATGTAAGAAGTATATGGATCAACACGTTAACACCTGGAAAAATATGTAGTGTATTTCAAAAACACAAAGTTTGTTTTCTCAGTCATCCAGGTATATAACAACAAAAAAGGTTGAATCATGTCATGGGTGGCTTATGGGTAATACCAGATGGCTAGGCCTCAGATTGACAAAGCCCCTTGGATGAGGGGCGAAACGTTTCTTTTTAACAAAAAAACGAAGTCCAGATGACATGATTCAACCTTTTTTGTTGATGTAGTGTATTGTTTTAATTTTAATAAAGCAAACATCCCATGGTTTACAGATTTACTGCAGTCAGCCTACCGGGGGTGCTAAAACTATTTCACCTTATTGTCCTGTATTTATTACTTACATTTAGCCAAAAAAAAAAAAAAAGTCCATTTATTTTCAGCCAAATTGATCACAAATCTACATTTACAGTTTTTTAAAATTACATTTTCAATTAATGCAACAGGTTTATTGATAAAAAAAAAATGCAAAGCCAAAAGTTTGTTTCTCTTCGTGTAAATTAACGTGTACAGTAAAAACCTAAAACCGACACGTTAAAATGTTTTCTTTGCAGACAATTCCTTTCACCGGAGCTATCCATGGAGGTCTGCAGGAGGGGAAGTCCATCCTCATCAGCGGACGGGTTCTGCCTGGAGCCGACAGGTCCAAAACTTCTAAAATAATGTTTCATACTGAGATGGTGTAACTGGTGTCAACTGCGCTTTTAATTTCTTTATTTTTCATTACTGTTTTTTTTTCATTAATTATTTAGATTTAACAATTACATGAAACAAATTATTGAAAAGTATCTAAAAACAAAACTTTGAGGTAAAATGTACATATTTACCTGAAAATTACAGATTATAGTCAAGTTTGATAATGAAAACTTGTTTACTTCCTGACGCTACCACAGCCGTCTGTGTGGAGCAGACAGCTGACAACTAGGGTGCCTGGGGGAGTAGATGGTGGGGGTTGGGGTCTTGCTCAAGGGTCCAGAATGGGGCAAGTGAGGGGGTAGCAGGTGTGGATGTTTCACCTTTCCCACCCAATCTTGATGTTGTCAGTCCAGGGACTTGAACCAGTGACCTTCTGATGATTATAGGCCCACCTCCTCTAACCTCTGTGCCACCACTCCCACAGATAACAGTAAAGTGAAATACTTCAAACGTAAGAAATGCAGTTTAGTAATATATATTCTTTTTATTTGCCTTTACTTATTTCATCTTGTCACTCAGAAACTGCCTTTAAGTCTTTAACTACAAAGTAGTTTCCTCCAATGATGAAGCGCCAAAGATCCTATGCTGTATTTGGCAAAAAAACGATATTTATTTGTAGCTCCATGCTCATAGAACAGAAGCGATGCACATTGAAGCAGATGATTGCTCACTCCTCAGCATGTCTTCAAGACACAACCACAACAGACAAGAACAAGCTTGTGAATTTAGCTAGCAGACTTCAAGTTGACAAAACCTACTGGTAATTTAGCAGAAGCTAATTCTGCTAACAGTTTCCAAAGTTAGCGAAAAGTATTACAGGTAATTGAACAAAAACAAAAAATTGTTCCACTATTAGTTGCTAGCGGATTAGCAGAGCTGTGCCCACCATTGCTGTCTTGAAACTGCCAGGTTGCTTCTCTAAAAACGATCCAGTAGCTTCTCTAAAAACCGCCAGGTAGATTTTGTAAAAATTGTCCCGAAGATGTTGTGGATGAAAGAGAAATAACGAGAAAGAGTTATTACCAAAATGTGGAGAAGGTGAAAGTGAAGATTGTTTCAGTTTGAATTGGAGTATACTGAAGCATCAGACGGAAACTTTCAGGCGGGAATCGCCATGGCAATCAATGACTCAGCAGATTCTGAGTCATTCGCCCCATCATGGACGTCCCATAGATTCTGTTTGACTGGAACGATGAAGTTTAGGACTGAATAAAAGTCTGTTAGGTTTAGGATTAAAGTCCAACAAACCAGAAAGTGAAAACAGGAAGGGGTTTTAACATGGAGTTTCAAAATAAAAGTCTGGTTCTATCACAGATTATTTCAAATTTGGTTTTGAATTCCTGTTGGGCTTTAGAGGAGAAAGATGAGTGATGTTGAGATCTTTCAGAATTTCTGCAGAACCTTTTTTAGTTGAAGGATGTTTTTATTTCTGCAGGTTCAATGTGAACTTACAGTGTGGGTCCTGCACTGGTGCCAACATTGCTCTTCACATTAACCCACGTTACGATGGGCACCCATACATGGTCACCAACACCTTCCAGTACAGCAGCTGGGGTTCTGAGGAGAGGAAGCAGAACCTCCCCCTCCCTTCGGGGTGCACCTTCACTATGCAGATCACTGTGACCCGAGACTGTTACCAGGTCAGAACTGGAACAAAAATTATTTGACCAACAAACAGTTTGAATAAAAAGCTCAAGTTTTACAAAAGTTTAAATTATTTATCCATCGTTTCAAATATCTGATTCAAACCAAACTTTTTTGGTCCTAATGATTCACTGAATTAAATCAGGCTTTGTGTGTTCTGTGGTTAGATCATTATCAACGGAGGACAATTCATGGACTACAGACACCGTCTCCCATTCCAGCAGGTGGACACCATCACCGTGGGTGGAAAAGTGGAAGTTTCCTCCATTTCGTTCACAAGTCCTGCGGTGAGGAGGCCAAAGGGTCGAGCCAGGTCCTGTTTAGTGTTTTAGATCATGATCTAATGATCTGATGAACTCTGTTCTCTTCAGGTCTTTCCTTCCCAGTCTTTTCCTACTCAGACCGGCTTCCCATCTTTCCCAGCATTCCCCACTCAGCCTGGATTTCCAGCACAGCCTGGATTTCCAGCACAGCCTGGATTTCCAGCACAGCCTGGGTTTCCTCCTTCCATGCCTGTAAGTGAAGATAAAAACACCACAGCTCTTCAGTAGGGGCCACTGAGGTTCACTGAGGATATAGGGAGTCACTGAGGTTCTCAATGAGGGGTCATAGAGGACTTACTGGGGGTCACTGAGGTTCTCAATGAGGGGTCATAGAGGACTTACTGGGGGTCACTGAGGTTCTCAATGAGGGGTCATAGAAGACTTACTGGGGGTCACTGAGGTTCTCAATGAGGGGTCATAGAAGACTTACTGGGGGTCACTGAGGTTCTCAATGTGGGGTCATAAAGAACTTACTGACAGTCATGGATAGTCAGTGAGGTGATCCCTGGGGTATCAACGAGGGTTCACTGGTTCTTCCCCCTTTTCATATCTAAGATTAAACTTCTGATAAGGGATGAGATGGCCGCGCTGATTCTAGCTGCAGCTTCACAAACAGTCCATTTTTTCGGACGACTGTGCGTACAGTACTTATTCCCGTTGTACCTCGGTGCAATGTCAATAAAGATTCTCTGACTCTAAGGACCATTGATTAAAGCAAAAAAAATTTTTTTCTACACCTAGAGGTTGCCCACCACCAACACACAAACACCAACACACATTTGAGAGATTTTCTTGCATACAGGTCACTTCTCAAAGGTTTTCATGTAAAGTACATGACTTTAGTAAAAGTCTTACACAGTACTGTTTACCAAGGGGCTGATTGAGACGTAAACAGGAAGCTTGATTGGCCAGTGGAGATACGTCACTGCAGGACCCATCCAGCAAAACTGAAAACTACACCTGAACCTCCACTTCCTCATCGTAATGAGAGACGGCGCCACAAGAAATGAGAGCATTTACGGAGAGACATCGGAGATGATGATTCATCATGGCTACACCTGGACTTATAAGTAGTGCCAAGTTAATCTAACAAATTCAAGTCAGATGAAGGACCACAACGGGCTGCACACAATGAATGACCAGTTACAATCCTGCCCACTCCACTGTAGTGGCAAATCACGGACACCTGAGAAGAACCGAGAAGCCGAGTGGAACCGCACTTACCGAGGGCAAAGCAGCAATAGTGGCGGTGGAGTGAAGGTTCTACTCCGTTATTTTGAATGAGCTTCATCGGCGAAACAGTTTGTTTTCACTGCAGACTTTTATGAACCAGTCAAATAAAATACGACACGTTTGGGTTCATTCATCCTCACTGGGTCTGCTTCTCTCTGCAAATGATGAGTGTGACGTGTTTAAGGAAATTAGGAGCTTCTAGAAGCCAAACATTAGAACCTCCTGCTGAGACGAGTTTCTTCCTGCTGCGTTCAAGAACCGAACAAAAGAAAACCAACCGCTGAGTTTGAGATCAGTCCGATAATTGTTTTATTAGAAGTTGTGCTCAGTATTCTTTCTCCACAGGTGGTTCCTTACAAGAACTTCATCAATGGTGGACTCCACCCTGGTAGAACCATCATGATCCAAGGAACCGTCCAGTCCCATGCCACCAGGTAACAAACCCGGTTGATTAAAAAAAAACTAATGAAACTCACATGAAAGTGAATATTTCTTTAAATCGTCAGAGCAGAATTAATTTAGTTTCTGATTCAGACATGCGGACGTTCAGTGCCGCTCATGAACTGCTGTGGGAAGTTTTTTACTCTTCTGTACCAGAACGATGAGGTTGGTGGAAGTTGCACAAATGATGCGTGTGCAGGTTTTAGTTCTGCAGGAGTGGTTTGGTTTCTGTGCTGCAGATTTCCTGAATGAAGTGCGGAAACTCAACTCTGTCATGAACTCTGCTCTGGGAGGGATGAACATCCTGTTTCACTCAAGATTCCCTTTGAAAATCGGGTCAACGTGAAGGAACCTCGTCTCTTTCATCCAGATGTTTTGCAGGACAGATGAGTTTCCAGTTGTTTTTTCTCAACGTATTTGTGGATCACTTTGACCTTGTCAAGGCCTTGGGCGCCTGTGGCTGAGCGGTTAGAGCAGTCGTCCTCTAATGCAAGAGTTGCGGGTTTGATTCCGCCAGCAGTCACATGCCGAAGTGTCCCTGGGCAAGACACTGAACCCTCATTGCCTCAGGTGTGTGTCCCATCGGTGTATGGATGTGATGAAGCTCTGATTGATCTTTGTATAGATGCAGTAGATGTATGAATGGGTGGATGAGGCACATGTGTTGTAAAGAGCGTTGAGTATCTCGATAAGATAGAAAGGCGTTGTATAAGTACAGTCCATTGACCTTTGACCTTAAACCCCTTGTTGGGTCTGTTTGCATCAGATTTATGTTCCCACCTCGCTGGACTTATAGAACCCCACAGACGACTTTGAAACAGGGCCAGGTATTTGCCTGGTTCTGGTGTTCATCACAATGTCCATGCGAGGCCCAAAAACACATATGGGCAGGACAAATCAAGGAGCTGTGACCCTTGCCCAGGTGTGGGTTACCGGGGCCCCACCCTGGAGCATGGCCTGGGGGAGGGGCTTGTCAGAGAGTGTTTGGTGACTGGGTCTCTACCCTTGGGGCCTGGTTAGGCTCAACTGGAACAAGCAACATGGGTTTGCATTCCTGTGAGCCACCACCTGCAGGAGGGGCCATGCAGTTGCATGACTCCAGTGGCTGAAGGCGGGAGCCTCGCTCTGACCCTGGCTTACCAAAGCTGGTTCTTGGGACATGGAACGTAACCTCTTTGGCAGGGAAGGAGCCTGAGCTTGTGTGTGAAGTTGAGAGACACCGACTAGATATAGTTGGGCTCTCCTCGACGCACAGCATGGGCTCTGGAACCAGTTTCTTTAAGAAGGGCTGGACTTTATTCCACTCTGGAGTTGCCCATGCTGTCAGGCGCCGCGCTGGGGTTAGTTTACTCTTAGTCCACAACTTAGTGCCTGTTCATTACAGTTTTCCCTGGTAGATGAGAGGGTACCTTCCTTGTGCCTTTGGGTAGGGAGGACAGGCTCTGACACTTTGTGCCTACACGCAAATGGCAGTTCAGAGTATCTGGCCTTCTTGGAGTCCTTGGCGGTGGTGCTGGAAGGTGTGCCAGCTGGGAACTCCTTTATTCTGGTGGGGGACTTCAAAGTGGATTGTGAGAGTGTGACCTGGAGGGGCGTGATTGAGAGGAACCGCCTCTCTGATCTGAACCCGAGTGGAGTTCTGTTGTTGGACTTCTGTGCTGGTCATAGTTTGTCCATCATTAACACCATGTTCCAACACAAGGGTGTCCATAAGTGCACTTGGCACCAGGACGCCCTAGGTTGTACAAACGTAGATTAATGATCGACTTTGTAGTTGTGTCATCTGATTTGCGGCCATTTGTTTTGGACACTCGGGTGAAGAGAGGAGCTGAGCTGTCAACTGATCATCATCTGGTAGTGGGTTGGATCAGATGACGGGGGGAGATGCTGAACAAAACTTGTAGATCCAAACATGCAGTGAGGGCTTGCTAGGGGTGCCTGGCAGAAGATTCATTCAAGAAGATCTTCAACTCACACTAACTGCATCCGAGCTGAAGCGGGGGACATCAACTCGTAATGGACCATGTTCTGCACCTCAGTTGTTCAGGTGGCTGCCTTGAGCTGTGGCTGGAACCAGTCAGCTTCTCGAGGAGGCTTTAGAAATAGGGTAAGAAGTTCAAATATCCAGGAGAGACTCGAAGTAGAGCTGCTGCTCCTCCAGAATCAGTTGAGGTGGGTCCAGCATCTGGCAAGAATGCCCACTGAACACCTTCTTAGGAAGGTGCTCCAGGCATGACCAACTGGAGGGTATACCTGGGGAAGACCCAGGATATGCTGAAGAGACTTTAGCTATGTTTACATGCACAAAATTCTTTGCTCAGATTGAAACATTTTCATGTTGTGTCGCTCACCGACCAGTTTTACTTCCCCGACATGCTAATGTTATTAGCATTAGCCGGGCGAAAATACGTGAGGTGGACATCAGTCGCACATGCACAGTCAGATCAGTTTTCTACATTCAAAATAAAATGATCAGAGTAAATGTTTCCATGCACACCGTTCAGATTACAAATTGGCATAAACCACCCGTCTCATTCTGATTACAAATTATTCTGGATCGAGCTGAATCAATGAAGAATAATCCAAATGGGGCGTTTAAATGACACATTTTTATTCCAAATGGCCGTTTAATCTGATTATTTGTGTCCATGTAAACATAGCTATTGTGTCTTGGTTGACCTGGGAACACCTTGGAGTCCTCCCAGAGGAGGTGGCTGTGAACAGATATGTCAGGATCTCCTTGCTCAAGCTGCTGCTCTGACTCCAGAACAAGATGATGATGATGGACTGGAAGGGTCAGGATAATAAACAAACGGTGACCCACCTGTAGGGGGCAGCCATGAGCATGCCAACAAGAACAAATGCTTTTTTTTATTCAGAAGAGCAACACATTCTAACAGATTAATAAAAGGAATTGGAAAAAGAAAATTTTATAAACTACAGTAACATCATTATGGAAGATTGTCCAACTGGGTCAGGGTGTCTGAATTAAAATCCAGAAAAGACCGGATCAACACTTTTGAGTCCGGCATCATTAGATCTGTCCTGAACTTCTCACTCCAAAGTTCTCATCTTTATCCACAGATTGAATCAAACCAAAAGATGTCTCTGTTCTTCCAGGTTCCACGTGAATCTGAGCCACCAGTCGGGGATCGCTCTGCATTACAACCCTCGTTTCAGCGAGAACACCGTGGTCCGAAACACCAAGCAGTGGGACAACTGGGGCTCCGAGGAGCGGGGTGGGAGGATGCCCTTCAAGCGTGGACAACCTTTCATAGTATGTCAACAAAGACGTACAAAGGAACAAAGTTCTGTTCCTGAACTTTTTCCACAGAAATGTCTTTAATAGCCCAAGCCTATTCCCATTGTTCCCAGTATCGAAACAGTAATACATGTTTTCATAACATCCAGGCTTGATGACTGCAATGTGCACCTTTTTGGAATCAGTCAGACCTCTACAGCTCGTTTGCAACTGGTTTAAAATGCAGCAGCACAATTTTTAACTGGTACAGGCAAAAGAGAGCACATCCAGTTTTGGCTTCCCTTCACTGGCTCCCAGTTCACTTCTGAATTCAGTTAAAAATCCTTTTGTATGTTTTTAAATCTCTAAACAGTTCTGCCCCCTCTTTTCTCGCTGGTCTGCTTCAGCCCACAGCTCTCTGAGGTCAGCAGACCAGATACTTTTATTGGTCCCAGGCAGGGCTTCATTTGAGCCAGATCCTGCCAGAACTGGATCCGGGAACTCTCTTATTTTGACAGGATGCGTTACAACAACTGTTTGCATGAATCTGGCAACTCTCTGGCTTATCAGGCTTATTTGGGGGAGTGGTGGAGCAGTGGTTAGATGGTGGAACTGTGATCGGAAGATCGCTGGTTCAAGCCCCGGTACCAGCAACATCAAAAAATGTGTGTGGAAAAAGGTGAAACACTTCCACCCTCATTCGCCCCACTCTGGGCCCCTGAGCAAGGCCCTTAACCCCCTTATCTGCTCCCTAAACAGGTTTCTCTTGAAAATGAGTTCTCGTGGCTCAATGAGACTAACCTGGGTAAATAAAGAGTAAATGAAAATGAAAATTAATGATATTTATGAACAAATATGACTGCCTTGAATGAATAAAACTTATACTGGATATGTAAACTGAAAATAATTACATAAACACTAGTTTTAAACACAACAGACACAACACAAATTCTTAATATGATCATCTGCCTCTTCAAGTAAAGCATTTCTGCCAATACCCTTAAAAAAAATCTTCGCCCCTAAAAGAGTGTTGGGGGTGAGTGCCGAGCTAACCAGGCAGGAGGAGCCCAAAGGCAGACGCCTGGAGGTTCACATGTGGAGTCGGACAACAGTGAGCAGGGACAGAGTCAGGCTTGGTTCCGTCAAGTGTGTGTGTGTGAGGGGGGGGATGCTAAGAGTGTTTACAAATGTAGGTAAACATAGAGGTTTAATAACCCATTAAAATACAAAATATTAAAATGTTCTTTTTAACTTATACCTCCTCCATAAGACCCTGTAGAACCATCAAAACCTTCTGCTGCTAATGGGTCAATAAGTTCTTTCTTTTACAGTTAAAACATCAAAATGTCAACCATTTTGTCCGTTTAAATTTTTTTTTTCAGCATTTCTATAGGAATTTTGTTTTGTGCTAACAATTCTGCTCACAGACAACAAAAAAGTTGTATTTATTTTTTATTACCAGAAACATTTAAAGTTCTTGGTGCTGCGTTCAAAAACACCTTTAGCTGTCAGAAAACCAAGTTTTGACCCTTTGGTTTCTTTCAGCTGACCTTCATCTGCAAAAACAACTTGTTCCGGATCATGGTGAATGGGACGCAGGTGCACACCTTCAACCACCGCTTCATTCCAGTCCAAAACATCAACATCCTGGAGATCGACGGGGACATCCAGCTGAGCTCCGTCAGCTTCTGAAGGTCCTGCTGGACTACGTTAACAGAATGAACGGCAGCCATCTTATCTACACCGTGTTTTACCTCCAGCTTCAGCTTTGATCTTCTGTGTTCATCACCTTACTTAGACTTAGATCCTCCCGCGCTCGAGAGCGCATTGGGCGGCAAGCTGTTTCCATCGATCTCTATCCTTGGCGATCACCTCCAGCGTGTTCGGGTGAAGCCTTGCACCTTCAGGTCTCGTCAGTTTGGGTCTGCCTTTCTTTCTATTTCCTTGTGGTTTCCAGTTGAAGGCGATCTTTGGTAGTCTCTGTGCTTCCATTCTCAATACATGTCCCACAAACTTAAGCGTCCTTAACTTGATTGTTATGGTATGTGTCCTGCGGTAGACTTCTGCGTTTGTAATCCGATCTAGGTATGTAATCTTCAGTATCTGTATTTGTTGGAATGCACGGTGTTCATCACCAGATGAATAAAACGTAATTTAGTTCAAATATTTAACAGACTCAGATCTTTAATCTGCTGCACGAAGCAGAAAAAAATCTATTTAAAAAAAGTTACTTTTAATAAAAATGAGTTTTTCATCTAGTTTTAGTTTCTGCCTCATCAAACTACAAAGTTTCATTTTGTTCACCAATTTCAATGTGATGCTTTAAAAATGCTGAATGATTTTGATTCATTGAATTAGAAAATAAAAGCTTTACATGTAATCACTTCCTGCACCGTTACAACTTGTTGTGACTTTTCTTTAACCCGACTGTTTGAAAATAAAACTCGTCTGCAGCTAATAAACAACTTTAACCTTTAAATGTTTCAGTGTGAACTCCTGCAGAAGCTCCAGATCTGCTCCCAGAGGAAACAGGAAGACTGGTTCAGATCGGTGCACGCTTCAGATCAGTTTAACTTCTAAGATCTTTTAAAGGTCGTTCATGAAATTAAAAACCTTCAGAAACGTCTGAAAAGAACCAGTAAACTAAAATTTATTTCAAAGTTAATTTTATGACTTAATTTAAATTAAACACAAATCATAAAAACAGGAGCAGAGAAGCTGATGCATGATGGGAGTTGTAGTTTTATTACTGTGTAAAGAAACATCTAAAGCCAGGCAGAACTAGAGTCAAACAGGATGGATGAAGGTTGACAGAACTTTAAAAGAGGTTGATGGAAGAAGAAAACAAAACAAAACACGTATTTATGATGAAACTGAAGAAAATTTAAAACCTGAAACAGAAAGTCAGAGTTCCTGAAACACACAGAGGTTTACTACACATCCCCATCATCTTCCTCATCTTCACGATTGGTCCAATACGACAGATTTCATCCTGTCTTCACCATTTAACGGCTCCACCTGAATCGTTCCCATGGTAACCAGAGGCTCAGACAGCTTCCTTCACTCAGATCTGTTCCCAACACTGCTCAGTCCTCGTCCCTCGTCCTCTTCCTCACCTCCCTGGCTAAACTGACGCCTGCTGAGCCTCTCGGGGTCATGTGACGCCATGTTGCTGAAGTCTCTGAAGATATCCTGAAACGTCTGGTCGTCTCCTGAGGACAAAAAGACCCACAGATAAACGAGCCTTACGGTGGTGCGTTCAGGGGTCAGGAGAACACAGAGCTGCGGTGCATTCAGGGGTCAGATAAACTTGAATGAACTGACCTGCAGAACCGAAGACCCCCTCAGTGTCTCTCATCTCCTCGTTCATCCGGGCCATGCGCAGACTGAAACACAGGAACAAGCACGTGAAGGTCTTAAAACAAGTTTGGACAAAACGAGCTCCTAAAATCCACCAAAATAAAAGATTTAAAGCACCAGCAGGGCAAACACTGAGGAATCGTTAAATCTCACAAAATAAAAGCAGCTGGAGACGAGAGTCTGAGAGACACTCGCTCATTTCACAACAATGTTCCTGTGAACGGAACTGATGGTCTGGGAGAAAACATCAACGTCTTTTTGACCTTCAAACAGAAACTACATTTTCACAGTCCTCTGATGTGGACAGTCCTCTAATGAGGACAGTCCTCTGATGTGGAACGTCCTCTAATGTGGACAGTCCTCTGATGAGAACAGTCCTCTGATGAGAACAGTCCTCTAATGAGGACAGTCCTGTAATGTGGACAGTCCTCTGATGAGGACAGTCCTCTGATGAGAACAGTCCTCTAATGTGGACATTCCTCTAATGAGGACAGTCCTGTAATATGGACAGTCCTCTAATGAGGACAGTCCTCTAATGAGGACAGTCCTCTAATGAGGACAGTGTCTAATGTGGACGGTCCTCTTATGTGGACATTCCTCTAATGTGGACAGTCCTCTAATGAGGACAGTCTCTAATGTGGACGGTCCTCTTATGTGGACAGTCCTCTGATGTGGAACGTCCACTAATGAGGACAGTCCTCTAATTTGGACAGTCCTCTAATGTGGACAGTCTCAGTCCTCTTGATCCAGGTGCTGTGGTCCAACAGGTTGTAGGACCATGTTGTCCACGTTGACAGCTTTGATCTGAACCAACAGACTCACAGCGTGACGATGTCTGCGTTGGCCGTTTCCACGGCGATGGCCAGCGGGTCCTGCCCCCTCTCGTCCACGGCGTACTGATTGGCTCCTCTCTTCAGCAGCAGACACACCTGTCTGAGCGGACCAATCAGAGCGAGCGGTCTGTTAGCAGCGTCGGCTTCGTGCGATCAGGTGAGCGTTGGTGTGCATTTACCCGGTGTGACCGGCGGTGGCGGCGGCGTGCAGCGCTCCCCGCCCCCTCAGGTCTCTGTGGTTGATGTTGGCTCCGTTCTGCAGCAGGAACTCGCAGGCCAACAGCGACCCCTGCAGGCAGCGCCCGTAAAACAAGCGGGTTTGCGGCGCTGTAGCGAACGAACGACTCAAAACATACGAGAGTAGCTGATGTCGCCTCACCCCGACCGCCGCTCCGATCAGTGCCGTTCGGCCCTCCTCCTCGCTGACGCTGCCATTGACCTCCGCACCTCCAGCCAGGGCCGTCACCATGGCAACTAGATCCCCTGCCACTGAGGCCCGATACAGACGCAGGCCCGCCTCGTCTTTGTGACGTCCTGAAACAGCAGCTCCGTCTTTACATCAGTCCAAAAACACAACGGTCGTCTTTTAAAAGAAACAAACAAAACTGCTCTGCAGCCAGAATCCTGAAAATAATCATGAATGAAGAAAGTACCGGTCCAAACAGAACCGGGTTTAAAAAAAAAAAACAGCTGGACGATTGGACAGTTAGACTTACGGTCTGCGCTGCGCTGAACGAAGCTCTTCTCCACGTACTTTCCTCTGATCCACGTCTCCTTCTCTGCTCTGAAAGACCAAACCACACGTCGGAGCGGGTTCTGTTCAGGAACCGGGCACAAACACATAAAACCCGTTTACCTCGGACTGTCGGGTTCTGGTTTGGTCCGACCCTCCTCAGAACACTGAGCCTCGTAGATCCGGTTTGTGACGTCGTTTCCCAAAACACAAAGCAGCTGAAGGAGAAGTTGGTTAAAGGTTTACCAGAACATCCTGGAACACGGATCAGAACCAGCGAACGACCCGTCTCATTGGGTTCGGACCAGAACAAAACCAAGGAAAACTGGTCGCTTCAAAATAAATGACTGAAAACTGAAAGTTCTTCTTCAAACCATGAGTTTTAAAATCTGACGTCAGTTTTATTCTTAGACTTTTACAACAGAGTTGTTTGTTTGTTTGTTTGTTTTTGTACCTTCAGCTGTTCTGCCTCCCACGAGTCCAGAGTGAGTGATCTCACCTTCGACAGGTGAACTCCCAAACTCCTAAAAACACAGCGGGTTACTACAAATATCATCGTCGGCACCCTCGTCATCGTGCGGCGTCTCACCTGTGGATACCTGAGCACTCGATGCACAGAGTGACGCCCAGGTTAACGGAGGCCCAGCGAGGCTCCTCCTCCCCACAGTCACAGCACCGCTGGTTCCCGGGGGCCTCCAGGGCCACGCCCAGCGCCGCCTGCCTCTGAGAAGGGGGGCATGGAGAGGTGTCCCCTCCAGGCAGGAGAGGGGGCGTGTCCTTAAGCTGAAGGCAACGAGGGGGGGGAAACAAAGAGGTCAAAGGTCAACAACCTGCCTGAGTGTTTGAGGAGTTGGTGCTGGTGGTGTGTCACGGTGTGTGTGTCCCGGTGTGTGTGTGTGTTGACCTGCCTGTTTGTCCACTCTCTCTCTGTAGGCGAAGTCGATGCTGCCCTGCAGAGCGCTGAGCCACGCCATCTTCAGCTGCTCCGAGTCGGCCTGCAGAACACAGCACCTGGCACACACACACACACACACACACACAAACACACACACACAGCGCATGAGCACCTGCTGCTCGGTGCGTGTTCTTGTGTAGCTCGTTGTGCTACTGTCTCACTTCTGGACGGAGAGCAGCTCCAAGCAGAACCGGCGCTCGATGTGCTCCAGAGGTTTGACGGCACAAAGTCTGAGATCCTCGAACAGAACCGAGGCGTCTTCCTGCAGCGACATGAGTCGTCAACAACAACAACAACAACAGTCCAGCATGTTACACAACAACAGGTGGATCCATTAGATCAGAGCCACTGAACTAGAGACACACTGGACTGGTCACTGGTGGAGTTAGGTAAGGTGTTTGGCAGCCATCTTGTGAGGAGCTCCGTGTTTACCTGAGGAAGGTTTGGGTCAGAAACACTCGGTACTGCTGCATCATTGGCCCATAAGAGCTCAGAAAATCCTGACTTTACTTTAACGAACATCATGAACGATGTGAACCAAGAGACAATGTTCTGTAACGAGCCGGGTCAGCACCATCAGGGACAGAACACCTCAGCTGGGTCACTAACCAGACCAGAACCAAACAGAACTTTAAGTAATTACATGTTAGTCCAAGCAGAGCTCAATGATGTTTCACTTTATTACAGTTAAATGTTGAATTTATTAGATTTACACTTTATTTAATAATATTTTACTGTTGTCCAAGTTCATGAACATTCTTCTCATGTTTTGGGGAAGCTGACAAATAGGAGAGTTTAGGTTCTTTAAACTGATATTTGTGGTCCGCTGCAGGAACGAAGAATGTTACTACATGAAGCTCTTTTCAAAATGGCGGCTCAGCTTCTCATCTCTCCTGCGTGAGGCCGACCCACAGTTCTTCTGGCTCAAACGAAGAGGAACCATAACCCAGGCTGATAATCCTCCCTGATGGAGGAGATCTGAAACAAACATGTGAACTGGAGCAGATTCTGATGGTTTCTGTTTGTGGTGATGATGATGAGGGATGAAGGTCAAAGCTTTTTCTGTTTTATTTCTCTAGGGCGGAACAGTGGAGCAGGACACAGCAGGTCGCAGGTTTGCCTCCCGGGTTTTCTGTGTGGAGTTTGCTTTCTTCATAAATGTGTTTCGTTTGGATACTCCAGTACAAACATGCTATAAAGACCGGGAGGCGAACCTGTGACCTTCTTGCTGTGAGGCAACCGCTCTAACCACTGCTCCAACATTCTGCCCGCAAAAAGTTTAAACATTTAAATTTATTTAAATTAAAGTACTTACAACACCAACTGCGGCACTAAAACTCACCACGGTGCGTTTAAGTACTGGAAAATGCCAGTGTCCCTGTAAATTCAGGCATCACATTCACATGACAAACAAAGTCCAACCTGATTGGCCAAACAGAATCAGCTGTTTGATGCAAACAATCTGAGGTCTGGATCAGATTTAATAAACCTGAATGTTTACTCAGGTTAAATTGTGACGAGTCAGATTACTGATCATTTCTTTAATTTCATGAACAATCAGAGGGAGAAACAAAGTGTGATTTATCCTGAGGGAACGTGAACAAATCAGAAGAAACACAGCGCTGAAGTGCTTTGATCCGATTTGTTGATTCTGAGTTCTGATTGGCACGTTTAAAAAGGAAATACCTGACTCATATTTAAATGTGGACCTGAGAGACCTGCTGCTGATTAACGGTTCTTCGGTTGAGGACTGAACTTGGGCTCTGACCTTGTGGGACTTCCGGTAGATCAGCTGATTGTCTCTGAGGGTAAACCAGCACCTGGAACAAGTCGGAACATCTCAGTGTACTACAAACTGTGACAAGAAGAGAACGCAGCAGGTCTGCAGACCCGTACCTCTTCCAGGTCTTGGGTTTCCTTCTGGAGCGCTTGAACAGGTAACCCTGCAGAACCGTGCTGCTCTCAGAGCCCAGACTCATCATCGGGTCTCCTGAAGCATCCTGCAGGCAGAACAAGGCAGAACTCTGTCAGACTACTGAGAAAAATAATGTTTCACTGAACTCATCAATTCTTCAGCAGACCAGAGATGAAAGAAACACAACTTCTGACAATAATACAATTTTAAAAGAGAAGAACAAAAATCAGCAAGAACAGTCGACACACAGTTTACACTGCAACAACAACAACAGTGGACACACAGTTTACACTGCAACAACAACAGACGACACACAGTTTACACTGCAACAACAACAGTCGACACACAGTTTACACTGCAACAACAGTCGACACACAGTTTACACTGCAACAACAGTCGACACACAGTGTACGCTGCAACAACAACAGTCGACACACAGTTTACACTGCAACAACAACAGTCGACACACAGTTTACACTGCAACAACAACAGTCGACACACAGTTTACACTACAACAAGAACAGTGGACACAGTTTACACTGCAACAACAACAACAGTGGACACACAGTTTACACTGCAACAACAACAACAATGGACACACAGTTTACACTGCAACAACAGTCGACACACAGTTTACACTGCAACAACAACAGTCGAGACACAGTTTACACTGCAACGACAACAGTCGACACACAGTTTACACAGCAACAACAGTCAACACACAGTTTACATTGCAACAACAACAGTCGACACACAGTTTACACCCTATTATAAAAAGAGCACATCATGTACGTAAACACAAGTAGACAAACTCAGGATAAATTCCATAGACGTTCTACTGAGTGTTCTAAATTATGTTTTTATAGGTGTCCTGAAAAACAAAGCAATGGTTGTTCTGACACATGTTCTAACAGCTGTTCTAATGTGTGGTCTAACAGATATTCTGCTGCTTGTTCTAACAGTATTAAGTAGTTCTTACTCTCTGCTGCACCAGCATGTGTTTGTTCTCCAGTTCTTTTCTTTTTGCAGAACAATTTGCCGACAGCTGTGATAACTAAGGAGCAAACAAAAACACCATGAATGGAACAGAAACACAAAGGTCAAAGGTCAAGCAGAACTTCAACTCCATGAAACACTGAGGTCAGAACCTGTGCCCCCATGGTCTTCATGGTAGGTTCCAGGTCTCTCAGCAGGTCGAAGCCCTGATGGAAGAAGGTGAATTGAGCGTGCACAAAGGAGAACACCTGAGGAACAACAAACAGGTGTCAGTGTGGACGGTTCCTGATTCAAACATCATTTCCACTCAGTGTAACGCTCAGCAACACAGACTTTAGCACCTTGACACAAACAACAGAAACTGAGGAACCATTTTGGTTTTGTTCCAAATGTGTTTAAGTTTCCGGCAACAACACAGATCTTCAGTAACAACTCACAGAGTTTAGAACATCGATCTTCTGCTGAGTCTTAAAGGAGTTGAGCTGAAACACAAAACAGTTCCGATCAGATAGCCTGCCGTGTTGTTCTCCTCAGGTTCTGCTGGAGGTTCTGGGTGGTACCTGCAGACAGTAATCCAGGGCAAAGTGTTGGGAACATTTTCGTGTGGCGAGCAGCAGGTGACTCGCCCGCTCCGCCTCGGCAGCTTTATGTCGCGACACCTGGGCATTCTTCACCGCTGCCGTCTCCAGATCCTCCCTGATCCGAACAAACTCCTTCCTGGTCTCCGAAAGTTGAGGGAGGAACCTGAAGACACAAACACCAGCATCAGAATACCAGGTGGACCCTCAGGTCAGACTCTGAGTCCAGGTGGACCCTCAGGTGGACTTGGAGCGACTCACTGTGAGCAGAGGTTGGTGAGCTGCTGGCTGATGGCTCTCTGAGTCTGATCCAACAACATCTGAGAAGCAGAGACATCAGGTCAGACTGGTTCTGAAACCACAGTGGTCAAACAGAAGAATGGACTCACAGTGTGGAAGTTCAGCATCTCCTGCAGGCCCTGACTGAACTGGTTCAGGCAGCTCTGACAGGAAGGAAACAGGAAGTCAGAAACAATAACAGAACAGGAAAGTATTGTTACAGGTCAGAGGTCAGCTGGACCCACAGAACAGCTCCTGTAGAACCAGAACTTGGTTCTGTTGGAAACAAATCCAGGTTGTTTCTAATGAGGTTCTGCTTTGGTTCTACAGAGAACAAGAAGGTACATCCTCCCCATGGAGCTTCTCACCATGACGACTGTGTCCTTCTTGTGGTCCACGAAGAGCTCAGCCAGGCCACTCAGGAACACCTGATTGGCTGAGTTGTATGCTTGCCCCGCCTCCACCATTTGTCCACACAGCCTCATCACCTGATTGGTCGGAGACAGAGGTGTTTTCAAAAGAAACAGGTAAAGGTGATTAATTATGGTCAGGACGTTTACAGAGAGGAGGAGCTGCTGAAACATCTGGGAGTTGTTATGACCACAGTGGACTGGTTACATGACAACAGCCAATGTTTAATTGAATGAAACAGGAATGGTTACCTTGTTTAGTTGCGCTTCCACCAGGGAAACATCAGCCTCGAACTGATCCAGAGTAAGTCTGAAAGCAGATAAATGACAGTCTGACATTTTGCAAAACATATAATCAACAAAACTGTTCTACCTTCGTAAAACATTTAAACTAAATAAAAAAAATGCAGAAATGATCACAATGTGTTTCCTATAAACCTCCCTCATCAGTCAGGTAACATCAGTCTGTTTTCCTGTAAATAAAACACATTTGCAGGCGCGTGCTCCTCACCTGAACTCAGGTGAGTCTTTAATGCACTCCTCGAAGTCCAACAGGGAGTCCATGACGTCACTCAGCAGCCCGTCTGTTAATGTCACCGGGCGTAGGTGTTAATAAAGTTTATTCATCGTCCCGGGCTGACCGTTAGTTAGTTAGCCTGTTAGCTCGGCAGCAGCGGAGGCTTCTTTAAACTGAAACTCTGCCCGCGCGGATCAACCGGACACCGCCGACATGCTCCGGATCAGCTCGCATTCCGGCCCGGTTCCGAAAGGACTGGAGATAAACGGTGTTTATGTTTATTGTTTTTTTTTTACGGTGACAGCTGTCTCCGCATCCCGCTACAGGCTCAGAAATCCGGTTTAGTTTGGCGCCGATCCAGCCACCGGAGAGACAGCGACACCCGGCGGGCCGGAGAGGTACTGCACCCACTGGGCTGTTGTGACGAAATTAAATAAATACAGTACAGTACATCATGAAATAAATACAGTACATGTAAAAAAAAATAAATAAATGTACATGTCCAGACCAACAAATGCTAAATGGACTGTGCTCATAGAAAAACTTTTTACTCAAAGCTCCTTACAACACAAGCTGTGCCCTCATTTTCATTCAACCTGTGTTTACACAGGTTAGTCATGACGTGGACTCGTTTACAAGAGACACCTGGTTTACCCTTCATGCAGCATGTTCAGTGAGCATGCTCAGTTCGCAGTAAACTATGAAACACCAAGGTCACAGAATATGCATAAGGGTTATAATTGACTATATTTGGTTTGGTGAATATTTAACTGTCTATTATGGCAAAGTAGGATCCCCGAAACATCCTGCTAGGAGACCCCAAATGTCCCTGAGCACATGTATGAATGTAGAAAATAAACAACTACAATATACTGTACATGGTAAATTTAATTTATGCGTTGATAGCCTAAAACTACAAGGGAGACAGCGACAACCACAGGACTCCCCATTTTCCTGGACAGTGGACCCCAAGTCCTGTGAGCTCTGCTCCTTGTAGCCTCACTGTTCCACCTCCTCCCTCTCATTCACACACATGGACTCTGTCTTACTACGTCTGACTTTCATTCCTCTTCTTTCAAGTGAACACCTCCACCTCTCCAAGTTCTCTTCCACCTGTTCCCGGTTCCCACCCCAGATCATGTCATCTGCAAACATCAAAGTCCACAGGTAGTCCTGCCTGACCTCATCTACCATTTTTTTGTTTATTATATCTCTTTATCAATTTGGTACTTTATTTTGTACCCTTATTGCATGTTTTATTATTTCTTGTTTTTAGCGAATCAAATCAATTCTCATTATGAACATGTCATTGCACTGTTGACCTGCATCAACAAAATCTGTTAGTCAGTCCATCACCAGAGCAAACAAGAGGGGGCTCAGAGCCGATCCTTGATGCACTCCCACCTCCACCTTGAAGCGGTCACTACACCATTGTCCTCACACGTCCTGTGCCAGTCCAACAGTCCTCAGCTGGATCTACATACTGATTCAACATGGTGTAATTTAGGTGAACTTGCATGTTAGTTTTGCTAAATGTGTTTTATGCCAGATGCACTTCTTGACCCAACCCTCAGTATTCATCTGGGCTTGGGACCAACACGGGAGCCACTATCTTCAATGTGGACATTGAATTATATTAAATAAAAGTAAAAACATATTTTTTTAAAAGCTGAAAGTTTAAAGAGCTGAGAGCAAAAGTGAAGTAAAGGTTTTTATTAGAAAAAGCCACATGAAGAGACCTGAACAGCTGGTCTGGTTCTGTTTAGCTGGTTCTAATGATAAAACTGATGGTTGGTTCTGGTTCTGATGATGCTGGCTGGTTCTGGTAATAAAAATGATGATGGTTCTGGTTCTGATGATGGTTGGGCTCAGTGGTCAATAGAAACCAGGATCACAGTGACGTTGTCGGCGCAGCCTCGCCTCACCGCCTCGCTGGCCAGCTGCTGACAAGCTGCTTCAAAGCGGACCTCCTGGTCCGTCAGACCGGCCTTCGGCTCAAAGCTGTCCTCCTGCAGGACCGAGAACCAGTCCAGGTTTAATCACTATAGTCTGCCAGGACAGGATTAAAGAAACCAGAACCTGAGGGTAATATACTACCTGGAGGACGCCGAGGACGAACTTCACAGTTTCATCAGCTGAAAACACTTTGAACAAACCGTCACAGGCCAGAATGATGAAGCTGAAGACAAGAGACAACAGAGACAGAGTCAACAGAGACAGAGTCAACAGAGACAGAGACAACAGAGACAGAGACAACAGAGACAGAGACAACAGAGACAGTCAACAGAGACAACAGAGACAGAGACAACAGAGACAGAGACAACAGAGACAACAGAGACAGAGACAACAGAGACAGAGACAACAGAGACAGTCAACAGACACAGAGTCAACAGAGACAGAGTCAACAGAGACAGAGACAACAGAGACAACAGAGACAGAGTCAACAGACACAGAGTCAACAGAGACAGAGACAACAGAGATAGAGTCAACAGAGACAGAGTCAACAGAGACAGAGACAACAGAGTCAACAGAGACAGAGTCAACAGAGATAGAGACAACAGAGACAACAGAGAGAGTCAACAGAGACAGAGTCAACAGAGATAGAGACAACAGAGACAGAGACAACAGAGTCAACAGAGACAGAGTCAACAGAGATAGAGACAACAGAGACAGAGACAACAGAGACAGAGACAACAGAGTCAACAGAGACAGAGTCAACAGAGATAGAGACAACAGAGTCAACAG
>JARVGV010001299.1:37152018-37169369 GCA_031762435.1 Hypsolebias longignatus | reverse complement strand
AAGTCCAGATGACATGATTCAACCTTTTTTGTTGTTATATACCTGGATGACTGAGAAAACAAACTTTGTGTTAATACCCATTGTTTGTTTGTCAATGTCAATTAGCTGCAACAGCCATCTTAAATTGGAGTGGCTCAAAAAATAAACAGTTCTAGTTTCAGTGTTTATTTTATTACATAGAGGTTTGTACGAAGTGGTGGCACAGAGGTAAGAGAAAGTGTGGCTGTAATTGGAAGATCGCCAGTTCAACTCACAGTACCAACAACATCAAAATGTGGGTGGGTGAAGCACCCACACCTGCTTTCACCCTAATTTGACCCACTCTGGGCCCTTGAGCAAGGCTCTTAAACCCCAGATCTGCTCCTCCAGGCACCCTAGAAAGCAGCTCTCTGCTCCACACAGAGGGCTGTGGTTGCTCTGTGATCAGTGGTTGCGTTAGGAAGGACATCAGATGTAAAAATAATTGCCAAGTCTTCAAGCGACTTAGTTCACTGTGGTGACCCCTGAAGAAGGGAGCAGCCGAAAGAAGAAAAAAAATCATAGAGGTTTTGTGTTTAGTAGCTATTTAGCAATACCTTTTCCTTGTTGTTCACCCGTGTCTCACCTGAGTTACCGGCCAGTGTTCACTAATCACAAGTAATTGACAAATATTGAAACATGAAGTGAAACTTCCTGCAGGTCAATGTTCTGAAAAAGATGTAAAATTTACAAATGTAAATGTAAAAAAAAAAAAAATGCTTGAGCAAACGATGGGAACACAGTATCAAAACAATCAAAGAAGTTTGCAAAGGGGCTGTTTATTTCCCTACAAATGGAAACGTTGCTAAGATTGTCCAGCGAGTCATAATAACACATTGATAGCATTAATGCTATGCTAGGAGCTGGACTGAACGGCTGAAACCAAACACCCTTTCACTACAATGGAGACAGAACGCTGAGGGAGTCTGAGTTAAAAAACTGTCAAACACTCATCAGTGCTGCAATGCAGCAAAACAACTAATTCTGAATATGTCATTGTGTTTGCGTCTTTCCGCATTCACGTGAAGCGTGACTAAATGAAACATTCTGTTCACTCAGCAGCGAAGCTTATCCTCCGTCTGCTGCTCCGCTGGCTCTGCTCCTCGCTCACTTCAATCTGTGCCAGGGGCTTCGCCTGTCCAGGAGATTCACGGCTGTGTACCGAGCCCATCAAGAGAATCGTTTATTGTAAACAGAGGAAGCTCGGGTCCATAATGAGGTTTTGAGGCCAGGGGAAGTGGAGAGGGTCATAGCACAACAAATCAACAGAGCCTCAACAGGATATCGTGATCTGGCTTGTGGCCAAGGAATTACAGTAAGAGGAGGGAAAGGTGAAGTCTTTAAAACTTTCCGTCAGAGAATGAACACTTGTGAGTAAACAATGTTGAGCATGGAGGTAAAGGTATTTGGTTGTGTCCTGGATTAACGGTGTCCCTAAATAGAATAATATTCACCGTTCCTCTTAATTTTACATTGAAAATATTTAACTGCAAGGGCATTGCATATAATAAGGGGCAATTTATAGGGAACACTTAAATCATCAGACTCTTACTGCAAAGAGCTGCCACATTAAAGCATTCAATAGCAATGGTCATTTGTTTTCTTAATCCCTGTTTAATAATGAGTCAAGACTTTTAATTTTCCTTCCTGGCCTGAGATTTTGGGATTGTTTGTCTTGATCAGTTCAAAGCTGTGCCCACAGGCTTGAATCTCACATGTCTGCCGACAGTGACCTCACAATGTTTAGATTACTTCTTACACTTTTTGAATATACAGGCAGTCCCAGAGTTATGAACGAGTTCCGTTCCTACGCCCTGTTCGTAACCCGATTTTGCTGTAAGTCGGAGCGCTAGCCACGTGGTGGCCGTAACTCCGGATTTTCGCTGTAAGTCGGAAAAAGAACGGCAAACGTCGTTTTAAACACTTTTTTTTTTCAATGTAACACAACAACAGCGCACCTAGAACGCCGTTTTGCGGTATTTCCAAGCAGTTAGCTAACACAATACCCTCAAAAAAAAAAAAAAACATAAAATGCTGCATTAAAAAAGTCAACGTGAGGTGTGATGACATCACTGGGGGCGGCGCCGTAATTCCGAGTTGCCGTAAGTCGATGGCGCCAGAAGTCGGGGACAACCTGTACATATTTTAAAGACCTTACATTTTTGCATCATTCTAAACTTTACAGCAATTTTAAACCATCAAATGATCAGAATATTTTAATTTTGCTAAAATCTTGGCATCACTGTCACCTTGGAAAAGTTGTTAAGATCTAGTACACAAATACAGTCCTTTGTTTTACATCATTGCTAATATACTTTTCCAAATACAGAGGTAGTCCCCGACTTACGGCGCCATCGACTTACGGCGCTCCGAACTTACAAACCGCCCCCTAGTGACGTCATTGCGCCGTTCGTTGCCTTTTTTATGCAGCATTTTATAATTTTTTTTTAGTTTTTTTTAGGGTATTTTGTTAACTAACTGCTTGGAAATACATTTAAAAACATGAATACGGCCATTCGAAGTTGTTTTACATTGAAAAAACGTGTTTAAAAAGACGTTAGCGATCGCCGTTTTACTTCCAGGTTCAATTTACGGCTCTAAATCCGGACTTACGGCGCCACGTGCGTTCGGCTCCGATTTACAGCAGAATCGAGTTACGAACCGTTCTTAGGTCCAGAACCCGTTCGTAAGTCGGGGACTATCTGTATGTGCTTTGGTTGTTCTGGATGCTTAGAAAACCTCTACTTTGTAAAATATTTGACTTATCTCCTAAAATAAAGTTACCCCACAAAATAATCACAGAAAACTTGTTTATTATCTTTTTGTAGTGCCATTTTGTCTGTGAGCCATTAGCAGATGTAGTCATGAAGACAAATCAGTATGTGTGTAGTCAGTCAGCCAGCTGAACTACGTATGTCACTATATAAACTAAATATGGATATAGGCATAAAGGGTATAAATCAAGTTTTTCTGTACCTGCAATGTTATGTTCAAGGTCACAGGAAGGGACTGGAGTCAATCCCATCAGTCAACTGGCAAGAGACAGGATTCACCTTGAACAGATGGCCAGTCCATCCCAGGGCCAAAAGAGATGGACAACCATGCAGTACTGACCATTGTTAATTTAGAATCATGTCTACTTAACTTCAAGGTCTTTTATTGACTATATGAAAGAAGCAACATAATTACACCCAGGAAGAAGATGCAAGTTCATCCAGAAATTTTCTAATTGACAATCAAACAAGATACCCTCTAGGTGTGGAGCAACAGTGCTAACCAATACTTCAATGTGCTGCTCAAAAACTCAGGAAATATTTTCATGATTTAACAATTATAGTAATATTGCTTTCTGAGTAATTTTGACACCTGAGGTTAAACTCATATTTTCTAGTTTGATTTGCTATAAAATAATCTTCCCAATTGCAGCAGCACGGTGGCACAACTGGTAGAGCTGCTGCCTCTCAGCAACAAGGTCCCTTGTTCAAATCTCGGTCCAGGGGCCTTGTTGGTTGGAGTTTGCATGTTCTCTCTGTGCATGCGTGGGTTTTCTCTGGGTACTCTGGTTTCCTCCCACAAACCAAAAACATGCATGTTAGACTGATTGGTAACTCTAAAATGTCTGTAGGTGTGAAGGAGAGCGTGAGTGGTTGTTTGTCTCTATGTGGCCCTGTGATGGACTTGCGACCCGTCCAGGGTGTCCCCCGCCCCTCACACAGTGATTGCTGGACATGGGCACCGGCGACCCCTGTGACCCAAAATGGAAGAAGCGGGTAAAAGATAATGGATGAATGGATGGATATTCTTTCCAATTCCAGTCCCTTGTCAAGAGCCAGTTATTGGTGAGCTTTGGTCAATTTGAAAAGTCTTTGCAGAGACGACTACCAAACAACGAGTAACAGGAAACACATTAAAACAAGTTTATTTAAAACAAGAATAGTCACAAATTCATCAAAATACAATTACAACAAAGTTCCTGTTTGTTTACATGTTAATTACTCATTGTCTACAGTTTAGCTATTTGTTAGTGATTTGTTTAAGAAAAAAAGATATAAATAGGGAACAGGTGTACATTTTTTTTTAATAAATAAGATTTGAAACAATGAAACATATTCATACTAATATAACATCTCTGCTCATAACAACACGGCTCCTTGTTCTCATGTTTAATCAGCAGATTTTAATAATTTTTGCTAAAGTAATGACTGCAGCAACCAAGGTCTCAGTGTCTCAGCTCCATGACCCCTCTGTGACTCAAGTATCCAAATTATCTGTCTCCAGTGCCAGCAGCACCAGTCTTTATGTTTACAGAGGCTACGGAGTCACCAGAAATGTTGGTTGAAGTTTCACTGCTAGTGGTCCCAGGTCTAGTTCCTTGGTTCCAAAGGTTCCATATCCAGTAGTTTCAGGTCCAGCGATTTCAGTTCCAGTGGTTCCAACGGTCTCTAGTTTAGTGGGTCCATTTCCAATTGTTCCAGTGGATCAAATTCCAATTTTCCCAGATTAATTTCTAGATGGACCTGTGGTTACAGTTCCAATGGTTCAAGTAGTTCCAGGTCCATGACACACCTCCCTCTTGTCCACCTCTGAGAGGGCTGAGGATGAATGGCTGAGAATTTCACTCCTATGAAACATGTCTCCTGTTCGGAGATGCCTGTAATTTGATTTATTATACTTCAGAAACAGAATGTTTATTGCCATTGTAACAAGTACAATACAACTAAATGTTCCCTTATGATGTCAAAGATGTGAAAATGATAAAATGTGAAAGTAGAGTAAAAAAGTTACACGATAGCCATACAACACAGTACGTTATTGTACATTAAGGAGTTATTTCACATAGTTATTGTTACATCTGCACATGTGTATTTTACATTGCACATTGTTATTGTGCATACATTTGTACTGAAGGGACTATGTGGCATTTATAGCCCTAAAGGCTGTGCGATAAAAACAGTTTTGTCTATTTGTCCTTGTTCAATGATCCTGTTATTACATGTACCTCTAACCTGATGGTTGTGATTAAAACACATTGTGACCTGAATGTGAGGAGTAGTAAAATATTTGTGATTTGATCAATTGGGGATGAAATTAATTATCTGCCTTTTTCCCAGGACACTTGTGGAGAAGATTGCCATTCAAGCTACAGGGGAGAGTTAAGGGTCCTATAGTTGGGCAAATGAGAGTGAATCCAAATGGGTGCTTAACCTTTCCAACCCTTTATTTATTTATTTTTGGTCAATCTGGGGAACCTCCTGAAATAAATGATCTCTGTGATCACAATTCATTATCAGTGTAATTATTGAGATATTCCTTGCACTCGTTTTGAAATACAATAATACTTCAATTAATCATTCTAGTAATATCTACAACTTTAAACAAATGAGCTGTAAGATCTGAATGCAGCCTATTCAGATTAGCAGCAGCAGCAGCTTACATGAACAAAGCAGCAGAGACAATGAGCAAAGGCATCCCTCAGTTATATATGTGGTGGCAAATACAGAATAAAAGATGTACCTATTCATTTCTAGTTTTTTTTTTCTTCTGTATGAATGTAAATTTTGCACCCAATGACCAAAATTGTCAAGTAAAGAAAATGGAGCCTTCACGTTGATTGCTTGTGCAAACCCCATTAGATATTTGACCTGTTAAAACAATCGTTGGTTGCAGAAAAATGAAAATATGTAATTTCTGATGCATATTAATCAAGAAAACAGATGCATTGGTGTTATGCTGGGATTAGTTGCCTGTGGCGTTTTCTTGAGGATGCATTCGGGGAGAAAATTGATGTGAAAATCACATCTTAATTGAGTTTCCTGTCCGAGCCAAGAGCTATACTAAAGCCAGCTTTAACGTACTGTTATTTTTTTTATTTTATTTTATTTTTTTTGGGGGGGGGGGGGGGGGGTTAAATGTTAATGGGAAATTGTACAAATTGAGGAAAATTGTCTGGAATGAAACATTTCAAAAGTATATATTTCTTATTTATTATTTAAAGTTTGACATTAAGTAGCTCACATCTGCAGGGGCTGCGACAGCAAGGGAAAGCACAAGGGTGGTTTATCAATTGTTTTATGCAAAATGACCACAGGGACACCACAGCCCCAAATGACATTGTTAATAAATCCAAATATTGTTTTGGAACTGAAGCTTTAAATAACAATCTATAAGAAGTATTTTATTGTTAAAAAAAAAATCCAAAATATTTCTGATATTAAAAGATAGTTCAGATAAACTTGTGTTTTGACATGTTACATCATTTTGAACTACCTCAGTTTAGGAAAACAGAGTTTGATTAAAAAATCAGTAACAACTAAACTGAGCGGGACCAAGACCAAAGTAAATTACTGCCATCTTAATGCAGGTTCAAGTTAGCCATTTCATAGTGCTTCATGTTACTTATAAACTGTTATTGTCAGTTCGACCTTATTTGTGAGCACAAATATCATAGCAGCTAGTTGTAGCAACCAGTGCAACTTGGGACACGGGGCAGACATTTCATAATGTATCTATTACAATAACTGTGTAATGAAAAATGCATGGTGATATAAAGTTTCATGAAATAACTATTATGTATATTGTTTTTTTGATCCTTCACGGCGCCATTGCAACAAACTCTTTTTTGATGGTCATCAGTCCTGAGGTTTTCAACGAGTGTGCTTTTTGCAGTTTGAGAGTGTTTTTCATGTTTTTATGGATTGTGTAAAGCTGATGGCTCTGTTTAATCTAATGACAAGGTTTTTTAGGTTTTATGACAGAGTTTTTGGCAGCACGGTGGCACAACTGGTAGAGCTGCTGTCTCTCAGCGAGCAGGTCCCTGGTTCAAATACCGGCCTGGGGGTCTATCTGGGTGGAGTTTGCATGTTCTCTCTGTGCATGCGTGGGTTTTCTCTGGGTACTCTGGTTTCCTCCCACAAACCAAAAACATGCATGTTAGACTGATTGGTAACTCTAAAATGTCTGTAGGTGTGAAGGAGAGCGTGAGTGGTTGTTTGTCTCTATGTGGCCCTGTGATGGACTTGCGACCCGTCCAGGGTGTCCCCCGCCCCTCACACAGTGATTGCTGGACATGGGCACCGGCGACCCCCGTGACCCCCAAAAAATGGAAGAAGCGGGTAAAAGATAATGGATGGATTTTTTTCCCCATTAGTAAACCCAAAATATATATTTTTTTAGTCTGGAGTTTTGTGAAGACCCTCCGACTCACTTCAGATCCAGTAGCTGAAAATAAAACTGCCTTGTTTTCTTTCAAACTTCACAGGACGCTCAGCGGCTGAATGTACAGTAGATGTTTATTTTATTTATTTATTTTATTATTATCATTCTTTTTATACTTTTGTTTTCATAAAACCCTTCTTGTTCACAACAGTAGTTTCTCCTTCACATTCTCCTTTTACTGACCCGTATATACTACCAGCTTCTGCCGTACGGTGCTTCTGCCGTACGGTGCTTCTGCCTTTTACGTTTTGCTTTGGGAAAACCGAGTCGATCGTTGTCTGAGTCGTGTGTTCGATTCTGCAGCCTGCATGCACGTAGAACAGATCTTTTATATACTAAACGTTTAACTTGTGCAACTCGCAAGTGTTTTTTTTTTTTTCTCCTTACATCCAAACTACAACAATTTTATCTGACAAGATGTGAAGCGGAACTCCACAGCAAGTCCAACCGGCACTGAATCTCTTTCGAGGTGACTGCAAGGTCCTCCGGTAAAATTTTCAGAGGTTCTCAAACATAAAAGCAGAACTAATATAGAAATTTGAAGTGTAGGGATGGAGCTAAAGAGAAAAAAAAACATAACAGAGGATTTTTTTTTCTTTCTATTTTAAATATGGGCTCAATTTATTTATTTATTTATTTTAATTGATTTTTCCCTAAGGAACACACAATGTAGTGAAGTTACTCTGAGGTTACAGGCACATTTTAACAAATTCTGACAAATAAAAAATACATAAATAAATACAGGTTTAGGCTTTGTAAGAAGGAAAAAAAGGTTGATTGACTGCTCCAAAATAAATACAGTACATAAAACACAAACAAAAATAAATGTGTGGCTAATTTTCCCCGTAAGGTCTTCCTGGGGTCAATTTGTTTTCTCGTGTGGATTGTGTCTCTGAGTGATGGTGATTGTGTATCATGAAGCCTGAACGGGAAACTTTCTGATCACAAAGATGTGTTTGGGTCTTCCTGCAGTTTGAGCTGTGTCTGAAACAGTAAATGTTTCTGTCCTCAGACATTAACGAGTGTTTGGAGGGAGACTTCTGTTTCTCCAGAGGAGAGTGTGTGAACACGCCTGGATCATACATGTGTGTGTGTTCACCCGGATTCACACTCAGCGACAACCGGACGGCCTGCCTCGGTGAGTCCGTCCACCAACACGTCCATTAACTCACACTTTGTGTCTTTTGGTTTGTTTAGGTCTCCTGACAGTTGCTCTGTGAAATGTAACCATCATCTAAACAAGTCAAACAACAAATAAATAAAATCTAATCTGTTTCTGGATGTTTCCTTTAAAAACTGTTGCTTCTCTTCCAGCTCATTGATCCAAAGTTTGATTTCTCACAAAAAGGAATTCAGTTAAAAACAGCAACTGTCTGCCTTTACGGTGGTTTGCCTCTGGCAGCACGGCTGCTAAATGGTTAGCCCTGTTGCCTCACAGCAAGAGGGTCCTGGGTTCAATTCCCAGGTTGGACCTGGGGTCTTTGTATATGCAGTTTGCATGTTCTCCACGTGGTTTTCTCCAGTTTTCTACCACAGTCCAAAACATGCATGTTAAGCTGCCTTCAGGCCCAGGCTTCCCAAGAGATCTGTGATCTCAAGGGGATTCTCCTGATTACATAAAGGTTGATAAATAACAAATAAATTAGTTTGTGATAAACAAAAAGAAAATGAAAATAATTGATTTGTTGATCTCTAAAAGAGACGAGTGATTGTTTCATTGTAGAATGTTTCAAACTAAATGTTTGACCTTCAGTTATACCTTTGAAGTCTTCAAGTGCAGTAGACACTAAGACAAGCTCTTCAGACATTCGCCCTGTTGAAAGAGAACAGATACTGGGTGGACTGGTTTGGTTCTGTTCACCTCACTGAACCTGGAGCTCAGAGCGAAGATTATAGAGATCCATGTTAAAGCTAAAGACCATCAAGACCATCGCCAAGCTGCTTCATGTTCCTCTGACAGCAGCTGACAAGATTAATAAAATGTAGAAGGTTCATGGGACTGTAGCCAACCCCTTGGGATGTGGGCGCAAGAGGAAATGCGACTCCAGGTTGATTTGATAGTGTGGACTGTGTAAAAAGAGCTGAGGGGTCCACCCAGAACCATTCAAGCTCAACTTCAGATTGAAGGTTTGTCATTTTTTAATCGGAACTTTCGTCACATTTTAATTCATTAGAAGACCTGAGCTTTTTATTTTTTTTAAATCACTAAAAGACAGATTATTTAATTATTTCATCAACGTTTTAACTGATGAGACAAAACTGGAGCTTTTTGGCTTCAGACACACCAGTTTTGTTTATTTATTGTGGAAGTAAACCAACAGATTTATCTGTTTATCTAATCCTGTTTTAGAATAAGCTGCTAACTGGAGAATCTTTCAAACCAATAAAAGTTGGAGATTATAAAACATTTTCTACAGATTGTCTTTACCTCATCAATGTTTCATTGACGTGTTACTGGTAAAACATTTAAAATCACAAATCATCTGTTATTCTATCATGATTTTGAGTCACTGCTTCTCCACGAGCTTTACACTTCTACACTTTGTCTGACTAAACGTGCACATTTTATCAGTTTAGATTATAACGAGGCACATCCCAGAATCCTGTTGGGCTTTAGAGTTGAAAACTGAAAGATGCTGGAGCTTCAGGGAGGAGCTGCTCTGGTTCCTTTAACATTTCTGCAGAAACTTTCTTGAATTCATGTGAAAACCATCCATGCAGCCAGACGTCTCTCCCCACACCTCTTCCAGCTCTTCTGGGAGGACTCCTAGGAGTTCCCAGGCCAGCTGAGAGACAGTCTGTCCAGTGTGTCCTGGGTCTTCCCTGGAGTCTCCTCTAGGTTGAACATGCCAGGACCTTGTGACCATAGGTGAGGGTAGGAACATGGACTGACCAGTAATTAGAGTTTCTCCTGGCAGCTCAGTTCACTCTTCACCACAACGGACCGGAACAGAATCCTTAATACTGTGGAAGCTGCACCGATCCATCAGACGATCTCACGCTTCATTCTTCTCACTCTTGAACAAAAACCCTGAGATATCTGAACTCCACCAATAGAGGCATCATCTCACTCCATCCAGGAGAAGACAGTCCACTCTTTTCTGACAATAACCGTCCCTGTACCTGATTTTGTGACGTTATTGTTAAAGACAGTTGTGGTTCTGGGAACAGTTTTGCAATCTGAACTTGTCCTCTGCAGACGTGGACGAGTGTGTGAGGTCAGCCGTGTGTTCAGACGGTCGCTGTGTGAACACTGAAGGTTCGTTTCAGTGTGAGTGTAGAAGCGGCTTCACCAGCAACCCCGAGAAGAACGCCTGCCTCGGTAGATATGGACACACACATTTACACACACTCCTACCAGAAGCTCATTTGTTTTTCTTGGTCTGCATCTTCCTCAGATGTTGACGAGTGCGTCTCCTCGAGTGGTTCTGTTTGTGGGTCACAGCGATGTGAGAATACGATTGGCTCATACCGCTGCCTCGTGAGTTGTGAGCCTGGTTATCAGGTGTCCGCTGACGGCCGCTGTGTAGGTGAGTCTGAGCCCCCGAGTGTCACTGCAGAGCATGACTCATCACAAACAGCAAGGTTGTGTGTGTGTTTTCAGATGAGGACGAGTGTGTGTCTCAGCCTGGTGTCTGCGGCTCGGCTCAGTGTGAGAACGTTAAAGGAAGCTTTATGTGTAAATGTGTCCGAGCAGAAGAAACCTTCAACTCAACAAGCAGACAGTGTGTCAGACCTGTGAAACCAGGTAAACACTAACCATCAGGTCCCTTCTCTCAAAACAAGACGCTCTCCTGTAGAGGAAACGGTAACTTTAGTCCTTAAAATAAAAATAAAAAATACTTGGGAACAAGTTTAACGATGATTCAATCAAAAATTCTTTCAGTCCATTTCTTTTTGTTTCTCCATGAACAAAAACACTTCTTGGCTCCCCACACACCTCCTTTTCTTCTTCAGGTTCTTCCACAAGTTCTTTCACCTCCACCTCCTCCTCCTCCTTCCTTGTCAGCATGGTGGACGTTGCTCCGGTGCTGCCCCCACTTCCTGTGGCACGTCCTGGGGAGGTCAGGGAGTGTTACTACAACCTGGCTGACCAGGGAACCTGCAGCCTGCTGGCCACCAACACTAGCCAGCAGGAGTGTTGCTGCACTGTGGGGGAGGGTTGGGGCCTGGGCTGCCAGTACAACACCTGTCCACCTGTAGACACAGGTAAGACCCAGGACATGTAGCGGGACTGAGATATCAGTTCTATCATGCGTAGATTTCACATCTGACAGCAAAAGTTTGTTTTGCAGCCGAGTTTCTATCTCTGTGTCCCAGCGGGAGAGGATACGTTACAGCAGGACCAGGAGCTTTCAGCTACAGAGGTACAGACACAACTTCCATCAACGGCAGGAATCATAGTGTGGCATGAACCTCACAGATTGATGTGCAGAGTGAACCTCAAGGGTCAAGATGTAGATTGAACCGCAAGGGTGGAGGTGCAGAGTGAAGGTCAAGGATGGAGGTGGAGAGTGAAGGTCAAGGATGGAGGTGCAGAGTGAAGGTCAAGGATGGAGGTGCAGAGTGAAGGTCAATGTGGAGTTGCAGAGTGAAGGTCAATTGTGGAGGTGCAGTGTGAACCACAAGGGTGGAAGTGAGGAGTAAACATCAAGGGTGAAGGTGCACAGTGAACGTCAAGAGTGGAGGTGCAGAGTGAAGGTCAAGGGTGGAGGTGCAGAGTGAAGATCAAGGGTGGAGGTGCAGAGTGAAGGTCAAGGGTGGAGGTGCAGAGTGAAGATCAAGGGTGGAGGTGCAGAGTGAAGGTCAAAGTCTTTCAGATTTTCTGTTTGGACTTTGGCTGCTCTTTCTTTTAGTTTAGTTTTAGTAATACATATACAGTATTGTGTATTTCATAGACTTGGTGTTTTCATGTTTGGTAAACTTATTTGCAGTTTGGTTTCTCAGAAACATTTTAAACCCGTTGATGTCCTCCTTGTTGCTGAGCTCGTATCTGACTGCAGGTTTTATGTTTTTGTTTCATGAACAGTGGCTGAGCTCCAACACCGGTGGTCCATTCCACGCTTGAACACTCAAACTCACAGCTGTCTCTTGTGATTGGATGAATCAGGAGGCCTGTGAACACCAAATGTAAACAGCCAGATGTTTGTTTGTTCCTGTGTTTCCAGATGTGGATGAGTGTAAACGTTTCCATCCAGAGGTCTGTAAGAACGGAGTGTGTGTGAACAACATCCCCGGATACAGCTGCTACTGCTCCAGTGGATATGTTTACAACAGCATGATGCTGGAGTGTGTCGGTACGAACGCCCGCTCGGCCGGTTTCAGCTGTTTCTACTGGAGGAACTGAACTGTTTGTGTTTATTTCAGATCATGATGAGTGTGAGGAGGAAAGTTGTGTTGGAGGCCTTTGTGTCAACACAGTGGGTTCATATTACTGCAGCTGTTTGCCTCCTTTGGTGCTCGACGACACTCAGAGAAACTGCGTCAACGCGTCCCACCTCACTATAGGTGAGACCCTTAACTTCCTCCTTCTCTTCCTCAGGTCTTTGATTTGTGGTTACAATTATTTTACTGTAACAATGATCCCAGGCAGAGAAGCTCAAACTAAACTGAAATAAAAATAAAGTTGTGTCGTCGGCATAGAGACGAACATTCTGACTTATTTATCGTCTCCAGATGAGAATCTGTCTGTGTGCTGGCAGCACGTCACCGCAGACCTGCTGTGTCAGAGTCCTCTGCTCGGACCTCAGGTCACTTTCATCGACTGCTGCTGTTTTTATGGGGAGGGCTGGGGGATGGCCTGTGCCCTCTGCCCCGCCACCGACTCCGGTAAACAACAACAAAAACACAACAAGCATAAAACAGTTGATTTAATAGTGGGAAACACATTAAATACATCCTGTTTCACCTCTAACACTCATCTTACTTTTTAATTTTGAAAACTTCTGTAGCATGAACCTTGAAACGTCACAAACACTCCACGACACCCTAATAATGTACCGTATTTTTCGGACTATAAGGCGCACTTAAAATCCTTTAATTTTCTCAAACATCGACAGTGAGTCTTATAATCAGGCTCTGGTTGTGCTTACTGACCTCAAACTTATTTTGTGTGGTTACTGTGAATTAGTTGAATAAAGTTTGACTTATCCGACTGTTTTGTTTCGCTTAATGCGCCTTACAGTCCGGTGCATCTTGTGTATGAAAACAGACCCGTTCATTGATATTGCGCCTTCCGGTGCGCCTTATAGTCCGAAAACTATGGTAAAGATTTGGGTTTATTTTCAGGAGAAGATGTCTGTGCATAAAGCACGGATATGAATTCATGTGAATGTTTCTGCAGAGGACTATGCATCCCTGTGCAGCTCCTTTTCTGCTCCTGTGTTCCCGGAGCGTTTTCCAGAGTCTGCCAGATCAGAAGGTGGAGCAGGTCGCGGCGGCGCCAGCGGTAAAACAGTACAACTTATTGAAAACCTTTTTTTTTTCCCCTGCAGTTTTGTGTTGACATGTTGTTCAAAGTTCCATTTCCTCAGGTCCTCCCTACAGTCCAGACTTCCTCGCTCCAGAGTTGGATCCCAGCAGAGACTTCGGTCGTCCTGATTATGATGATTACTCTCCAGCAGGGGACAGCAGGTCCAGCTTCAGGGGGAGGACACCAGCCTTCGGTCTGCCTGATGAAACCTATCAAGGACCCGAGTTCGGGTGTGGACTGAAGTTCTTATCACGAACTAATCTTCCTGGATTTCATCTTTTAAATGTCCCGGAATGGTAACAGATGATTTTTGTCTCTTAGCACCAGTTATTACTCTGAAGGAGACTACGGCTCCCCTGACAGCTCCCATCTCAGGACTCCATCTTTTCGCCTGCCGCCGGACTCCCGGTCTGACTTACCTACTCTGAACCTGGCTCCGCTGCCCGGACCTCCCTACGAGGTTCAGGAGGAGGAGGAGGAGAGGACGTGGAGACCAGGTCCAAGGTTTCCCTCCTTCACTGACCGGAGCAGAGGAGGAGCAGGAGGAGGAGGCGCACCACGGAGGGTGTACGAGAGTGAGTTTCTTAAAACAAAAAAACAACTATAACCAGATTCCAGCGATGAACAGACTGGTTCCTGTTCCCAAAAATCTCTGGAGTTTATTTCCAGCAGTAAAACTATGACAGGATTTTCACGTGTTCTTCTTGGCGTCTCGTCTTTTAGGGCGTTACGACACATATGCCGGCCTGAACGCAGCAGAGGATTGTGGGATACTCCACGGCTGCGAGAACGGCAGGTGTATCCGTGTCTCCGAGGGTTACACCTGCGACTGTTACCAAGGATACGTGCTGGACACCACTTCCATGACCTGCGTCGGTACGTCTCCTGAGCTCTGTGAATAAAACTGTGGTTTTACGGTGAATAATTTATCAAATTTAAGACAGATTAGTTTTTGTATAATAACATAAATCATCAGATTTCATTCATAAACTGACGCCAGTAATAACCAGGAAGTAAGTTTCACAGCAAATATCAAAAACATTTTCCTGATTCTGATGATTTTAAAGACATTTTATCAGCCTTTTGTTTTTTCTTGACTTTGATAAATGTTTCTTGTATGTTATTCATTCATTCAACCTTTATTTATACAGGTTAATCTCATTGAGCCTCAGGTGCTCATTTACAAGAGAGAGCTGAATAATAAACATATAACATGTGAACATATACAGGTCAACCCTGGTTTACGGCCGAGTTCTGTTCCTACGCCGTGACAAAAACTGATAAAGCTGCAGCTAAACTTTTCAGCCGACAACTAACTTCCCTCAACTTCTCTCAGCCCCCGTGTGGGGTCTGCTCAGCCCGACCAGCAAGTTGGAGGGCGGAAAATGCCAGAAACTTCCGGTTTAAAATAATAAAAAATGATAATGATAATAATAATACGTTATTTATAAAGCCATTTAAAACAACCACAGCTGCAACAATGTGCTGTACACATGAAAAAAAGCACATTAAAACAAAAAAATATATATTATTTTAAATATTGTTATTAATTACTGTATTAAATATGAACGTAAATGCGAAAAAACTTAAACCGAGAGGGCCGTAAACCGGGGTTGACCTGTATATATGAACATATAACATATGTTATAATCATCTACTTTCTGCAGACATTTGTTTTGAAATGTTCTGGTTCTGTACACTCTACGACCCGTTAAGAGTTTTATAAGGTTTGTCAGTTTCAACAAATAGGGCCTTAAAACTAAAACTTTTGAGCTCCACATATCCACTTTTGTAATTAGTACAGTGGCTATAGTGTTTTCCACAGTAATTAAATGATTATAAATCAGTACATTTGCATTTTTCACAGTAAATCAATTATAATAAATCAGTACTTTTGTGTTTTTCACAGTAATTAAAGGGAAATAAATCAGTGCTTTTGTGTTTTTCACAGTAATTAGAAGATAACGAATCAGTACTTTGTGTTTTTCACAGTAATTAAATGATAATAAATCAGTACTTTTGTGTTTGTCACAGTAATTAAAGGGAAATAAATCAGTACTTTTGTGTTTTTCACAGTAATTAGAAGATAACGAATCAGTACTTTTGTGTTTTTCACAGTAATTAAATGATAATAAATCAGTACTTTTGTGTTTTTCACAGTAATTAAAGGGAAATAAATCAGTACTTTTGTGTTTTTCACAGTACTGTAATTAGAAGATAACAAATTAGAACTTTTATGATTTTCACAGTCATCAAATGATAATAAATTAGTACTTTTGTGTTTTTCACAGTAATTAGAAGATAACAAATCTACTTTTGTTTTTCACAGTAATTAAATGATAATAAATCAGTACTTTTGTGTTTTTCACAGTAATTAAATGGTAATAAATCAGTACTTTTGTGTTTTTTCAGATCTAAATGAGTGTGAGGACAGCGTGGGCCTCCAGTTCCCATGTGTGAACGCTCGCTGTGTGAACACCGAAGGATCGTTCCGCTGCGTCTGCAGAAGAGGATACGTCACGTCCCGCAGACCCAACCACTGCGTTGCTGTCTAGAACTAGACCCAGTAGGACAGTAGACGGACTGGACCACGCAGCGCCACATTAAACTGGCTTTGTTGTTATCGGGCCATGTTTGGTAACCCAGAGAAAATAAACCAGACTGAAATATTTTCCTGGTTTTGGTTACACTAAAGTGGTCAAAGTGAGACTAGATTAGCCTGTACAACACCTGACCCCTGACCCTATGTGCAGGTCTGACATCATCACCCTGATGATGTCCAGTTTTAGCATCAACTGACGCCCCCAACCACCACCTCTCCATCGATCCAAACACTGGACCAACACTTTCACCCAGCCAGAGGGTTTCTGCAGGTTTCAGGTGGATACATTTAAGACTTTTAGGCTCTTTTAAAGATCACTGTGAATCAAATTTAAGATCTACAGGAATTATTAAAATAAACAATTAGTTGAAGTTAAAAAAAAATAATAATTTTGTTCAAATTCAGTCCAAATCGTTAAAAACAACCTAAAACAGACCAGTGTGAGGAGAAGAGCAGCTAGCTTTTTCTGCGGGGAAAGATTTAACGTAATCTAATCTAATCCTAATCTATTCTACCATAGCTGCTGCATTCTGGGTACATGTATTTTAGTTTTGTTACAGCACAAGAACCATCAACATATTTACATCATTTATGTGTCATTGATGAGCTAACAGTGTTTAGTGCCGCTTAACGTTTGTCTGAATTTCAGGGGCTGTTTCAGTTGGTTTCATCAACAGAAGTCTTCATCATTCTCACTTCATCCAATAATCACATCTAGGATCAGATGAAAGGGGAATACTCAGAGCCATCCATCGATCCATTTTCTTCACCGGCTTTCTGTTCAGGGTCACAGGAAAACGGAGCCCGATGAGCTCCAGAGGTCATTGTGCGGGAGGCAGGGTGGAGGAACCGCACGGGTTAGCAAAAAAAAAAATTAGAAACAAGTTTGGTTCAAATCGTACGCTGAAAACAATTACAGGTAGTCCCCGGTTTACGGCGTCATCGGTTTACGGCGTTTCGCGTTCACGGCCGTCGCACCCCAGTGACGTCATCAAACCTCGCCACACTCGCTGACTTTTTTTTATGTTTTTTTTTTTTTTTTTT
>JARVGV010001299.1:37110291-37120982 GCA_031762435.1 Hypsolebias longignatus | reverse complement strand
TCCAGCTGTGTGCATGCCAACAGGGCAAATCGGCTCGCCTACAGCCTGTCTTCTCTTTGAAGAAATGTTATCAGTTGGGTTGAGGGACCAACTGATCAAATTGAAGTCCATAGTTATGATTTGGAAGATTTTGTAGAAGAGAGGCTCTCAGACAGTTTCACAGACCAGACAGAGCAAAAAGCAAAGTGGAGACCGAGAGGAGACGTCCGCCCTTGAGAAGAGCAAGTGACAACAATACCTTACAGCTCTTTGTGTTTTTCTTAAACAACAACACAAACAGATGTTTGGTAAACAACAACACAAACAGATGTTTGGTAAACAACACAAACAGATGTTTGGTAAACAACACAAACAGATGTTTGGTAAACAACAACACAGGACATATAAACATGGCACCACCATTAGCAAAAGTTGAACCAAACAACAAACTGATTGTCAGTCAGTTTGTTTATTTGTTGGTCTGTTTGTCAGTCAACTTGTTTGTTTGTCAGTCAGTTTGTTTATTTGTTGGTCTGTTTGTCAGTCAACTTGTTTATTTATCAGTTATGTTGATGTTAAAGTTTTCAATAAAATTTGACTTTAACTGGCAGGAAGTTTCTGTCTTAAACACACCTGGAGAAAAAGGAGTCAGGAACCCAGGTGAGCGTCTGTCGGGAGGTGCTGAACCTGTAAACAAACAAACAAACATTTGGTTCCTGTCAGTTTCACATTTTTAAGGTAAAAACATCAGGAAGTCTGAATGACTCAGAATCCACATGTAGTGGTTCTTCTCTGATCCGGTTTTTGTCCTTCATCAGTAAAACCAGGTCAAATCTAGAACCCTAATGATGCCCAGAGTTCTGGGTCTGCAGCAGACCGGGTTAACAGATGATCCTTGACCGTTCAATTAGTTCCATCATCGGACAGGAACGCCAGACTTTAGGTTAAACATTAACTTAAATAATTACGTTTTTTAAATACAGATTATTAACATAGTTTTAAATGTTGCTTTTCTGAATATTTTCTTATTTTTATTTGAACTAAAGACCTTTTCACAATAAAAACCGACTTATTTCGGGTTATTTGTACAACGCTTTGTTGACTGGAGAGAGCGGCAGAGAAATGGGTTGAGCTGAAGGAAACCAAAGAAAACCCAACTTTTTTTTTAACCCAGATAAAAAGTTTGAAGGCAGAAAAGTCTTTATCCTGGTAAACAAAGTTTAATTAAAATGCATTTCTGAAAATAATGTCGTTGAACGATCACGTCCGATAATGGACGCCGTCCTGTTAGCGTTGTTTTTAGCATTAGCCGTCGCGCGCGGCTCACCTTTTCCCGCCAACATTTAGGTGGATAATTTCTCCGCTCCTCGCAGGAACAGACATCTTCTGAACACTTAAAAGTTCCTGAAGACCCGACAGAAACACGTCTTTAGTCCATGGTCCGTGTGCGGGGCGGGTTTCCGGACGAGCTCGGAGGCGGAACCAAAAAAAAAAAAAAAAAAAAACAACGAAGAAGATCCGGGTCAAAGGTGAAAGCCGGACTGGTACAGAAGGAACTGGATCTGGACTTAAAACAAGCCCAGGTGGAAAAATGTTTATGTTTTAAACTAAATAAATAAATTTAAGGGATCTGACTTGATAGTTCTGGTGTTTTTTGTGTCTATTATTTATGTGACTTTTATATATATTCATTTATTTGTTTGTTTTTTGTTTTCTTTAGTAATCTGTGTCACTCTTAATTTTGAATTCTCACATTTTACCTTTTGTCAATTTTATGGAAAAAAAGTTTCCTGATTTTAATACACAGTATTACATTTTTATACATTACAAAGATAATGAATAAATGTGTAATGGGAAAAAAGCTTTTTATCCAGAACATTCTTGTCTAACCTAAGTTAAAACAATTAAATGATAATAAAATTATCACTTCTGAAATAAAAAGTCAAACATGTTTATTTAATTAATGTTTTATTTAAATAATGCAGTTTTCATGCACATGTTTAGTAGTTGTTTTATTTGTTTTAAGTCTGAGTATTTAAATCTTAGTTTTATGGATGATGTCGTTTAATGTTTCTGCAGTTTTACATTTTTATTCTTAAAGTTGTGTCAAAAGAAAAGAGAATAAAAGTTCAAACTTCCTCGGTCTGTTCATCGGGAGGAAACTAAAGTCCCAGGAGGACCCACTTCCCAGTCTGTTGTGGAGGGGGTCAAAGCTCAGAAGACTCAAGGGCCCGATCGGACCTCCCACCAACAAGAGAGCTGATTGTTTATGTTGTTTATTTGTCATATTCAGGTTAACACGAGGTCAACAATGAAATGTTCAGGATGAGACGAACTCGCTCAAAACAAAACAAGAAATACTAAAGAATTCAATAATGGTACAAAATAAAGTACCAAAAAGTGATGAAGAAATATAATATTTACAAAGTCCAAAAGAAATATAGTAAACAACAACATGCTAGAATATAATGGTGCAAGTAGAATGACTTGATGATTGTTGATCTGAATCCAAACAAGCTGAAGTTTTATAAATTTTAGTTTTATTATTTCTAAAAGAAAAAAAGAAAATCGAAGATCACGCTTCTTTCAGATTGTTCTTCAGAAAAGAATTACGCATTACTAGAAACAGAACCAGGAACAGGAAGCTGAAGCCACGAAGGAGGATCGCCCCCTGGTGGGTGGTTCCAGTACAGATTTAAGCCCCGCCCCCTCCATGTAAACCACTGGGACATTTTCCAGACTGATTAAAAAAAAAAAAAAACTTGTTCAGGTGTTGATTAATCATAAAGCTCTGATCTTGCTGCTGTTCAGATCCATGTTTTAAATACATATATTTTAATTTATTATTTATTTATTGACTGTCATTCAATCAGACAAACCTCGTTGAGATCACAGATCTGCTTTGAAGGGAGACCCGGACCTGAATGCAGCCTAGCACGCATGTTTTTGGACTTTTCACAAGTTTTGTTGTTGTCGTTGTTTAAATAAGTTTATTTTCAATAGAATTTTGTGTTACAACGTGATTGACAGCCTGTCAGCCAGTTGGGAGAGTTTGGGGGTGGGACTACTGAGGGTACCGCCCCACACCCCGCACACGGAGAGGAGATTCTTCGGCCATCTTTGTTGACACCGAAGACTTGATTCCCACTCTGACCAGTCGTGTTTTGCTGTAACTTTACGCTGAAATGCAACTTTTATTTTGACATTTTATTTCAGTTTCACGTATTAACGACTGCATGTTTGAAGTATTAGAAAATAAACACAACACAAGAGTTTTAACAGCATTGATGGAACGGAACAACCCGTCTGTGGAGCAGCGTTTCCCCCGTTACAGAACATTTAAAACACCAGGGTCACAAAGAGCATATTGTCATCATCATCATCATCATCATCATCACCCACTGCTCCCTTCTACTGGCAGACTCACATGTTTTGGGTTTGCAGACATTTTGTAAATAAATAAACAAAACTGGCTTTAATTAAAGGTGGCACAGTGGTTAGAGAAGCTGGGCCTGTGATCGGAAAGTCACCGGTTCAACTCCCTAGACCAGCAACATCAAAATGTGGGTGGAGAAGGTGAAACATCCACACCTGCCACCCCATTCTGGACCCTTGAGCAAGGCCCTAAACTCCCATCATCTGCTCCCAAACAAGTCTCTTTTGAAAATGAGTCCTCGTGACTCAACGAGACTAACCTGTATAAATAAAGGTTAAATAAAAAAAGATTTGGAAAAGAAAAGCAGAGAACCTGGAGGAGGAGGAGGAGGAGTAGACGGTTTGTTGGTTTCATCAGTGTTTTTGTTTGACGGTGACTGTTTCTCATGACATCAGGCAGATGAGCCTGCTGGTTCTGAAGAACCTGGGTCTGCTGATTCTGAAGAACATGAGCCTGCTGATTCTGACGAACCTGGGTCTGCTGGTTCTGCCCACAGCATCACATGTGGGTGGTTTCCTCCGGTCCAGCAGCAGCATAAAGGAGGCCGCTGCACTCAGAACCAGGAAGTCCACATCTGCTCCTTGGTCCGCTCAGTTTGTCCTGCAGAGGAATCCCGGGAGGACAAACATCTGGATGGAACGCACAGCTGCATCTGCATGAGGTGAGAACAGAAAATATGATGTTTTGTTGTTTTGCAGATCTGAGTCTGGAACCAGCAGAACCAACTGAGAACTGTGCATGCTCTCAGTGTTAAACAGGTTTTACAACTTTAATGTGCGGATTAATGAAGTTAAATCTACTGGATCCACTCCAGTCATCAGACAACCGGATCACATTGACCCACATCTGGTTCTGGAAACAGGTTCTATCTTTTCTAACTGGATGAATAAAGTTTCTTGTGGTTTTGATGGAACTGAGAGGCTCGTTTGAAGGTTCTGGATCCTCCTGATGAATTTAAGGAGCTTTTTTTTGTTGTTGTTTTTCAGCAGAAACATGAAGAATAAAAAACTTTTTAAAGTTTATTAATATCTGATAATTTAAATGGAAACTTGTCATTCTAACTTTTCATTTTGTTCTGACCCGTTTCAGGGTTTAAACATAACTCGGTTTGTGTTCCGATGCACAGCTGCGTTTTTTGGCCTTTCTGATAAAACATCAGCTGCTAAAATAAAACTCTTATCAGCTTCCTGTTGCTCGTACGGTAGTTTTTGAGCCAAAAGTACCTGCTCTGAGAAGTTCACCACTTCTCCTTTTTCAGGTTTTAACATTTGTTCTGTTTCAACAGATGTAAAACAAGTTTAATTAAAACTAATTCAGATCGGATGAGAAACAGACAGGAAGTGATATAAATCATCAACTGCCACAGGAAGCTTAAAGATTTCTAAACGAAATGATTCAAACAAAGCTGTGGAAAAGAGAAGGACGCTCCCAGGAGCTGCACAGAGTCACCTTCATCTCTTCAGACTTCATGAACAAAAACACAAAGTGGTGGTGTTTGGCAGCGGCTCCACTCAGACTGTGGAGGAGCTTTCTGAAGACGTTGGAGCTTCTCTGTCAGATGTGATCTGATGTAAATGCAACATATTTAATGTGAACGGATCTCTTCTGAAGAACAAAACGCTGCAGGAACCTCCTCTGGACTTCTGAAGAAGCTGCTGCAGACCTGATCTGGAACGTCAGAGAGTTTACTGATGCCTCTCTGACCTCGGTGGAGTTTATAAAAACTAAAGAAAGTTCTGCTGCTCTAAAGACCGGGTCCGGTCCTGCTGCACCTCAGAGGCAGGAGCTCCTGATGATCTGGTCCTCACCAGGACGTTTCTGCTGCTTGGAGCATTTAGGTGTGTGTTAACAGAATGCCAGGGTGGAAAGACATCAGCAATGACCTCAGAGAAGCAATTGTTGCTGCCCAGCAATCTGAGAAGGGTCAAAGGTCATTCGTAGTCCATTATTCACGTGAGAAAGACACATAAGACAGCGGACTTACCCCGAAGGTCAGACCGTGCAGTGAGCTCAGTTCTTGTTTTATCTGGAGGAACTACAAGACTTCTGGGATAAAACCAGACCAAAGGACAGATGTTTACCCAGAATGCACTGCAGCAAACCCCTCCTCCCAGCTGACAGCACGGTGGCGGAGGCTGATGGTTTGGGCTCCTGTCAGTCACCTAGTGGACCAGGACGTCTGTAGACCAAAGGGTTCTGGAGTCAGATGAGAAGCTCAGACCAAACTGGGCCCAGCAGGAAAATGAGCAGCTGCTTTACAACAGAACGGGTCCAACAGAACAGAACCAAGGTGCTGCAACGGTCCAGTCAGAGTCCAGAACCTGAACCTGCTGGGGCCTTCATAGACCTCAATGACCTGAAGCAACGATGGAGAGAAGAGTGGACCAGAACTCCTCCAGAACCATGACAGAGACTGATGAAGAAAACCACAGAAGTTCTGCTGCTGAAGGAGGTTCTGGGTCAGGGCTGGACCCAGTGTTTGGTGAACAAGACTCAGTGGAACCTGCTGTGAGTTTCTGTTGACTTGAGGTCAGATCTGGATCATTTCAGAACCAGATAAAGTCCAGATCAATTTGATTGTGTTCTGATGCAGAACCAGAGTTCTGATGAGTTCTGATGTCAGCGTCAGGGTTCCCCAGCCCAGAGGGCCTCAGGGTCAAAGAGTCTCCTCAGATGGTCCAGAACGCACCTGGAACCCATTTCTAATCATCTCAGGGGTTCTGACTCGCTGACCAACCCTCCCAGGTCCAGGTGGATCAGTCCTGCTCTGTCCTGGGTCCTGGGTCTTTGACCCTCATGTATCTGTGGATTTTATCTGTTACAGGACCGGTTCTGGATTAAACCTTTGGGTCCAACTTGTTTTATCTACGTTTGTTGCTCGGCAACAGAACCTCCTGGTTCTGGACTCAGACCGCAGATGTTCTGCTTCACGAGCTGCTGCTCGGCTGCAGAGCAGAACCTGTGGGATCCTGGAGCTGTTGCAGAGCTGCAGGAGTTTAAATCTCACAGCTCCTTCAAGTCAAACCATGAACCTGAGAAGTTTTTCTGAAAGAGAACGGAACCAGAACATTTTTACATCAGGTGTGAGAAGGAGCCTCAGACGTTCCTCAGATGTTCCTCTGATGTTACAGAACAGAAAAACAAACAGCAGAATCTAAAATAACTTGTTGTGAAAAGGAAACCAGGCAGCAGCCGGGAGCCGTCCTCCGTCCGGCCCCGTGTCCTCCGTCCGGCCCTGTGTCCTCTGTCCAGCCCTGTGTCCTCCGTCCGGCCCCGTGTCCTCCGTCCGGCCCCGTGTCCTCCGTCCGGCCCTGTGTCCTCCTTCCGGCCCTGTGTCCTCCGTCCGGCCCTGTGTCCTCCGTCCTGTTTTTGCAGGGCGTGTTGGAGCGGGACGAGCCGCTCTGTTTGTGCACGTGGCTCAGAGTAAACAAAGCTCCTGAGCAGGACACGTTTGGGTTCTGGAGGAGAAGGAAACGACTCTGGGGTTTATTTGTTGATGTGAGCAGAAAACTGAATCAGTTTTTTTTTTTTCAAAGGGAGGGGGAGGCCCTGCAGAACAGGGAGTCTTCTCCAGCTTTACCAGTCCTGCTGGACCACCCTGAGGTCCACACAATGACCACCGGCACCGGAGGCGGACTCAGAAATTTAAGTTTTGTTGTTGTGCCTGACGGAGCCGGCCCCCTGCTGCAGGAACACGTCTGTCATAACTTCATGTCTCGGACGGATCAACAAACTCCAACAGAGAAACTTTTCTTTGTTTCAGTCAAAATCGACAACTACACAAACACGGGACGGGTTCTGAACCAGGACCTCAAAGGTTCTGGTTCATATCCTGTGACTCATTATCACCAGAGCGAGGCTGAGCCCAAGATACACAGTCCTAACGTTTGGTATCAACTCAATACCAAGTTAACACAGAACCAGTATCATTAATACCAGTCTGACACCAAGTAAGAAGACAGAACCAATATAACCAGTGTTGTTCCAATACAGCATTGGATCAACACTGGTTATATTGGTTCCGTGGTTACTTGGTATTGGATCGATATTAATGATATTGGTTCTGTGTTTACGGTATTTGGTACTGGCAATACCAAGTACAGTAAACACAGAACCAGTATCATTTAATCCGATACCAAGTAAACACAGACGGATCCGTCCATCCATCTTCTTGTTCCAGAGTCAGGTCTCAGGCGCAGCATCTTGAACAGGGAGGTCCAGACATCTCCTCCAGCCTCCTCTTCCAGCTCTTCTGGGAGGTCTCCAAGGCGTTTTCAGGCCAGATGAGAGACATAGTCACTCCAGCATGTTCTGGTCTTCCCCAGGTCTCCTCCCAGTTGAAAACCTCCCTACGAAGGCGTCCATGGACTCTCATCCCAGTTCTGAGCCGCCCCGAAGACACCAGTAAAATTCAGTTCAATTCAGTTTATTGATATGGCGCCAAATCAGAACAAAGTTGTCTCAGGGCGCTTTCCAGGAACATCCACACAGAGAAAAGCCAGTTAGTAAAGTTCTCTATCTAATGAAGACAGCTGAGACAAACCAGACTCCTTCCTCTTCACTAATGCACGTTGAGATCCTGTCCATGAACAGCAGAGACCAGCAGGGACAAGCTTTGTGTCAGAGATGCAGACACAGCTCCGGCTTTGGTTCTACAGGGACCAGATAGGACCGGATAGCCCTCAAGAACAAACTACCACTGAATGCCTTGAGGACCGTTGTGTTTCTGAGCTCCACAAAGCACATGTAGGTGTGACAGGTTTCATCAGATCTAACCCACAGATTCTCAGGAGCCATGAGTCACAGAGTATGATCAAACTATTGAGAATCACATCAGCCTCCTGGGAGAGTTTAGTCCAGAGTGTTGGGGGAGGGTGCGTCAAAGCTTGGATCCAGGAGAAGCAGGGTAACTTTAGTCTGGGTCACAGACCAGATCTTTGCCTTAGTAGAGTTTCTAATGGGGTCATGAGAGCTTTGCAGGATGACATCTCCACCTGGAACCTCCACTGGAGAAGTCGAGGTTTGGTTTGATGTGAGCGAGATAAGGGAACACACATGCTGGTTTTAAATCCTGTCACCGTGCTGAGACAGCACTTTTTCTTGGGACTGGGACCTTGAGGACAATTTCGTTCCACCTCATGTACATGTGCATGTACATGTGCACGTGATACGATGACAATACTTGAACTTGAAGAGTTTTTAATGATTTTCGTGTAAATCTTGTCCCAGGTTGTTTTATTTCTTTTAGATCTCAGTCAGTCACAGCATCTTTTAACGTGACCTGAACCTGTCGATGGTCTTAAAGGCTCAGTTTTCACATGGTTCAAGTCCCATTTAGCTAACAGGTCCTCTTCTGTTTCCATGGGTGACTACTCTTCTCTGCATTTTTTGTTTGCGGTGGACCTCAAGGGTTCATTTTAGGATACATTCTGTTTTCTCTATACATCCAGCCTTTAGGATTAACATTTAGATAACTCTTTTAACTCAAGTCCAGTTTGAGTTCCATCAGAAGTTTGAAGTTTTCATATTCTGTTGTTTTACTCATTTTAACCCATTTTATTATAGTTGTGGATTTTTAATGTCTGATCTCTATAATTTTTTTTAATTGTCAGTTTTTCCTGTTTGTTCTTGACCACATTGTTGTTCAACGTGCTACAAATATAACACTGACATCCTCAAACCAATGGCATCACGATTTAGAATAAATGAATTAAAATAGCCCAAAAAAAACACAAGAAGACTTGGTACAGAGAAAAATACCGAACCAGAACAGACACCAAATGAACTGAAAGGTTTGAAACATTAACTTAAAAACAGCCAACAAGGAAAAATAACCAACGTTAAAAGATTAAAACCAGTTAAAAAAAAAAGACAACAGGAAAGAAACAGCCACAGAAGAAGCCATCTTTGTAGTGTTGGGTCTTGAACACATAATCTTTATGGTTCGTAGGAGTGAATTAATCTTCTGGTTGTTTTTCCAGGTATGGATCATCTGAACACCTCCAGCAACCAATCGGACTTCAGCAGCATCTTCACCAAGCAAGTCCTGCCCCCACTCTACCTCATCATCTTCATTGTGGGCCTGTGTCTGAATGGCGTGGCCGCCTGGATCTTCTTCAGGGTGCTGGCAGACTCAGGTCTGGTGGTCTACCTGAAGAATATGGTGGTGGCTGACCTCCTCATGCTGTCCTCCTACCCCTTCAGGGTGGTGGCCAGCATGGGATTTGGCAGCGGGTACCTTCAAGCGATCAACTGCCGCTACACTGCTGTGCTCTTCTACTTGTCCATGTATGTCGGGATCCTCTTCATCGGCTTTATCAGCCTAGAGCGCTATGTCAAGGTGGTCCACCACACACCATCTTCTTCCATATCCTCCTGCAGGTCTAGATTTCATGGGGTGTCCGTGCTGCAGCGACTGCAGAGTCCAAAGTTTGCTCGCATGCTGGCACTGCTCACCTGGGCGCTCCTCCTCCTGTGCTGCCTGCCTAACTCCATCTTAACGAACTGGCCGGTGAATAAAGATAAGTTCTCAAGTTGCATGAAGCTGAAGACGCCGCTGGGCAAGCAGTGGCACCAGGTGTCCACTTTCGTCAGTGTGTCCCTGTTCTGGGTGACGATGGTCTCTGTGGTCTTTTCCTACACTTCCATCGCCCGCCAGGTGTACAAGTCGTACCGCCGGGTGCGCCAAGACAATGGCAACATCTGCCGCAGGTCCAACCGGAGCATCTTCAGCATCCTGGCGGTGTTCTTCATCTGCTTCGTCCCGTACCACGTGTGCCGCGTGCCCTTCACTCTGAGCCAGATGCCGTGGTCTGGCTTCAGCCGGGACGTCCGCTTCCTGCTTTACCAGATAAAGGAGGGGACGCTCTTCCTGTCAGCGCTGAACGTCTGCCTCGACCCTGTGGTCTACTTCCTGATGTGCCACACCTTCAGAGAGTCGCTGCTGAGGAAACTGTCAGGAAGAAAAAGGAGGAGGTCCCTGACCACGGCTCAGAGCCTCAGCAACATCTAGGAGAGGAGACAGGAGAGGACAGTGGTGAAAGGAGAGGACAGCAGAGATCAGAGAGGATAGAAGAGACAGGAGAGGACAGTGGTGACAGGAGAGGACAGCAGAGATCAGAGAGGATAGAAGAGACAGGAGAGGACAGCAGAGATCAGAGAGGGCAGAAGAGACAGGAGAGGACAGTGGTGAAAGGAGAGGACAGCAGAGATCAGAGAGGATAGAAGAGACAGGAGAGGACAGCAGAGATCAGAGAGGACAGAAGAGACAGGAGAG
>JARVGV010001299.1:37025162-37036820 GCA_031762435.1 Hypsolebias longignatus | reverse complement strand
CCTCTGCAGTGATCTTTCTGTCCTCTGCAGTGATCGTTCTGTCCTCTGCAGTGATCGTTCTGTCCTCTGCAGTGATCGTTCTGTCCTCTGCACTGATCTTTCTGTCCTCTGCAGTGATCTTTCTGTCTTCTGCAGTTATCTTTCTGTCCTCTGCATTGATCGTTCTGTCCTCTGCAGTGATTGTTCTGTCCTCTGCAGTTATCTTTCTGTTTTCTGCAGTGATCGTTCTGTCCTCTGCATTGATCGTTCTGTCCTCTGCAGTGATTGTTCTGACCTCTGCAGTTATCTTTCTGTCCTCTGCAGTGATCGTTCTGTCCTCTGCAGTGGTCTTTCTGTCCTCGACACTGGTCTTTCTGTCGTCTGCAGTCATGTTTCTGCTGTCTGTCCTGTAGCGTCCACAGAAATATTTCAGATTTTTCGTCTTCCTGTGACAACAGGAAGTGAAGAGATCAGAGCTCATAAAAGCTACAGATTACTGAGTGGCAGAGAAGTTGGGTCTAAATGTGAACAAAAGTAGAACTTGTTTGTTTCAGAGTTGAGTTTTTCTCAGTGTTTTTTCTTAAATTCATCAGTTTGTGTTTGAAAGACAAAAACAGTTTTTAATGATCTGAAGGGGAGAAGAGCACCTGCAACAAGAGGTTTTTATGTTAAATTTACAACTATTAGTTATCCTCATCAGAAAACTTCATTTTTCACGTTAAACTCGACGGAATCTCTTTTTGTACATATACACTGTAAAGACAGAAATGTTTACAGTTTAAAAACAATCTGTTCCTGTTTCTTTGGATGAATCCATGAAAAATACTAAAGCTAAGAGATGAATCGGTTATTGAATGTACTTCAATGTCATGAAGAGTTTTTCCTTCCCTTCTGTGGACCCCTCACTGAATGATTGACGGGTCAAAGGTCAGTGGTCAATTAAAGTTCAGTAACAGCTCCTGTTCTCAGAAAGATTTTACAGCGTCAATAAAACTGTACAAAAATCAGTTGTTGCTCAGATTCTAGTTTTATTTTTATGGTGACTTTGATGTTTTCGACCCTTTTCTGCCCTCAGTTTTCCTGGAAACGCTGGAAGTGTGTGGAAATGAAAATAAAGATGGGTGTAATTCTTCAGGGGCTCTTGGTGTCGTTCACCCTCCTGTTGGTCTAAAATAATCACCTCGCTCGTTCTGAACAGTTTCCTGTTTAGAAACAAGTTTTAAAACTTTTTTATCCACAACAAGAAGAGGCAGAATGATAACTTCATTTTTAAGAATCAAAGTGCTATTTATTGTCATGGTACTGTTAAAATAACACAATGTAAAAATTTAAATGCTACTCTGTTCAGATGTGCATGCAAAGTAAATACATTTAAAATCCATTAAAACATCCAATAATAGCTTATAAAAATAATAGACACCTCTGACATGCAGATGACATGCATGAGGACTGAGGACTGGCTCTTCGTTTAAGGATGCCTTCACAACAGCCTTGTTCAGTTAGCTTTAACTGAACTCTAGTCCGTTTGCCTAGAAAGTCTGGTTGGTTTGGGGAGGTGTGAATGCGCAATCAAACTCTGATGCGGACCAAAAAGTGAACTCTGGTCCATCTAAAAACTTAGGTCTTGGTCCGTTGGAAGTGAACTCTAGCGTTGTTTGAATGCAGTGTGAATGCAAGCGGATCGGATACCGCTCCAAAAGCACGAAGTGGTCTACAGCGCAGGGCAAACAAACGTGCATGTCTCTTACCTCATACAGAGCCGTTATCGCCTCGTGTGGAAAACAACATTCTTCATGGGCTTCTGCCTCATCTTCTGCTCATGATGAGTCCATTGTTGAAAAATGACAAAACAGAAATCCTAAAACTGCTCAAATTTGATGCCACTCCATTTTTGTTTTTTTTTTCTGATCTGTGGTTGAACCTGTTTGCTTCACACAGGTTGGTCGTTATGTTTATTATCTGTGGCCTTTTTGTCTATACTGTATTCTGATTTTACTTCATTTTCTATGTTGCTTATGTGTTGCCTGTTTTTTTGTTTGTTTGTACAGCACTTTGGTTGGCCTTGTTGCCATTTGAAGTGCTATATAAATAAAATGGTATGGTATTTCCAGAAGAACAAGAAGAAGTGTCTTCTTCAGAGGTTTTTGTGTTGTTTCCTTCAGTAGTTCTTGGTGCAGCGCCACCACAGGCGAGGGGGGGAACAGGTTGGCTCGACTGACTCAGTGCAATGTGAATGGGAACCGCACCAGCTGAAAATGTAAAAACAAATGTTCTGAATTTTGGTCCCCAATCGAACCGAGTCTACCAGACTATCAGGTGTGAAAACACCCCAACAGACTTAGGGTGACATTATACAGTATATGGATGCACCTACAAGCACCCTGCAGATGTTGGACGCCATCTATCATGGTGCACTAAGATTCATAACTGGCTGTAACTAACGTACCCACTACTGCACCCTGTATTCACTGGACAACTGGCCATTATCTACACATAGACTCTCTCAGTGGTACATTTTTATCTTTAAATCACTTCTTGCTCTGTTGCCTTCATACATCTCCTCCTACATGTCACGTCATCACTGCAGTTACAGCGTCGCTCTCAGGACATCATTACCTGCAGTGTCCCCTCAGAGTGGACTGAACTAGGGAACAAGACCTTCTCTTACTCTGCTTCTGTTTCCTGGAACAACTTACAAAAAGATCTGAAGTTGTCGACTTTGACCTCTCTAGATTTTAAACAACGGTTAAGTTCAATACAAAAATAAACGCATGTTCCTGGTTTTAGTTTCTTACCTCGTTCCATAATGTAGCTTGATTTTATTTTGTTTTCTGTCACTACTTTTATTGAATTTTTATTTTATATGCATTTTATGGCTGTTTATTTTTGTCTGTACCTTAATCTGTCGTTTTGTTTAAAACAGGTATCTCTTGAAAACGAGTCCCTGTGACTTAATGAGACTAACTAGTAGAAATAAAGGTTGAATTTGGGACTGAGGACATGGTCTGAGTTTGGGTTTAACAGACTTCCATCATTTTCAAAGATTTAGTTCAGCTTCAGATATATGTGTCCACATGTCTCTGTGTCCTCAGTGACCCTTCTCTCTGCATGTCCCAATAGACATGTCTCTGTTTGTGTCCAAAGTGACCTGTCTCACTTTGCATCTTCAGTGACCTGTCTCTTTGTGTCCTCAGTGATCTCTTGGAAGATTTGGAGCGAAGTCCTGATGCTGCATCCATCGCAGAGTGTTTTGTAGAGCGGGTGAGTCCAGAACCAGGGAACAGCACTGAAACCCAAACCTTCCTTGGTGACTTACTTTTCTCAGTCGTCTCTCAAACTGAAGGTTTGAATCAAAATTCAGTCCTTCAGTTCTGAATATTTGGGCGTGTTTTTCTCGGGAGCTCTCCACTTTTTATTCCTTGTCTTTCTGGCACATTTACCTGGGATGGTAGAACATCCCTACCACAGTGTGATGGGCTAATACTGGTACTGGATGTCCCTCCATAGTATGATTGGGCTGTACAGGTACTGGATGTCCCTCCATAGTATGATTGGACTGTACAGCTACTGGACGTCCCTCCATGGTCTGAGTCCATTCTGCACATGTGAACAGCCTCTCTTCCCCTTTTAATCAATAATACACAAGTCCTTGTGGCACATAGACCCATGGTACTGCTGATTGGCCTCTCTGGACCTACATTGTACATGGCGCCCATTTATTTTTTAAATTAATTTAATTGTTGATAATGTTTCCAAAGAACCTGATTTCAAAATTTCTGAACTGTCCCTTTAAATAAACAGTTGAACTTTATTTGCCTTCGTCATGTTCAAGTTCCATCAGAATACTGTATTGGAAATGCATGTTTTCTGGAAAAAGAACAAACAAGAGTCTCTGCGGTGAAGCGGACCGTTGGACTGAAAGACAGATCCAGAGGTTGAGGGTTCAAGTCCCACCAGGGTTTAAATCAGTGAAGCTGCAGTGTCTTTCTTGACTTTTCCCTCTGCTGTTAGGAAATGGTTCTGTTTAAATCATCCTGTTGGTCAGAAAACTAATTTAGTTCTGTTAATTGTTGAAAAATAAACTTTAATGTTGTGTTTCAGGGGGTGATTTCTGCAAAGACAAATCAGAACAGAACCGAGTTTAAAGAACTAACAGCAGCAGTTTCAGATCCAGTACCGTAGAGGTACTTGGGTGTCTCCTGTCTTGCTCAAGGGCATCTCATCCATAAGTAAACATGTAGCCTGAATGAAGTTATCAGTCCCAGGCAGGGGCACAGCAAGAGGGGTGACCGGGATGGTAACTGCCACCCCTGGCATCTGATTGGCCACCTCAGGTGCCATCTCTGCATGATTGACAAGTAGGGTGGGGCAGTTGGAGCAAAAAAGGAGTAAATATTTGTCAAGCAGCTGCATTGTCTGGTGTAGAGGGAACCTATTGGTGTGAACTGGGTGAAGTTTGAACCACTGAGTGAAAATAAAGCAACAATTGTTTGTGATAGTTCTGGTTTAAGAACCAGTTAATGAAGATTTGGCGACATCTATTGGCCAGTCTGTAACAAACAAATGGCAAGGTGCAACTAGAAAAGTTCCTCGACAAACTTTGACGAGGACTGCCACCATTTAAAATTTATGGCTTGACTGTACCGTATGTTGGTGACCGCAGGTCCCTCCACACCGAATTTCAGCTCCATATGTCTAAAAATAGTTGCGTTATAGCCATTTGAATTTAGCATGGTGGCCATCTTGGATTTTTAAAATTTGAATTCAGAATCTGTTGGGCATCGCTCTCAGCAGCCAGCACTCTAAATTTCAGCATAATATCTCTACAAATGTATAATTTACAGTATATTTTCTTTTTAGTTTAGGTGGCCATCTTGGATTGTTGAGTTGCCATCAGAGGTTAGGGATCACTCTCAGCTACCAGTACATCAGGTTTCAGCTCAGTAGCTCTAAAAACATCTTATTTATAACCATTTGAAATTAGCTGCGGCAGCCATCTTTAATCTTTGATTAGCATTCAGAATTTGTTGGATTGTTTTCAGGATTTTGTAGGCAGGGCACTTGGTTCTGTTGACAGGGTGAGGCGCCCTCCTGGGAAAAAAGCAGGGAAAACACTGGATTAGCAATTGGCACGTGTTTGGGATTATTCTTATTTATACCACAACAAATTTCAGCTCTATAAATCTTAAAACGGCTGAATTATAGCCATATAAAGTTAGCTGGGGTGGTCATTTTGAATTTTTGGTTAGCATTTAGAATTTGGTAAAAAATTGTTTTCATCTACTTTTACAGAAATTTTCAGCTTTGTCTAAAAATGGCTGAATCACAGCTCTTTGTAAAATTAGCATTAGCAGTTAGCTTGAAATTGTGACTAGAATTCACAATTTTTTTTGATAATTATTAGCTAAGAACACAAAAAATTTCAGCTCAGTTATTTCTAAAAAAAAATAATTTAAAAGCTGAGGTAGAGCCATTTAAAATTAGGTGTGGTAGCCATCTTGAATTTTGATTAGCATTCAGAATTTGGTAAAGACCGTTTTCAGCTATTTTAGTTTTGTATGTCTAAAAATTGCTGAATTATAGCCTTTTGTAAAAATTAGCATTACAGGTAAGCTTGAAATTATGATTAGCTTTCAGAATGTCACAGTGATTGTTTTGGCTGAGTAATGGCCGAAAACAGTGCAATGGTTCATGAAATATTCTGCTAACAGACAAGTTCAGCCATTTGTTTTTTGTTTTGGAAAGCTAAACATGGAACTGAAAGCTCCTATATCAGCAATCATCTGTAGAGGGGATCCTCACCAGTTCTGATGAAACTCATTTATCACTCAGTTTGTGTAAAAACAAAGAGCTCGATTACATCTGCACGAGTCACTGAAGACCTTCCTGGATAATGGACAGTCCCCAACAAGGAGCAGGAAGCTGTAATGCATAGTTCAAAATGTTTAACAAGACAATAAAGGCTCATCTTGTGATTTTTGACTGTTTTTAAGACATCAGTAATATACTTGACAGTATATCATGACACACACACACACGCACGCATGCATGCACACACACACATTGTAGACAGACAGATACACAGAGAGTAAAACAGAGTACAGTAGTTTTTTTTTATTTGTGCTCCCCTTAAAAAAACCTTGGCCACCTCTGTGCCACCCCTTGTAAAAAAAAAAAAATCTAGCTCCACCCCTGGTCTCAGGAAGCAAAGCTGTGACCTTTTGGGCCAAAGTTATGGGTTTTAAAAAAGCAGGAATGATCCATGATCAAAATGTTTCTGACTTAGACTCAACAAACTTCCTGTCTGAACAGGAAGTAGTGGTATCAAATTACACTCAGATGTCCAGCTGTTCTGTTTGACCTTTCCCCTAACAAAATACACATTTACCCTGATTTATACGGGGATTTACCCTGTTTTCTCTATAAAGATCAAATCTGTTTTCACATTGTTTTAACTGGTTTTCACATAGATTTACCATTTCCTCTCTGTATTCTACATTGATTTACCCTGTTTTCTATATACCGGTAGATGTAACCTGTTTTCTGTATACATTATATTTATCCCTTTTCCATGTAGATTTAACCAGTTTTCTGTAACGATTTATCCCTTTTCCATATAGAGTTTGCTTTTTTCCATGTAGGTTTACCCTGTTTTCTACATAGATTTAACCTGTTTTCCATGTAGATTTTGCCTGTTTTACGTAGATTTAACTTGTTTTCTATGTAAATTTAATCTGTTTTGTATGTAAATGTAACCTGCTTTCCATGTAGATTCACCCCAGTTCTTTTATTTTTTTTGCATAGGTTTAAGCTGTTTTTCATTTAGATTTGCCCTAATTTTTTCATCGATTTAAACAAGCTAAGAAATAAACATATTTATTGGTACCTTTAGCCTGAAACTCCAAACAGAACAAATTAATTCATCTCGATTTCTAATTCTGATTCTCTGGATCTGTTTTTCACAGAATTAAACCAAACAAAGTTGTTCGGTCCAACCTGAACCTGTTTCTTTTTTCAGAGTGAAGCCTTTGACATCTACACCCTGTACTGCATGAACTACCCAAAGTAAGTACAAGTACACATTTTAACTTGACCTCCTGAGAGACGCTTTGGTCCAAATTAAATGAGTCAGAAACTTTATTGTATTCTCTCCATCACAACACAAAACAAATCCCTTCTAGATTTTTAACTTTTTAAAAACATTTTAAAGTTTTAAGTTTCATAAAACAGTTTGTATTTACTTTGTTATTCTTATCATTTTTGAACATGTGATTTGTGTGGACATCTTGTGATACGTGTGTTTTGTGGACTTGGAGGAGGCGGTGTTCCTCAGGGTTCACTGTGGGGGGGTCCTCTGTGAGTCTGGGATCGGGGGCCTGTTGCTACGGGCTGATCAGTCCCCGTACAAGCGTGCGAGAGTTTGGTTCGTGTTGCTGGTAAGTCAGACCCTTCAGGGTGGGAGTTGAACTCCACCAGTGCTTCTCGGTGCAGCCAGTGGGCGGAGGGAGTCCGGTTCGGTGGCCTCATGATTCCAGCTCTGCTCTTTGCAGATGATGTGGTCCAGTTGACGTCATTATGCCGTGATCTTCACCTCTCATGGAGAGGTTTGCAGTTTAGTGTGAAGCGACTTGGATGAGAATCAGCACCTCCAAATCTGAGGCCGTGGTCCTCAACCGGAAAAGGGTGGATGGTTCTCTTCGGGTTTAGGGTGAGGTTCTGCCTCAAGTGGAGGAGTTCAAGTATCTCTGGGTTTTGTTCACGAGTGAGGGAAGAATGGAGCGTGGGATTGACAGATGGATCGGTGCAGCATCTGCAGTATTGTGGACTCTGTACTGGTCCGTTGTGGTGAAGAACTGAGCTGTAAGTGAAAGCTCTCTGTTTACCGGCCAGTCTATGTTCATACCCTCACCTATGGTCACAAACTCTGGGTAGTGGCCAAAAGAATGAGATTGTGGATACAGGCTGTTAAAATGTTTCTGCTGCAGGTAGCTGGACTCTCCCTTAGAGACAGGGTGAGAAGTTCAGTTATCAGGAGAAACTCGCAGTAGAACAGCTGCTCCTCCATGTCGAGAGGAGCCAGTTGAGGTGGTTTGGACATCTGGTAAGGATGCCTCCTGGGTGTCTCCCTAGGGAGGTGCTTCAGGCATGTCCAACTGGGAGGAGACCCTCAGGGAAGACCCAGGACACGCTGGAGAGACTACCATATGTCTCTTTGTTGTCCTGGGAACACCCTGGAGTCCTCCCAGAAGAGCTGGAAGAGGTGACTGTGGAAAGAGACGTCTGAACCTCCCTGCTGCACCCACAACTTGACTTCAGAAAAAGTAGAAGACAATGATGGATGGATGGATGGATGGATGGATGGATGGATAATGGACAGATTCATGTCCGTGCTGCTGTTCAGGATATTGTTTCCATGCAACTTGTGCTTAGTGTATTTTTTTAAATGTTTTTCTTAGTTCATATCTTAGATCTTTTTACTGTTTTTCGTTAAATTTTAATACTTTGTTGGATGCAACTGGTCCCCTGTGTACACATTCCATTCCATCACATGTACCACATGTGGCGCAGATGACAAATAAAAACCTTGAATCTTGAATAATAGTCTCCAGAAAAATAAGTTCTTCTCAAGATGGTAAAGATGTCAGGTCACGCAGAACAAAACCAATATTCATTTTACAAATCACATATTTCAACAAGAAGGTTTTTAAATTAGATAACAGCCAATAATAGATGCAATAAACTTGTTGCAAAGGGAATACGATTTCCTAAAAACATTTTATCCCTTCTCGGTCAAAAACAAAGCTACTGACATCCATGTGAACTGAACATGACACAGAAATAATTATAAGCTGAATCATCATTTCTGTATTTTATTTCCACTGTTGCATTGTGGGTGTAAACATATTATTAGAGTGGCGATATCCTTTTGATGCATTTACCCATCTAAAATGGATGCAGATCCGTTCAGCTGCTTGGCGTGTTCCTCTGCCTCCTGCACATGTTTAGCCAGGCTACCGTCGCTCAAGCCATCAGTAAGGCGCCGGACTCTGTCATCCAGCTGATGATGAAGAGGAACGAGCTCTTCCTCCATCTTCTCCAGATCCTGCAAAAACAAAGCCAAAAAAATAAAAAATAAAAAAAAATCAAAACCGCTGAAGTTTCTGCAGATTTTAGCAGCTTTTTATTTCGACTCCATGGCAACATGTTTACGGTTGAAAATAAATACGGCTACTAAATATCTCATGCCAATAAAACAACAACAAAAAAAAGTAAGAAAAGTAAAATATGCATTTTTCAAACGCTTGCTCTTTTTAAACGAGAGACGAGCTGACCTTGAGCAGAAGGTGCCACAGTAAAATTTTATTTTTTAAGTTCCAGGGCTTCTGCTGATTATTTCAGTACCTCCAGCTCCTTGTTGACGTTGTCAGAAAGTTGGTTTGCCTCCTCCAGAAGGTTTTCTCCTTCTCCGAGGACCTTCATTGCTTCCTGTTTCACCGCGCTGACTGTAGACCGCTTCCTCTGCAAGTAAACAAACCTGGATGTGTAACAGCAACGTGCACTATTCTAACATTTATATGTCAGACAGAACTGGCAAAGGTCTGGTTGTGAAACTTCTCTGTATTCAAATATTCTTCCTTCACAGTTTTTTCTAATTCCTAGACGTGGTCTTGAGCTACATTTTCCAGGCTCTGTGAGTCCTTTTTTAATACATTAAATTACATATAGGGTACTTTTTAAACCCATTTATTAGTGAACTCATTTAACTGATCATCTTCAGAAGAATTAAAGATAGTTGCATCTCCTCAGAATTAGCAAAGAACCTACTCAAAATAATACCTATAGAGATTTTGTCACGAATAGACGGGTGCAGTGAAAGATAACTTGTTTTAATTTTTAGAGTTGCATTTGTGAATGAAGCCAACAATACTGTAGTTTTAAAAGCATGGATTTTTATTTTTCCCCACATCTAGAGAAATTTCCAGAGTTGTTTGTAGAAAAACTTGACATACAGTATTTGTAAATGGAATGTTGTCCTGAAAAAAATAATCAAAAAATTTAAAAATATCAAGGACTAAAACTCAGCAGATGAACAGAACCTAAAAGTTATGGAGGAAAAAAAAGAAGTCCTGCGACAGATGAAAGACAAATTCCTCAGCTGATCCATCTTTTGCCAGCAAAGTTTAAAAAAAAAGAAAATATTCTGCTTTTGAACTTCCTTTGTCATTTTTTTTAAGTCACATTTAAAGGTTTAAAATAAAAATTTGCAGTTTAAGATTTATACATTTGTCAAGTAATGTGAGCTCATGGGGTCACTTTAATGCAGCTGCAGCTTAGCACACAGTTTTTTATATAATGTGATGGTTTATGTTGTTTCATAAAATAATAAAAATGCGCTTCTCAATCTGACACGTTGCTCTGCGCACATCTGGGAGACACCTGCTACAGTAGATTCTCTCTGAAGCATGAATTGTTTTATTAACTAACAAGCTACGCTTCCTAACTTTAATTTTATTCTATTTTTTTTAAATGAGCAACTTTTTGTTTAATCCCACTTTCTACAAAAACAAAACTTTGCCATATCTCCATTGTGCCAATAATCCGTGTGTTGAGAAGGCCACAACTGAGTATTTGTATTAAAATAGTGAACACTTACATTTAACAGCATGCTATAATAATAATTTTCTTTATGTTAACAAACAATCATATAATGAAGCTTAGTAACAGTGACCATAAATGTTGTAGTGTCTGCACCTCCAGAAGGGTGAGGTTGGCTTGGTTCTGTTCAGCCAGTGACCCAGCCTGCTTCGTTTGTCCCTGAGCAGAGCGAAGTAACTCCTGAGCCTCCTGGAGCTTCCCCTCGTGATCCGACAGCTTCTCGTTTATCTTGAAAAGCAGGCGGGGAGACGGTGTTAATCCCAGTCATTTAGTGAATCTGAAGACAAAAACAGTCTGAACACGAGGAGTTCAGTACCTCTGCTTTCAAATCTTCTGTGGTCTGATGCGGGTTCCCAAACAGTCTTTTGACTTTCTGATACAACTCCTCCGCTAGACTGGAAAGACATAACGAGGGGTTAATTTTGCACAAATAGAAGTACATAGCCTAGCTGTATTACTATATACATGTCAGTAATACAATTCAGAGGGGAGCAGGAAGAGGTATTCTGATGTGAGTGACTTGCAGCAGAACTCAAAACTGAAAAGTTCTTGTGCATTTACCAACTTTTTGTGAAAACACTGATTGCCGAATGACTGCTGAAATTTGCTAAAGAAGCTGTAACTAAGTGGTAAAGCAAAATGCTAGCTAAAAATATAAAAAGAACTTAGCTTAATACAGCAGAACTCTAGCTAAAAGTGGCAAAATAAAACAAACAGAGGGCCTATATTCTATAGATGAGGGCTATGATAAGACTGAAACACTTATCGTTGCTCCTGATGATAAAATCATGGAAATAAGGAAACATCCTGGATTCTTAAATCCTGCAAACAAAAATAACCTTAGATACCTAAGTGTTCTGTTTGAAAGTTCTCTGTCCATGGACAATCATTGCAAATTGTTAGTTCATAACTGTTTTTATCATTTAAGGAACATTTCAAAGCTGCAAGCTATTTTATCTCAGACAGAATTAGAAATGATTGTCCATGCTTTTATTTCCTCTCGGTTGGACTATTGTAATGGTC
>JARVGV010001299.1:37005814-37016430 GCA_031762435.1 Hypsolebias longignatus | reverse complement strand
AATCCAGCTTTTTTTTTTTTTTTTTTGCTATGTTTCTTTCTCCTTTTAATTATCATTTTGTTTTCAATTGAAAAAAAAAAAAAAGATAAACTTAAATTTGTATGAATCATTTGTGATTGTCTATTGTTGTTGTTTTTGTTGTCCACTGTTGTCATCACTCTTTGTTAAATCAGATCTCTCTTGTAAATGAGTCCTTGTGGCTCAATGGGATTTACCTGTTTAAATAAAGGTTGAATGAATGAATGGGGCCTGAATTTACGCATGTTCATTAGTAACTGTAAACTTCAGTGTTTTTAAGTGTGAAGGTCAGATGATTTAAGGTCAAGTTGTTATCAAGAGCTGAGATAGAAACCCTTGCTGCAGATCCTGGAATCATCCAGATACCAAACGATTCATGACCTTGACTTTACGTGATTAAATGTTGACGATCTTTAAGCTACAAAATGAACTCTCTTATCCATTTGACTTTCAGCTGTTGTTGATTTACAATGAGAAAATGTTTGTTTTTGTGTGTGTGCGCGTGTGTGTGTTTCTTTTCCAGCTCCTGCCAAAGACATTGAGGCAGCGTTTCATCCTCCCGGTGAGTAAACACATAAATTCTAAAAACCAACAGACTGCACATGTTTTCTGACACAGTAAAGTATTTTTAAATGTTTAATTTGCTTTTGCCAAACCATTCAAACTATGTTTGGCTTTTTGATCAAAATTCCAGGAATTTTGATTTGTTGACTGGACACAGAACACTCCAAGTGTAACAGTACAGTCGCAGTAGGGTCACTGTGTGGTTCATACTGAACCTCATTGGTATGGGGGCCTCAGGTTAAGACGGAGGCTTGTGGTTCTCACCTCAGGATGTGAGTCATGGTGTGTGTGGTTCTATAGGTATAGAGGTCATGGTGCAGTTTTTACGTCAGTTTGAGGGTCCAGGTGTGTTTGGTACTTTGGTGTAAGGTTACAGCGTGGTTCTCACCTCAGGATGCGAGTCATGGTGTGTTTTCTATCTTGGTATGAGTGTCATTGTGCGGTTCACCAAAGTTCATGCTCCAATAATCCAGGTATAAAATCTAACAATGTTCAGTCAGGTCATCTGGACAGTTTCTTTTTTTTTTTTTTTTTTTTTTTGCTGAGGCGTTTCGTCCTTCATCCAAAAGACTTTCTCAATCTGAAAAGCCACCAAACCAAACTTAAACAACATACTCCATAGTGGAAAAAAACTGTTTGCTAGTGCTAAGATGGCCTCTGGGGCCCACCCTCTCCTCCGGGGCCCGCCCTCTCCCTCATCAACTCCTCATTGTGCAGTTCATACTTTGGTACAGGGCTCATGGCGTGGTTTGTACCTTAGTTTGAGGGTTGCGGTGGGGTTCATACCTCAGGGATGTGAGTTGCAGAGGGATTCCTACATTGGTATGAGGTTGTGGTGTGGTTTGTACCTCAAAATAAGAGGCACTGCATGGTTTGTACCTATGAAGATCAATGTGTGGTTCATATCTCAGGAAGTGTGTCACAGTGGGGTATGCACCTTGTTATGGGGGTCATGGCGCAGTTTGTCCCTCCAGATTTGAGTCATGGTGGTTTAAACCTTGGTATGAGTGTCACAGTGCAGTGTGTATGTTGCACAAGGCTCACTGTTGGATAAGCATCTTAGTGCGAGGGACACTTTAGCCAGGTACTCTGCAGATGGACTCTGCAGACTAACTTTTTTGATAACTGAATGTGTGTTTTGATGTTTTTATTGTTACAAGCTGTCAGCTTCAGGTCAGACAGCAACATGATGATGCTAACCTCTCTGTTTTCCTGCCTCTCCGGCCTCCACCCACTGGCTCCTGAACTCCAACACCTGGAAGCTTTGAAGGTAACTTGTTTCATTTCTGTCAATCATTTGGGAGATAAAATCCTGTGATTTCTCCACCTGTGTTTAGATTTATTATCACCTCATTCATCCAAGTCTTTTCATAAATGAGTCAGTGAATCAGCCATGTACAACTTGAAGAACAAGTCATGCATGTCCCCCAGACTGGTCTCCAACATTTTCTAAATATTTATATGTACCTGTCAAAGCATTATTGGTAAAATAAATAAATCTCTTCAGCAGCAGCATTACACAAACATTAAACGGTTATTATTATTACTACTGTTCAGCAGTTATTCAGCAGGTGTTCAGCAGTTATTCAGCAGGTGTTCAGCAGTTATTTAGCAGGTGTTCAGCAGTTATTTAGCAGGTGTTCAGCAGTTATTCAGCAGGTATTCAGCAGTTATTCAGCAGGTGTTCAGCAGGTATTCAGCAGGTGTTCAGCAGTTATTTAGCAGGTGTTCAGCAGTTATTCAGCAGGTGTTCAGCAGTTATTCAGCAGGTGTTCAGCAGTTATTCAGCAGGTGTTCAGGAGTTATTTAGCAGGTGTTCAGCAGTTATTCAGCAGGTGTTCAGGAGTTATTTAGCAGGTGTTCAGCAGTTGTTCAGCAGGTGTTCAGCAGTTATTCAGCAGGTGTTAGGATGCGTTCAGTAGTTATTCATCTGGTGTTCAGCAGTTATTCAGCAGGTGTTCAGCTATTATTTTGTTTTTATTCAGCAGATGTTCGTCACATGTTCAGCAGGTGTGTGTTTTTGTTTGTTTGTTTTGTTTTCATCACAGTTTTAAATTCCATCTTCCACCCACTGTTTTGGAAAAGAATAAACTTGATGAGGAGCCGTGAGTTCTGACTCAGTTGTGCAACATCTTACAGACAAAATGACAAAGACGTCCACTGAGAGTAGAACCCAGTTCTATCTGGATCTCCTGCTCAGATGAAGAAAGTTGGACTTTCCATGAATAAACAGCTGTTTTCACGTCTTTAACACTTTTTATTCAATCCCAAAATTTCTCTGCTGGAGGACTGAAGGTTTTCTCTCAGAGGTCAAAGGTCACACACCCAACCTCCCATTGACTTCCATTGTATCTGAACTCAGAGTTTTCTCTTCAAACAGGAAGTGAAGGCTCTTTTTAATTTGTCAAACCTCCTTCATGAAATTCTGTAGAGCCATCAAACAGAACCTGTGGTACCATCAGAACCTTCTGCTGCTCATGGGTCAAGAAGTTCTTTGATCCATCTTATAACATTTACACAGAGACTGTGTCTGAGGCTTACTTTTTACTCTTGTTTCTTTCTGTCTGATGAAGAGTGCTCTTTCAGTTGAGCTTCTGGTACACAAGAACTGAATAAGAACTTTGGCAAAACTCAGGATTTAAACTCCAAAAAGATGCAAACAGGAAGAGGTTTTAACCTGGACGTCAAAATAAGAGCCTGGCTTTGACACAGCTTAGAATATTTAAAGTCCCCAGTTCCTGTTGGGCTTTAGAAAAGAAAGCTGATGCATTTTTGAGTTTCAGGCAAGAGCTTCTTTGGTCCCCTCAACAATTCTGCTTGAATTTTAACTTGTGTCAATTAGAATTTGAGCACTTGTTTTGTAAAGAATCAACTCATTCTAATGCTGATGTTATTTTGCAGCAGGTGAGCAGTGAAAGTGACACGTTGGGTTCTGCAGGCAGCAGCAGCACGCTCGCCTCCTCCGTCATTGAAGTGGAAGTTCAAAAGCAAGACCTGACGGTGACGACCAGTCAGGAGGAAAAGGTACCGAGAGCCAATCACCAGGGGTTCTGAGATCCAGCCAGCTAACCAGCAAGGACTGGTTCAGACGTCTAACCAGTGAACAGAGGCGTTACTAAGATTGCTAGTTTTTTAAGTCTCTGAAAGAAACACAAACTTACATAATGTATATCTTTTGGTTATCTCCATGGAAACGGTAGTTCCTGTCAAACAGACAGCATCTTTACATATTCTCACTCCAAGTGAGGACACTTTGCTCTGGTTTCTGTAAACTGCTTTAATCACAATATTTTGAATGGATTTGTTTCTGTTTCCATCAGGAGGAGGAGGAACAAGAGGAGTTGCCTCCTCTCAGTGCTCCGCCCACTTTATCTATCACTGAGGAGATCCTGGACTTCATCAACCAGAGCAGAACCAAAGAAGGGTTCATCAACGCGGTAACAAGACAATCTACTACTGCTACTTTATTTATAAACAACCACAGCTAGAAAAAAGTGCTGTGCACATAAAACCGAGCATTTAAACACATAAAATAATAAAACAATAAAAACACAAAGACCAATAAAATAATAAAATAATAAAAACAGTAGTGCAGAGCAAGTTTCAGGCTATACCAAAAAGCCAGCAAATAAAAATGTGTTTTTAAAAGAGTTTTAAAAACGGACAGTAAAGGGGACTCATCTGATGATTGTTCCATAAATTTGGAGCAAACATTAGAAAAAGCTCTGTCCCCCCTGAGCCTCCGTTTGAACCTCAGCACCTCCAGGAGCGGCTGATCAGCTGATCTGAGGCACCGAGCAGGAGAGTCCAGGTGAAGCAGCTCAGAGAGATAAGATGGAGTAAAACCATTTAAACCTTTAAAAACAAATAAAAGAATCTTAAACTGAACTCTAAAATTAACAGTGGAGTGAAGCCAGAGTTGGGGTGATGTGCTCCCTTTTATGAACTCTAGTTAGAAGTCGAGCAGCAGCATTCTGGACCAACTGGAGACGTCTGGTGGACTGGCTGACTCCGAGGTAAAGAGTGTTACAGTAATCCAGCCGAGATGTGATGAAGACATGGATTACTGTTTCCAGCTGCTGTTTATTGAGGACTAGCTTTACCTTAGCAGCTGTCTGAGGTGATAAAAACTGACCTTGACCACCGCTCCAATCTGGGAATCTAATTTAAAATCACGGTCCATTTTAAAACCCAAGTTAGAAACTGTTTGCTTCACATGCGGCACCAGCGTGCCCAGATCAACAGGAGGAGGTCCACAAGAGCCACTGGGACCAAACACCATCACTTTTATTTTCTTTGCATTAAAATTAAAAACGTTTAAGGACATCCAAGCTTTGATGTTTTCAAGACACAACAGAAGTGGCATATTTCTTTCTTTTTTTTTTTTTTTTGTGGCATATAGATCTGACTATTGTCAGCAAAGCAGTGCAAAAAGATCCCATGCTTTCTGAGGATTGATCCCAAAGGAAGCAGGTAAAAGGGAAAAAAGCAGGGGACCTACAATAGAGCCTTGTGGAACCCCAAAAGACAGTGAAGCAGAGGAGGTTTCAGAACCAGATGTGTTGACACACGGTTCCGTCTGCCAGATAGTATCTAAACCAGCTCAGTGCAGTACCACAGATACCCACTTGGTGTGATATTAAAATGTTGTGGCCCACGGTGTCAACGGCAGCAGTTAGGTCAGAGCAGGACCAGAACCACATGTTCACCAGAATCATAAGTTATAAGAATGTCGTTAAAACTCTGACTGGAGCTGATTCTGTGCTGTGCCGAGGTTTGATGCCAGACTGAAAAACCTCCAGGATATTGTGCTCATCCCAAAAAAAAAAAAAAAAACACTTGACCTGGGAGTAAACAATTTTTTCAAAAATTTTAGAAATAAAAGGCAGATGGGCCTAAAATTAGCCAAGACAGTTTGGTCTATGCTAGGCTTTTTAAGCAGAGAATGCACCACCTCATGTTTAAACTTATAGGGAAACTGTTTGGAATTTTGGATAAGGTTTTATGGATGTTTATAACTACTATGACTAAGAAAGTTAACTGCCCATGAATCATGTGTTTGAGTTAACGGAGAGTTCTTTTCTCTCTCAAAGAGCTGAATGAGGATCTGATTTGATACTGCATGTGCAGCTGGCAGTCCAGGGGCTCCAGTCTGTCTGTGAGCTTGGACATGATAAACATATAAAAACAAGCCTCGCACACTGCCCCTGATAGATTTTCGTCACTGGGCTCCATGTGTGGATACTTAAGTGTATCTGTTGTGAACATCTGTCCTTGCAAGTAAAACCAGTTAAAAATCTTCTCCTGCATCGAGTGTGCCTTCTTTGAGTAAGTAAGATAAATAGAGGATATTTTTTATCCCAAAAACAATCCCTGAGGACAGACTGCTATTAATAACAGCAAGGATCACCAGCCTGATGCAGAAGAAAACCTATTTTTAACAAAACAAGGAGGGACAAGGTCACGAGGGGAACTTGATGGCTTAATATGGCCGACCACATCCTATAAAGGGTCGGAGTCACTGGCTCAAATCTATTGAACACAGTCAGGCAGGGGATCAAGCAGGACGGGTTAAAAGCTGAGGCCCTTGTGGTAACAACTTTATTTATTTAAAAAAAAAACTGCAGGACATTATTTCAGAGTTCAGTAGAGGCTTCCAGACAGACAGGTTGTGGGGCCTTCAGAACAGAGTCACTAGTTTTGAAAAAGGACGTTTGGATTGGGCACAATAATGTCTGTCGTGTTCTTTTTTGGCCTCTTTAACAGTGTTCTGGTTGACGTTGACGGTCCTGAGTCAATCTGTCCTCAGAATTTTAGAGAAAATTAACACATTGGATGAATTCTTTGGAGACGTGATAATTTTTTATGTTTTTCTCACTCTTTTTTCCAGGAGTCGATCCAGGATTGTCCCAGTAAGACGGGGTCTGTGTCAAATGAGACCCCCTTCACCTGCCCACTGCCACCCGTCTCCTCCAGTCCAGAACAAAAACTGCCTCTTCAACAGGAACAGGAAGGGGAAGAAACCGAGAATATCAGCATCCTAAACCAGATCAGTGAAAGAGAGACCACCACAAATGAATTCCAAGAATTCCCAGATGCAACAAGTCCATTAAGACAGACCCGTGAGGAAGAGGCCGAAGAAGAGGAAGCTGAGAGAAAAAGTGTCCTTAATCCATCCACATCTTCAAATCTTCATCCTTCTGTCTCAGCAGAAGAAAGGACTGAGAGAAATAATGACCTAACCAAAGACACAGAGTCCAAGGATCCAGATCATTGCCCCATCCAGGGACACCCACCACCTAAAAATGGCTCTCACCTCACCAAGAGAGACAAAAAGATCATCGAAAAGATCCGGAGCTACTACGAGGCTGCCGCAGAGGCTGAGGACGAGGAGGGACAGGAAGAAGACGAGCTGAGAGACGAAGTAAGGAGACGAAACAGTTTCTCTCAAATCCCCACCGGCTTGGTGAAAGAGTCGGTATCACGCTTTAGTTTGGGTGAACAACAGGGGGAGCCGGGGAGCACACAGTCCAAACAGGACTGTGAAGAACCAGAGCAGGACTGTGAAGAACCAGAACAGGACTGTGAAGAACCAGAACAGGACATTGAGTCCACTTCCTCAGCTGGTCCCACGTCCATTCCAGCTGAACCAAACTGTGATGAAGAGACAGATAAACCAATAAGCTTTCTTTTTTCTGATCCAGAGGAGCCAACAGTGTCTACCCAGATCCAAGACCAGGAGTCTCCAACTCAAGCAGGTGGGAATCCAGGGTCAAGTCCAGACAGACTTACTGAAGAAGTGACTGAGATCCAGGACAGAGCTGAGGACATCTATGGAAAACCTTCAGAGAAGAGAGTACAGGAAACAGTGGGGGAGACAGTTGTTGTGGTTAGTGAACATAAAGATGGAAATTCACCAGGAAAAGAAGGTTCATCTCTTTCTGAAGATCCCAAATCCACCATAGAAAGAAAACCTGGTGATATGGATCAACCTGTTAATAATGGGCATGAACCCAACCAAGCAGAACCTGTCAGGTGCTGGGCAGAACCCTCAATGTACCCGACAACACAAGAACCAAAAAACAAAAAGAGCAAAGCCACCTGGTCTAAAAGCAAAACCAGAGACCAGGCAGGAGCCAAGGAGAACTTGGGGAGTACCCCCAGTCAGATAAAAGTAGGTCGATGGTCTCGACACTCCAGGATTGTGACTGCTAACCGAGCGTTGTTTGAAGGAATGGCCTCGGATGTCACTGGTATTGGGTTATTTGAGTCGAACCCAGTGGTGGACCCTGTCCTGATGGAGAACTCGGAGCGTATTCTAAGCAAGGTCCAAAAACTGGCTCAGATGTACAGCACCAAAGCCAGCACCATGAAGGTGCCGCTGCATCAGAAACAGGCCAGCAGTGTACGGACTCAGTCATGGACATGTGCCAGACTGACTGGACGCTTCACTCAGCACCAAGACAGAAGTTGTACACAGCACCACATGGAAACAGACCAAGGAGAACCTAAATGTGCAACCGGTTCTGAGACCAAAGCTGGCAGCCAAGCGTGCACACAGACCAGGCAGAAATCAGGCAAAGATGATGATCAGAAACAGGTCCAACTCATGACTCTGGAGTTCCAAGCTGTCCAGGAGGAGAAGATGATGACGAAGGCAGAAAACCAGACCAATGGTGGGTTCGATTTAATTGTTTTAGGATTGAAGTCTGTTGTGGACAGAAGTCTGAGGTCACTAAACTCATAATTGAAGTTATGACAGGTTATAATAAAACATTTTTTATCTTCTAGATCTACAAGACCAAGTGGTGTCGCCCAGAGAGCCTCAGCAGTTTGGTCATGTGACCCCGACCTGTCCTCAAACAAATGGATTCACGCTCTCCAGACCCAGGGACTTTATCTCTGCCTTGACCAAAGAGTCCAGCCTGGACTGCACTTTAAGCAACAAACTTCTGACCACACCAGGAGAACCTCCATCCTCTCTGAGTGAAGTTCTGTCTGAAACACCTTCTTCTCCAGAATCCTCCCATCAGCACAGGACACAGGTGAAGGATCAGGAGTCCATGTGGTCCCTCTGTACCAGAAACAGCCCCTCAGGATCAGCTCCAGCAATTGGGACTGTAAAAGTTCACTGCCAAAGTTCAGAGCTGGAGGACTGCTCTGTAGTGAGAGGAGAAGGTCTTCATGTTTCTTTGATCTCTGAAGTGGAACAAAAAAAAATCGGGTGAGTTCATGAACGTAGAAGATTGAAAGATGGCTGAGAACAACCAAGAGCTGAGGTAGATTCCTCACTTTTACTAAAGTCTCCTGCTTGGTTACTTTGCACACAGCTGTTTACCTTTAAATGTGATGCTTCACTGGACTGATCGTGGTCTTTGTCTGCAGGTTGGAGGAGGACCAAGCACTCTGTGTTTACTCAGTTAAAAAAGACTCAACATCTGGAAACGTCGTCACCCATCCTGCATCCTCCATAGGAGAAGACCCAACATCTGGGAATATTGTCACCCAGGATGTTTCCTCTGTCAGAGATGACTCAACATCTGGACCAGCTTTATCAGGGAGAACTCCCGGTCCACCACAGTGCAGAAGTTCTGAAGATGAAGATTTTGAGCTGAATGTAGCAGCTGCACAGAATAACTCAGACAACCGTGTGTCAGAATGTATGAACTTGAGACTTGATGATAAGAAAGAAACTTTTATCAGAGACGAGAATCTGTCTTCTGGATCTGGATCTTCACTTTGGACAAAGGAGGCTTCAGGAGAGCTGTTGATGAGTCAAGTCACATCCGAGTCCAGCACCACAGGGAGGTCTCACCCAGGACTTAGCAGAGAACCAACCCCACAGGAAACAGCGGCAGAGGAAAGGGCCAAAATGCTGGGGGTCACAGGACGAGCAGAGAAACACCAGCCTTCAAATGAGAACCATGAAGAACTTCCTGTTCCACTGTCGCAGAGTTTAGACATGACGTCTGACTCCTCTGGGAGTCATCTGGACTGTAAAGTAAAGGACAAGGTATCATCCAGTCCATGGTCGTCAGTCCAGATGTCAGAATCCACAGAGCACTGGTTTCCATCGTCTGCAGACTGCGTCCCAATGTTCACCAGCCACGGAACAGACCCGCCAAGCTCTCAGCGCGAACAGGCCTCATCTGTGTCCTGGAATGCCAGCAGATCTTCTGACAACAGGTAAACATCCAGTAACAACCAAACCTTCATTATCCAGGTGCGCTAACAAGGCCAGCTCTTCTTGACCACAAAACTCTGAGAGTCCGGTCCAGTTACACATTTAGTCCCAAAAATCACGTTGATACTGAAGTGCTGTTAGTCAGTGTATCATAAAATATTAACACGACTGATTTTGTAGAGTTTTAACTCGATGGATCAGACCCTCGTTTACAGTAAGGAGGGTGTTGCTCTGGTCTGTGGTGATGAAGAAGGACCTGAGCTGAAAGACAACACTGGTCCATCTACATTCCAACCCTTTGTCATTTTCTCCAGAACCTCTGAGCATAAAGGCAGCTGTTACTAAAACAAACTTGCTACATTCTTAGTGTTAGTGTTGCAATCTTAATGTTGAAATAAAGAAATGTTTGTGTCATGTGTTAGTGTTTTGGGGTTATAACAATCCTCAACTAATTATAGTCAGATTGAAGTTTCTGTGCAGGATTGGGGGCTCCTCTCTCTCCTACATACCAACCAGTTCCAATGCTGCAGCCATTGTTTTGGCTAGCTGTCAGCAGGAAATCTGCCTTCTGCCACATTATCCACATCACAAATGTTAGACAACAACATGGATATGTTGTAGTTTTAACCGCTCATGCAGCCACAGTCAGAAATGACCTTTGACCTTTTTAATCAGCTGGGCTTTTTGCTGGTTTCAAAATGCAAACAAGATAGAAGACATTTAAGAACATGAAGGAGTGATCAAGCTCAGAGGAATGGAACTAATTAAATGAGTCAGACTGAAAAGCACATAGTTTTATGTGACTGTAACCAAACAAACAAATGCCAAGCTTCTGTCCAGATCTGGTTTA
>JARVGV010001299.1:36917085-36927107 GCA_031762435.1 Hypsolebias longignatus | reverse complement strand
AAGCCCTCTGGAGTGAGGGTGAAACGTTTCTACTAAAAAGAAACTGTCCAGATGACCTGATTGAGAATTATCAGGTTCTCCTCATCCTGAACATTTCATTGTAATTTGTGTTAACCTGCATATAACAACAAAAATATATGATGCACAGTGGAAAATGTTGCTGTCCCACCACTGCACAGGACACAAAATGACCATTTTATCATGATCTGTTGTATTTGTTTAACTCATTGTGCAGACATGTGAGGAACTCAAAGGTAAATATAAACAATAATATTTATTTCACAAAAAAATGGCTGACGTGGCAGCAATACTTACATGAGCTAGGATACATGGAAGAAGATGGAGCATGATGGACCGTCCATGGACAGGGGAACAACAACGAGACACAGAACTTATAAGCACACTAACGAGGGGATAATCACAAACGCCTGGGGAAGGACATGGAGGGACAGGTGACAGGAGCTGGAGCTGATGACATGGGAGAAGAACACGGTACAAAGCAGGCACATAAGCACAAAAAACACCCAGATCCTCTCAGTTTGGACTTTATAAACGCAACAGTCTGCAGGTCATACTAAAAACAAGGATTGCAAGAACAAAGCCCTGTTGGATTCCAGTGCTCCGCAAACCTTCCAAAAACTAGATGCGGAAAGAGAAAGAAAACATAAAAACGATAAAAGGTAATTCCCTGCAGGTTCGTCACTACCAGACAAACCTGTCACATCCTTCATCACTGTTCATGATCCAAACAGATCAACTGGTTCCTGATTGTTGTCACTTTTACTGTGCGCCGCCTGGCTGCCGCAGAAATCAGTCATCAAATTATTTTAACACATTGCCTAACCACCGCAGATCGTCATTATTCGTTGATGTCAGATTTCTGATCTGGATTTGATGTTCTGGTTGAAAACCCTGAGGCTCTCCTGCCAGCTCTTTGTCTTCAGTGCCCTCTAGTTTTCGGGAGTTTCCATTTTAAAGTATTCAATAATTTTCTGTTTCGCTTCTAAAGTGGACAAATATGATTTACTGTAATGAGACGGGGGCGATAAACTCTTGATGAATGTCCCATGTTTCTTTCCCAGTCGTCCAGATTTAGATTTCCTTCCTGTCTTGTGCATTATCTTGACAAAGACTCTGTGAGTGCGCACAGAAAGGGAAAAGCACAGCCTTTATTTTAGACGATGAAGATCCAAACAACAAAACAAAATGAAACTTATGATTAAAACCCATTGAAGCAGTAGCAACGGGGACTCGTCTTCTCTGCCCGACGTCCCCAGAGTTTTCAGACAACTCGATGTAGACGTTTGGCCTTGATTTTTGGGTTAAAATGGCTGATTTGATTCTCTGGAGTTCTCTCCAGACAAATGGAGACAAACAGAAAAATGTTGATGTACCAGGATGAACATCTGAAGTGCATCAAACAGAAAGTTGCTTTTTGTGTCAGATGAGTTTTTTTTTCATTGAAGCGTTTACTTTAGAGATCAGATCTTCAGCAGATAGAAAAAAAAAATTTCACTTCCTGGCAGTTGGTAAACAAAAGGCAGAAAATAGTTAGTTTCTGTTTAACGATCAAACTGGGTCACATGTAAACCAACTAAATATCATCTTCTGTCTGAATAAGAAAACAAGGATTCATTAGAGAACTACAGGATAAATGACAGCACCATGGCTGCTCACCTGTTTGCATCATGTTTGAATTTAAATGGTGAATGGACTGTACTTGTGTAGCAGCTTTCTATCTAATCATGATACTCAAAGCTCTTTAAACATAATCCGTGCTTCATTTACCTCCACACAGCACTCTACTACATCTCTATAAAGATAATCTGAATCTGTAGTGACCAATCAGAGCTTTAGATCAAATTCATACACCCAGTGGTGTCAGAAGCATTTGTAATGTGGGGGTGACACATTGGTGGGGGGTCCTGGGGGGTCCCCCCCTGAAGATTTTGAATAAAGGAGACGCTATGTCCTGCATTCTGGTGTATTTTAACGGGTTAAACATTTACGTTTACTGACATAAGTAAACACTTGGTTCAATAACTATTTTACTGTTAATAGTACAAGAAGTAGTCTGACCAACAGCTCCCCTTGTGTGAATAGAGCACACTCCACTTCTCACGCATCCTAACCCTGCGCCCCAGCCCGGTTGACAACTGCCAGCACTTAACCTAGCGCTTTGGTGCCGTCAACGTTTCTGCCACATGTTTCAAGTTGCAGGAAATTGTCCTCAAAATTAATTATTAATTAACAGATTCAGAACGAGTCATAACGAAACACAGGAGGTTGAAGTTTAACCTGAACGACTGAAACAAACAGAACACGACTCAGTCGGGACACAAAGAGCGAGTGTCTCTGATGACGGCAGCAGAAACTTTTCCTTTGCTTTGAATTTGTTGGACTGTCGACCTCTGTCTCCATAATAACAGTGATTGCCACCCCCCACCTCCACCCCCTACGTCGGGTCAAACATCCATTACATTTAAACCCCATCAGTTAAACAACAGATGAATCTTGTCAGGCTGAACGCCCGTTCATCCTAAACACTTAAATATTTCAACCCGTGGCTTCATCTCATTGTAGAAAACATGATAAAAGGCAAAACAATCAATCACACAAAATAAATTAAACTTTTTAGAGAATGCTGGATAATTCATTATTGTTGTTGCTGTAACAACAAAAAACGATGTGCAAAGTGTGACTAGTGCTTCAGCCGTGCTTCAAACTCAGTTAAGGAAATCAAATGTTTCCATACGCAGCAAGGTTTAAAACTGTGCGCACGTGCAGGACAGACTGCACGTCACACAGTCAGTTACTGAATAACAGACGTTAGAGCATGAGGGTAGAAACTGTGCTTCTGTCTTTTTGCTTGTGTTTTGACTCTCCTGCTAGTTCCACGAGGGTGGAAGTATAGGAACGGGGGATGTCCAGCTGAATCAACAGTCATTTCCATGGTTTGAGAGTGTTGGTGCACCAGCTCATCAGGAGCTGAGCTTCTTCTCTGTAGGAGCTGTTGTCTGTGATCAGTCCCACAGTGGTGGTGATGGTGGAGTGTGTGGGAAAAGTCATGGGTGAAGACGGAGAAAAGGATGGAACTGAGGACACAGCCCTGTGGCATGCCTGCTCTGAGTGGGGACATCTCCTCTCTATCAAAAATGAGCACATTGTCATCCCTGAAAGAGTGTAGACCACAAAGGCCTGGTCTCTGCCAGGACCACTTGGCCAGAAGGATGGCCCAGCACAGAAGAGCGACGTCATCAGGCCAGGACTCTGCGTAGGACTCAGTCCCCAGGCAGACGTCTTCTGTATGACCAAGTCATCTGCATACCCTTGTGTATGGAGCCTACTGTAGATCTAGTGTTTAGAAAGTTGAACACGGGCTAACTACAATGTAGACAAAAAGACCAGATGATTCTTTAAATACCAGTCAGCGTGTTTTGTATTTTTACAGCGGACTTTGGTTTTGAACTTTTTCTTTCTTGTCCACCATTTCCCCATCGGTGCTCCGTATTTATCAGCTTCTCACATCTGTGACACATCTGCTCGTTGATTCACCCCATTCTGAAGTCACACCTCTCAGTTTATAAAGTTTTATGATTATTGTTTTCGATGCCACTGAAGGTCTGTCTGTGCTCTCTCTTGTAAATGAGCCCACCTGTGTCACAGCCATGTACAACATGCCAGCATATATTGTCCTCAGTTTGTACACATCCTCCTGTTTGACCTGCTCTCTGTTGGCCCTCGGGTCACTGTACTGCCCCGTTTGTCTGCTGGACATTAATGTCTGGGCTCCAGTTTGTGGAATTAAAACAGGTTTTATGACCCAGGTCTTTATTCTGGGTGCTGATGGAGCTTTGACCCTGAGGAACTCCTCGTGTGTTTTAAGGATCTCAGTGATAGAGGAGAATCAACTCGTAAGAATTATTAATTTACCTCACAAGACATGGCATCTTCTGAAATGTAGAAGGCTGAATATACTTTTTTCCATTTAAACTAAGATGATTATTTACACAAACTAAAAGCTTTCTGCAGAAATGATAAAAGCTGCTCCGTTCCCGAAACGCCAACAACCATCACTTCTCTGAACCACAAACAATTGTGACTTCCTTTGTATTATTCTAAACTGTTTGGATGAGTAAACTGTAGAAGAAGGGGGAAGACAGTGGAGATGAGAAGTTTGTTTTTAAAAACCTTGGAAAGTTCAGACAGCTCAAAACTTGTGTGATGTCATCAGACTAAGAAAAATCTGCAAACTTCTCCATGTTGACCTGTGATTGTGTAAAAAGTGTTAAAGATGTGAAAAAAGCAGTTCAGTCATTGAAAGTCCAACTTCCTGTGACCCGTTTAAACCCTGAATGATGGTTCTGCTGTGAGGTCTGAGCTGGAGATCCAAACAGGACTGGGAATTACCTTACACTTCTATTAAATCCTTTTGAGGTCTGTGTGTGTGGGTGTGTGTGTGTGTGTGTGTGGGGTGGGGGGTCAGTTTTCTAGTTTCCAGAGAATTTTCTCTCCATTAGATGTTTGGTAGATTTGCATTTGGACCTTTCTAAAATATTTGGGAGAAGTAGAAAATTTTGACATAAACAGAAGAAAAACAGTAGCATGTTAATAAAACTCAGCTCTGAAGATTGGCCCCTTGTTCTGCTCAGGTCGTATTAAAAAGGAAGTCAGAAGTCTGGTTGAAGATGAAATGAGTCTTGATAACTACCCCAGCGTGAACAAAGTCAAACTTTACAAAGTCACGACTCAGAATCAGTCTGAAGAAATAAGAGACCACAGAATAAAAAAGTTGACAGTTAATTTTAGTTTTAAGCTGTTGAGGATTTTCAGTCATACAGAACCTGGACATCCCTCCCCGCCACTCCCCGCCCCCAAAAAAGAAGACAGAAAAACAAATGAACAAAAACAACAATGTGATTTTTATTCTGTAGTTAAGGAGATTTATTTTAACATCTGAAAAAGCTTTATTAATTCAAAACGAGACAATGTGGAGCTTCAGGCTTTAAACTGCACGAGGGACTCTGATTATACATCTGAAGTCACCTGCAGATTGTGCTCCCTCCCCTCCCTCTTGAGGGTCAATAGGGTCTTTTTCTCCCTCCCTTCACTCCTGAGGGTCATAAGGATCTTTTTCTCCTTCCCCTCCCCCCTGACGATCATTAGGGTATTCGTCTCCCCTCTTGAGGGTTATTAGAATCTTTGTCGCCCTCCCCTTCCTCCTGAGGATCATTAGGGTCTTTGTCTCCCACCAAGGGTCATGAGAACATTTGTCTCCAATCCCTCTTGAGGGTCATAAGTGTCTTTGTCTCCTTCCCCTCCCTCCTGAGGATCATTAGGGTATTTGTCTCCCTCCTATCCCTCCTGAGGGTCATTAGGATCTTTGTCCCCCCTAAGTGTCATGAGCGTATTTGTCTCCCGTCTCTCCTGAGGGTCATAAGGATCATTGTCTCTCTCCCATCCCTCCTGAGGGTCATTAGGGTCTTTTTGAGCCTGTCTTGCAGAGAGATGTTTTGGTCACATGCATAAAAGTGTGAAATAGGTTCAGTTTTTCACAACGTTTTCAGAAACATTTCCGCTGCATGTAGTCTGTCATGTACGCAGTTGTTTTCTTTGATGCAAACCTTTTCAGTTCAGTTCAATTGAATTTATTTATATAGCACCAAGTCACAACAGAAGTCATCAGGGCACTGAACAGAAGCTTTCATAGTTTGAATACATTTGTCAAACTGGAGGTTTTTGGAAATTCCTGGCATCGTTTCAGGGGAAGCAAAGACTCACATGAAGTCACGCATGGCACCACGGCCGGCTGCGGTTCCAAAGTTTTTCTGCTTCTGAACGAGCAGTTGAACTATAGGGTTAATGGCGGACAGCAGAGCGCTGTTCAGGCTGCTCACTTTTGAATCTATCCGTGTTTGTGTCCCAGAACAAACCTGTGCTGCATCAGCTCTTTAGTCAGCGGGTCTCACGGGACAAATACGTCCATGCACTTGCCAGTTTGGACGTAACTGAGTCCCTGTTTGAGACAGAAATGTCCGCGTCCATATGTGTGTTGTTGAAATGCAAAACTCATGGTGCCATGCTGGTGCCTGGCATGACGACTGCAGTCGTAGATTTACTGTTGAAAAGTTTAAAGTTTTTATAATAAACGTAAGAAAATCTCAGCGATTGTAAACTCAGATTGTTAGATGTTGGCTGCGTATCAGGCTTAATGCTGCTCTGTAGGTTTTAAAACGATGAAATCTGTGACTTCCTCCTTTATTTAAAGTTTTTTTTTTTTTTCAACATAAATGGCTTCCTTCCCCCCCCCGCCCCCCCCACGCCCCGAACTGATGAAGCTCCCTGAATAGAAGTTTACAAAACATCCGGTTTGGTCTAAACTTCAACCAGACCTTTTAAAAGAAAGTTGGTGAATCTTTCTAAAATGAAAGTGATTGAGTTGGTGAGATTTAATCGTCTTGTTCCTTCCTGCACTCAAGTGCTTCTCTCACTTGGAACAAAGCCAACGAACAACAGAAGAAGAAGTGGATGTTTCTCTGCAACAAGCCCAAATACAGCCACAAACTCACGGCGTGTCTAAAAGTCCCAGCTGCAGATGGTCAGGTGGAAACCACACATGTGAAAGCATCCTGGCTGACAAACAAACACACTGCCAGTGGATGCTCAGCTCCTCTGAAATGTAAACCGACACAAAACATTTGGAAAAATCCAAACACTTGTGTAACGTTGACGCCATCTGATTTATCAGCCCAGATAAACAGAAAGTGGAGCGAGAGCAGGAACTTCGAGTAACAAAACGTCTCTAATAAAGTCAACAGGACTGTGTGGAAGTGACTCACCTTGGCAAAGAAATGCACTAAAACCAGAATAGAAGTTGTTACAAAGCTCAAAACAAAACAGTTTGATTAAAAATATGGACCTTTACTGTTAATTTTTTTAAATATTTGGTCTAAATGTGATAATTTAGGACTTAAAAGAGGAAGAACCAATCTGCCTCATTTGGACTTTAAAGAAGTTTTTAGCTCGGCTTGTAGCTGAGCTATGAAGTAGTTGTAGCCCGACCGAAGTCCTTTTCAGCTTCTTGAACCCAGGATTATGGTTCTTTCAGTCCAGATCCAAACCTCATGACTACAGGTGAGGGTTGGAACGTAAACAGACCCATAAATCCAGAGCTCTGCCCTTCATCAACAGCTTCTTCACTATGATCGAACAGAGTAAAACCATCTTTACAGTCTAGGTCCTGATCTGTTGATCCATCCATCCATCCATCCATCCATCCATCCATCCATCCATCCATCCATCCATCCATCCATCCATTTTCTTTACCCATTTCAGTTCATTTAAATTTAATTAATTTTATTCATATGGTGCCAAGTCCCAACAGACGTTGTCTCAGGACACTGTACAAAAACATTTAAAATATTTCAGGAACATGGTTCCTGAAATATATTAGTCTGTCATTTTTTGTTGCAGTCCAAGCAGTTTTTTGCTCTCGTGGCTCCTGGGTTGCCAACAAATTTGTGATATTTTGCACGCTCTTCTTTCGAACATGTGATTTTTGCCCTTTTATTTCAACATTTTTCATATTTTCATGTCACTGAGTTTGAGCAGATCTTTGCTGGAAAACAAAAGATATGTTTCAGTGCTCAAAGAGATTTGTTTATTCAACCTTTATTTCTACAGGTTAATCCCATTGAGCCACGGGGACTCATTTACAAGAGAGACCTGACTTCAACAAAGAGTGATGACAACAACGACAAACGGTAGAATATCATAAAAAACAACCAAACTGAGAAGAACAAATGAAAGAAAATGGTATTTAAAAAAACTGAAACAAAAACAGGTAGATTGTAAACCAGTGTAGAAAACTAAAAACAGGAACATGTCTGCATTGGTTTTTGCCATGAACTTAGATGTTTGAAGCCACTTAGAGAAGTCAAGGTCGAGAGCTTCAGATCTTTTTGCAAGATATTCCAAGAAACAGGAACAGAGTAGGAGAAGGTCCTTTTGTCTATTTCAGATCTCACTGATGGAACACTGCAGGTAATAATGTCCTGAGAGTGCACGCTGTAGCTGCACTCACACAGACATGAAGGAGATGTGTGAAGGCAGCAGACCAAGAAGTGATTTAAAGATGAAAATGTACCAGTGGAAGAGTCTGTGTGAAGTTAATGATGTCCAGTTAACCAGTGAATACTGGGTGCAGTGGTGGGTACGATAATCACAGCCAGTTATGAACCTTAGTGCACCGTGATAGACAGCATCCAACATCTGCAGGTGCTTGTAGGAGCGTTCATGTAGATAATGCCACTGTAGTCGATGGAGGGAAGGAAAGTCACAGACACAAGATGTTTCTTGTATTCAGTGTTAGACATGATCTGTTTCTGAAAAAGAAACCCAGTTTTCCACATGGAGCTCAAAAGAGAGATGCAAATGGACCAAGATACCCAAACATCTGCATGAATCGACAAACTCAATAGGGACACCGTTTGAGGACACAATACAATACAACTTTATTTATAAAGCACTTTAAAACAACACCGTTGGCCAAAGTGCTGTACACTAACACTAACAGGAAGAAAACCAGAGGAAGAACTGCTGGGACCAACTTCCTGTTTGAAAACAACATCCCTTTGGTTTTGTCCGTGTTTAGGACAAGTTGAAGATGGAACAAGATGATGTAAAAAGTGGACTGCAAAAGCTGGAAAACTTTAGCAACTGGTTTAGCTCGACAATAAACAACAGTGTCGTCAGCATATATGGAAGGACACATCATGATCCAAGCTTCAGGTTTAATACGTCTGATGTTTGAATCACATCTTCTTACAAACATTTAACAGAACTCCAATAATGAAAACAAAGTGATGTCAGCTTTTATTGCAGCTGACTGAGATCTAATGAACCCTTCTGATCCTACGGGGAAATCTGAAGCGACAGAAGCCTTCCCCTCCCTGCTGTCCCCAGCTGTCCCCCGCTGTCCCTCCTGTTAAAGCTGTGGGAGCTGTCTGCAGGACTCAGCTCTGGAAGAAAATAATTGATGGGATGGAAGCATCACTTTGAATCATCGACAGACAATAGAGACGCTCACGGTGAGGAATGCTGGCTGGAGCTGCAGGAGATCAACAGGCGGAAGTCGGACACGTGTCAAAGTGCGAGAACCGACTTTCACTCATGCTCTGCGGCAGAAAAACACGAAGTTCTGGGAGGACATGTTTAAAAAAAAAAAAACATTTATTTTAACTTAAAGCTGAACATGGCAGCAGCTGTGTAGACAGACCCCCGGCATGTAAAACAGTTCTTTCAAGATGTTGTTGTAGCTGATCTCGTTTGTCTAAATGAACTCCTCTCACCTTCCTCCTTGTGACGGTTCGACCCCGTGCATCACAGAAATGTGTCTAAGTTAAGACATAAACGTTCTGAAAAGTCTAAGCAGTGTTTCCAGAATAAAGTCCAGTTGTTTTAAAATGAAGTTAAAATAAAGATTCATGTGTTTTGCTGAAAATGTGTTTTCCACAACAGGTTTTCAGAATAAAGGATTTCTTACCTCTTCTTCTATCAGGAATCATGTCTCAGACTGTAAATGTGTAAATGACACACGTTACAAAAGATAAAGGACGTCAGATTTATTGTCTCGGGAAAATTTCGGCTCTGGTTACATCCTGAAGCAGTGAAGACAAACGTTATTTCAAACTAACTCCAGTAAAAACAGATTAAACACGAACACCTGTTCCCGTCAGCAGGCAAAGCTTGAAACTACTCGTTAAAACTGCAGGTCCTCAACCCCCTGCTGGTTGTGTATGGTTCTGGAGGACTCTCTGAAGCAGGGTTCAGACTGAGACCAGTAGGTCTTAAGAAGTTCCTGGTGGTGGTTCTGTAGGACTGTGTCTGCTGCTGGACTCAGGCTGAGACCAGCAGGTCTTAAGAAGTTCCTGGTGGTGGTTCTGGAGGACTGTGTCTGCTGCTGGACTCAGGCTGAGACCAGCAGGTCTTAAGAAGTTCCTGGTGGTGGTTCTGGAGGACTG
>JARVGV010001299.1:36709548-36729628 GCA_031762435.1 Hypsolebias longignatus | reverse complement strand
GTAGTAGAAAGTACAGATACTTCATGTAAAATGTAGTGGAGTAAAAGTAAAAGTACACACATTTAATTCTACTTAAGTAAAGTACAGATACATGAAAAATGTACTTAAGTACAGTAACAAAGTATTGTACTTTGTTACATCCCACCACTGTATTTTAGGAAATGATGATTGATTAGAAAGTCATTGTTGACCCTGGAACGAACGCGCAAGTCGGAGCTGAAAACACGTTTAGGTGCAAATTAAAGGATCAGTTGTACATTTCTTTGTCTTTAATGGTTCAAGAATGAACGATTTCTGAACTTGAGGTCACGTTTTATCGAAAAAATGTTTTGTTTTTAATATTCATGCTCATTGAGTCACGTTAACAGTTTTATAAATAATTTTTTAATGTTAAACTGTTCATAAAACGAACACCGGTTCCAACAGGCCGTTGACAACCTGGTCAGAGTTTTTCCCAGGAACTGAATGTCCCAGAGACCAAAGAGCTGCGCTGCAGGAGCAGAGTTTAAGACTCCGGGGCCAGCAGGTGGAACAGGTGGAGTCTTTTTGAGACCTCGGGACAGAACTCGACATCCACCGACTCCATTTTTAAAAAAAGAACAGCAGCGTCTCCACCTGCAGAGGAAACTGATCTTTTAACATCACGCAGGACATTTTAACACGGGTTTATAAAAAAACTCATTGAATTACTTTCAACATTTTATCCTGGTGGAACTTTCTCGCTGTGAAACAGAAAAACAAGTGGGTTCAAATCACAAACCAGGCCAGCAGAATAATGGGTTCACCTCAAACCTCCCTCCCTGATCACAGAAGACCCATCTCGTCCCCTCCACCGTTCGTCCCAGCTGCTCCCGTCAGGCGGGACGTTTAAAATCCCTGAAATCATTGATTCTGTTTGCAACATCCACATCGAACACTTTAAAATAAGAACTGTACCTTCACACTCTCAGCCGTTGCTTTTAACAGCCTCCCTTTGCGTGTTTTGTGGGTTTTCTCCGTGCATTTTGACATGTTTTTGTCGTCTACGTGCACAAATGCTGCTGCTGGAGCCGTCACAGAAACATCTGTCACCGTTTGGGACAGACAAATCAAATCCACTGTAGCTGAAGCTTCGTGTGATTTCAGATGGAAACAGACAGAGCGTTTCTAAATGTGTTGCAGGGAGATGGTGGAGTGCTTCAATGAGATCACGGAGGACAAGGACTGCAGGGTGGTGGTGGTTTCTGGAGCAGGAAAGATCTTCACAGCTGGTGGGTGTCGGGCAGTCCGGGTGCAGACGTCTGTTTCTGGGTGCTTTGATTCCCTCTGCTCGCTTGGTTTCCAGGGCTCGACCTGATGGACATGGCGAGCGATGTGCTCCAGCCAGAAGGTGATGACGTGTCCCGAATCTCCTGGAACATCCGAAGAACCATCACCAAGTATCAGGAGACGTTCTCCGTCATAGAGAAGGTCGGAGCGCTGAGTAATCGCGCACGGCGGTGAAAAGTTGACGGTGAAAGAAGTTCAAGTTGTTCTGTTCTTCCTGCAGTGTCCGAAGCCCGTGGTGGTGGCTGTTCACGGCGCCTGCATCGGAGGAGGTAACGCTTTAAAGAAACACCTTCAGTCGCTTCTTAGGAAGGGGAAGATAAAAACATCCCTCGTTTTCTCCTCTGTCAGAAATAAATCATCACAGTCCCTCACTTACCGTGGGGGGTTACGGTGCAGACACCCCCTCAATAAGTGAAAATCTGCCAAGTAGAGACGTTATATTTATTTTAGTAGTTTCTCCTTCATGAAGTCAGTGTACAGTATATGTGTCATATTTTGACAAAATGCTTATCTCATATTTTCTACCATCGTTGCTGTTTTTTATCTCTGCACCACTTTGCAACTTAATCCTTGTTTCAATGTGACGGCTCAACTTTAACGATCCACTTTGCAGTAAACGTGGAGTTTATTGTTGTTTTTGGATTATAACTCTTGCTCTGTGACAGGTGTGGACCTGATCACAGCCTGTGACATTCGCCTCTGCACCCAGGACGCCTGGTTTCAGGTCAAGGTGCGTTTCACTCATTTTACCTTTAGATTCTTTCGTCGGAGAGAGAACTTCAACCTAAACAACTAGAATGATGCTAACTGCAGGCAGCCTCCATGTTGTCCACCTGGAAGAGTCTTGCTCTTCCTCCAACTTTAATGTGACCTAACTGCAACGTGCCTCCCCCCCCGCCAATTTTTTTAAAATCAAAACGACCAGGTCGACCCCGTAATGTGTGTTGTTACTTTTATTGGTGTTTTGAGTTACCACGGCGACGTAATTTGCAAACAGACACCATTTTCCTAATTGAAAAACACTGACAGAGCTCTTAGCTTCTAACTGCCACAGTGAGGTCACATGACCCAGAGTGGAGAGGTCTCTGAACAAAACACTGATTAACTTTCGGAGCCAATTTGGTTCAAAATGGCTGCCACAGCTACTTCAGAAAATAAAAACACTGACTACAACTCAGTCATTCTTTGAGATATTGAGCTGAAATGTGGTATGGTTGTGGCTGAGAGCGAGTTGTTCAACATTCCTAATGCAAATAAAAAATCCAAGATGGCCACCTTAGCTAAAAGGAGAAATACTATAAATCAGCCATTTTTAGAGATACTAAGTTGAGATTTGGTGTGGTGGTAGCTGAGAGCAATGCTCAATAAATACTGCTTCAAATAAAAATAAAAAATCCAAGATGGCCACCAATCTACTTTTAAATGGCTTTAACTCAAACATTTGTACACATATAAAGCTGAAATTAGATGTGGTTATAGCTGAGAACATTCCACATCACATACAGAATTCTAATCAAAAATCAAAGATGGCCGCCACAGCTTAAAAAAAGAAAATGACTATAAATTGATTTATTTTTGCCATACTGAGCTGAAGTTCAGTGAGAGTGAACCCAAACGCACATTGTTATTTAAATCCAATTTTTTAAACGGCCGTCGCCGTCATAAGTTTCTCCAGGAACTTTCTTTAGTTTCTGCTGTTGCTGTGCAGCTTTTAACCTCTGATGTAATAAGTTAGGGCATTAAGTTCATCGTTAGATAACAAGTAAACATGAATAATTGCATTTAAAGGTTTCTAGGGCAGATCTGTGCGGCAGCAGACGGCAGTTTGCTGCTTTAGAGGATCCGTTGAGAAACAAATAGTTAAAAAACGGTTTCAAAGTGACTCGTGGCGCTTCCACAGCCTCAGGTGTGTTTGTGTCAACAGGAAGTCGATATTGGACTCGCAGCGGACGTCGGAACGCTGCAGAGACTTCCCAAAGTGATCGGCAGCCGCAGGTAAACCCCGCGTTTTCTCACCTGTTCAGATTTTTTACTGTTGATGATGTAGAATGACCTGAACGTTTAAGAAGAGCCACCAACATGGAAGCACTTCACTGGAGATGGCGACATCGTGTGTGTGTTCATAAACACACACATTTTGTTGCAGTTTTATTTCAAGTTTTGAAATAAAGATCTGTTCATTTTAAATCTGTTTTAAGTATTAGTCATGATGCTGAACATTTTACAGCTTGTCAGTTTTAAATGAGTTTTTAAAACACTTTGTCGTGCGAGAGACGCTTTTTAAATAAAGTTTGATGATGACTCCGTCTCTGCAGTCTGGTCAACGAGCTCGCGCTGACGGCCAGGAAAATGTACGCTGACGAAGCCAAGAGCAGCGGACTGGTCAGGTGAGAGCACGCTTCTGCTGAAACCTGAAAATAATCTGTGGGGATTAAAAGCCGCCTGAAATGAAGTTCTAGTCAGCTGACCCAAGCAGGATGATCGGAGCAGTTTAAATATTTCTTTACTTCAGATTATGAGATAATCTGTCTTGAAGAGGAATTAAACTGTTGCAACCAGCCGATGTCAAACCGTCTGTTAGCTCTTTTAGCTTGTTGGGGATGACTCTCAGCTACCGCCAGTAATTTTAGCTCCATGTGTAAAGACGACTGAGCTGGAGCCACTTTCGTAACGATGAATGCCCGTGGCGGCCATCTTGGATCTGGTTGACGTAAACGGCACTTGTAGGCTGATTAGAATCAGTCCAGTAGGTCATCAGATATTTTGCTAACACAGAGAAGATACAGGTGAACACATTATCGCCTGCCGTTTGGTGGGCAACAGATGAGACGACCAAAAGATGCTTTCACGTATTTTAGAGGTCAGTTCTCGGCTTATTGACGTGTTTCAGCCTAAAATCAGTTCTGGTTATTTTACTAAGTAGCTTTCAAATCAGCATTTGTTCTGACATTTAATGAGTCGATCCAGTAATTTGTTCATTTTCTGCAGGTTTTTATTTTTTATCTCTGTCTTCGTCTTATTTTACTGTTGAATTCTTTGGTTCCAACTTGTTTTTATAAAAACACGTAGTTTTTGTATTTCTCGGGTGTTTTGACTGAATCGAAGTCGCTCGACTCAGTGAAATGTTTTCCTGCAGCCGGGTGTTTGCAGATAAGGAGGCGCTGATGGCCGGAGCCCTGGAGATGGCGGCGGAGATCGCAGCTCGCAGCCCCGTGGCCGTGCAGGGAACCAAACTGAACCTGATCTATTCCAGAGATCACAGCGTGGACGAGGGGCTGCACTACATGGTGAGGACATTTCACGTCCTGTCCTCGTCCGGGAGTAAACTTTGCCATGTTGTCCGATGCCCTGTCGCTCCGGGATTAGAAGTGAATGTTTGTGGTTTTTGAGACGAGTGTTTTTCCGGACAGGAACTGAACAGAGGTTTGTTTAACGCAGCTCAGAGGGACTGGTCCTGGTGAGCAGAGGGGGTCATTCTATCCAACACCAGGCTCAAAGGCAGAGCCAGGGGGTGGTTACGGGTGGCCTTGGCCACCCCAGTCATTTAACTATATGTTAAGTAATGTAAAAAAAACTAAACATCAGTTTCCTCAATGGCCTGTTCATCTCACTTATTTTTCAACTCACAACACGGACACTTTCCACATCTTCCTGTTCGCTCTGTGATGGGAGGGGTGGAACCAAAAAAAAAGGTCTAAAATAAGCAAAGTCAGATTTTGATTCATGATCAATAACTGAAAACTCTCCAGTTACAAATGGATCAAAAATCTCGTTTTCGTTTATTCAAAAATGAATAAACGAGTCTGATTTTCACTGAAGACTCATTTCTACACTGATCAGAGGAACTTTCCTACACGAGTGTTTTACAGGTAAACTCCAAGCTAACGAGATGTTTGCTGTTTTCCAGGCCACGTGGAACATGGGCATGCTTCAGACCCAGGACGTGATGAAATCTGCTCAGGCCGCCCTGGAGAAGAAAAGTCCAAAGACGGTGGTTTTCTCCAAACTGTGAGCCCGGCTGCAGATTTGAACTGGAGAGGAGCATCAGGACTGTCTGAGGAGGAACCGTTCGTCTCTACTGAGCAGCTAACACCAAAACTAATCCAAGATCCAAAAACTAAACGCAGCTCTTTTTGTTCTAAATCTTCTGAGACCGTTTAAAGGATTTCACCTCCAGACGGCTGCTGGTCTCCGACGGACCAGTTTGGCTCGGTGGTTTGTTTCCAAGTCAGTTTTGTGGATCATCTTGTTGAATGACTTTCAGCGCGTGATTGATTTTCTGATCAAACTCAAGTTTATTGATTTAAAAATGACACTTAAATTAAAATAAATTAAAGCACTGAGTCGAGTCACTGTCGAGTCCGTTTGGCACGAAGCTTCTGCAGCGTTTTCTGTTGAGAGACACAGAAATGATTAACTGGAGCGGCGGTTTGAGCCCCGCAGCTTCTCTGTCGTCGTTAAATAAACACCTTGTGGAACTCCTTGGCCTTCAGTCGGTTCTTGGCGTTGTCTTCTCGTCTGCTCCTGGCGGCTCGCTGCTGCTTCACCTCCTCCAGCTGCTCGTACAACCTGCACAGAGGAGACGCGTCGACTAGCGGGGCGGACGAGAGCGGGCAGAGTGCTCGAACCTGCGGGCTGTACCTCTGAGTTCTCTTGTGCATCACAGAAAGGTTACGCCTCCTCTGCTCCACCGTGCAGATCTTCAGCTCCTCTTTGTTCAGGCTGGAGGCACAAACTGAGGGAGACGTCACAAACGGTTGATTCATATTTGAGATTCAACATTTTAACTTCATTCTTCAGAGCTTGTGCACCTGGAGCTGCATTAAAACTGTGTAGCATCAACTTGTACCTGAAGAGGGAGGCGGCGGTTTGTTCTGTGCAGCCCGTCCTCCCTCTGTCCCGACGTTCTGCTGAGGTTCTGCGTCTTTAACTGGACCTTGGCTCCGAGGTCGAGTCTTCGCACGAGCTGCTTTGGCTTTGATCTCCTCCACCCTGCCAATGGATCTCTGAAGGAGAGCCATGCGCTTCAGCTGGAAGAGGTCCTGCAGGTCTTTGCCTGGACCCCACTGGAACTCCAGGACGGTTCCTGAACCCGAGGAGAGGAGCAGAACGTTTAATCACTCTTCACAAATTCATGCTCAAAACCGATCTAGGACCAGAAAGTCCTCTTCAGTCATACATGAACGCTGCAGCAAACCCTGAGGGACGCCGACGTGCAGATCAAGGATTATGAAAAAACAGTTTTTATTAACGAATCTGTTTAAATTCCAGGATTTTGTGTTTAAAATGTCATAAATCTGAAACAAACCATCTGTCAACAGCTTCCTGTGAGCAGCTTAGTGTCAAGTTATGATTTCAGCTTTTTTTTAAACATTGTCCAAAATGTACAGCAAACTTCATGGCAGCACGATGGCTTAGTGGTTAACACTGTTGCCTCACAGCAAGGTTCTGGGTTCAATCCCTGGTTTGGACCTGGGGTCTTTCTGACAGGCTGGTGTGATCGATTCGGTCTGACGGGTGTTCAGGTTTGTATAAAGTCTTCCAGCGGTCCTGGTCGTACCTGAACGAGTCCGACTGTCCTCAGGAGTCTCCTCTGGTGACGAGTCGAGCTCCTGGTGGACAGACTGAGTTTAAAGGTCGAACACAGACCCAACAGATTATTATTCTACATGGACCTTCAGCACCTGAGCACAGATACCTCTGTCTGTGTGTGTTCAGCTTCCTCTGGAGGGATCTCCTCTTCTTCCTCCTCCTCTGTGAGGGTCACCACTTCCTCCTCTTCCTCCTCCTCTGTGAGGGTCACCTCCTCCTCCTGCAGCGTGGTGTCAGTCAGACTCACCAGCGTTATGTCAGACTGCTCGAGGATCCCCCTCTCATCAGCTGCTTCCTGATAAACAGGAAGTAAAGAAATATCATTACTGGTAAATAAAGCGTTCTGGTTAAATCGGAGTAAAACGTACCATCATCTCCCAAGCAGGAAGAAAATCTCTCTGGTTCTCGTCTTGATCCAACTTCTTTTCGTCGACTGGGTCTGAATCTGTGTGCGTTGCAGAACGTGATGTCCTCTGAGCTGCTGTGGCAGAACACGGGGTGAAATGTTGCTCCTCATCAGCTTTTAAAGATGGGGACACCATCAGAATGGACTCCTGGGGGGGACACTCGGTGATAAGCTGGCAGAAGGACTCTTGTACGGAGGGGGAGGGTCTACAGCGGTTTGGCTCGTCTGTTCGAAGCTGCTCAGGTGATGGTTCGGACCCAGAAGGTGTAGAAACGCTGTGGTCCTCGCCGACTGAAAGTCCTTCAGGAGTGTCAGAAACGTCGTGGTCAGGCAGGTGAAAGGTCATCGAGGGGTCCGCGGTTAGATTGTGGGTCATTTCAGCCTCCAGCGGGTGGAACTCTGAGTCTGGAAACAGCAGAGATGGTCAACCATCAGAACCTTTAGTTTAGTTTATTTGTTCATTAAAAAAAACAAAACAATACAATACAAAAAACAATCCCATGAACAATAACGTACAGAGTTTAAAAAAATGAAAGTAGCAGAAAGAAAAAAATCTTACTATATCTGCCCCTTTTTCCAAACAATTTGTTCAAACGGTGATAATCTTATAGTAACAGAACAAAATTAATATAGTAACAGAATGAAATCAATAATTTTCTAATTTTTTCTAACTAATACAATATACTACACATAGAATATGATACAGTACACATTATGCTACTTCATATATATTTTTTTAACAATTCAGTTTTGATCATTTTCTTAAACTGACACATTGATTTGGAATTTTTAACATCATTCTCCAAACCATTCCATAATCCAATTCCCTGGATTGAGGTAGATCGTCCCTTTAAACTAGTTGTTTTCAGGGTTAAATTTTAAAATCACCTTCAGTCCTGTGAGGGTCCAGCTCCGCTGGACTGGTTTGGTCCTGGGGATGTGGAGTAACACCTGGGACAGGTGCGCTGTGAGACAAGGCTTCTGGAAGGGAGGTCCGGTCTGACAGCGCATCTTCAGCTGAAACCAAAGCATTTTAGAGGGACTGAATCTCAGAAGTACAGTTCACAGCAGAAAACGTGGACCTGGAACAACTTTTATGAGATGTGTTGCTGCCATAAAGGGAATTTTACCTGAACTTCCACTGTGCTGGTCAGCAGACTCGTCCGGCTCCCCAACCAGCGGCCTCATCCGACTCTCCTCTGGACTTCCATCCAACCACGACGACTCAGACACCATCCGACCGGCATCAAAGTCCTGACCTGGACTCAGCCAACGAGACCCGGATTGATGAGAAAGACGGCCAATCAGCCGACTCAGAGTGGAGTCCCATCCGGCCTGATCAAAGCTCGGAGAGACCTGCTGTCCCTGCGGGGGACCAATCATTGAAGAGTGAGCGGACGGCTGTCCAACCAGCTGCTCCAGAACAGACTCCCTCTGGTCAGCAGCGAGATACGACGATTGGTCGGTCAGATGGCCAATCAAAGGCCGGAAAGAGTCCTGATCAGTGAAGGACGAGCTTCCTCCGGTGAAAGACGTCAGATTTGGATGTTCTGCGTCGTCCAAGTCCTGCAAAAACATCCCAACATCTTTCAGGTTCAGTGTTTTACTTCAGACCTTTTAAAACCACATTTAATTATAAAAAATAAAAAAAGACACCACAGCACTGAATCAGAACTTAGAAGCAGCTTCTGCAGAATCAGTGTTGGATTCAACAACCGACAGAGAAATCAAACTTATTAATTTAACAAAAAGTGAATCAACAGCTTTGTCTTGGACCAAGTTGTCCATTTGTAAGGAGGAGCATCATGTTCTCAGGTAATCTCAAACTGACCGAGACGCTCCTCTGAGCTCCTGCTGGGAGCGATGGAACGTTCTCGCCCTCCAACGTCCTCCCTGAAACAACACAAACAGTCAGACACCTCCACACGCAGAACAGGAACTGCTGAATCTAAACATTTATTGATCTTTAAATGAGGTTTAGCCAAAGACTAACAAAGTAAAAAATCTCTCATGAGATTAAATTTTATTCCAACTTTCTAAATTTGACAGTTTGACGTGTGAAGATGAGCCGGTGCGAGTTTATCCAAGGGATGGAAAGAGATTTTTATAAATGTGAAAGTTTTAAGCAGACATGGGCAAGACAGTTGAGTAGATGTGGCGGCCATCTTGAATCAAGCTGAAAGGTTAATCAGTTGTGGACTGAGAGCTCCATTAAAGTCTGTCCAGTTGTTTTTGGTGACAGTGGTAAGAAATGTGAACGGACCTGTCGTCCCTGCAGCGCTCAGAGACTCGTTCAGCTCCCTCGTATATTTATCAATAATTCTCTGGATGCTGCCATCGTTAAACACAGAATGAAGCGATGGAGCAGAACGACCCACAGCCGACGGTCCCTGCAGACTCAGAACCCCTGGAGACGAGACGTCGCTCGACTCTGCTCCACTTTCCTGTTTGAAAGATAATTTATCTACGGAAACACAAAAGGGACAAACGATGACGGGTATATTTAGTGAACAATTAGAAAATAAATCCTACAAAGTTAAATCACATTATGTTTTTAGTGTTAATTAAAGAAGGACAAGCCTCAGTTCACATTCAGGTGAAAACTCAAATGTAAAAAGTGAAAATTGAATTTACGCCCAGCGGTGGTGTTGGTCTCGGGGTCGGTGGTGACGTAGCTGCCGCTGGAGATCGTGGTGGAGGAGAGGCGATCCGACTCCCGAGGCCTACGAAGAGGCTGACACAAAACAAACGGCTTTACAACGAACGCCACGTAAAGAACCGTGACTCAGGTCAAAACTTGTTTTGAACGACGGACACGCTGAGCTCAGGTCAAGTGTAGAAACATCATGAAGTGTTTTCATGAACGCTTCAGTTCAGAAGCTTATCATCATCGCTCAGGACACAAACACAGCGACACACACGCACAGTGACAAACTAACACACACACAATCAAAAATCACTCACAATCAAATGACAACAACACACAATGACACAAACACACACACACACACAATGACACAAACACACACACACAGAAACACACAGAAGCTTCTCAAGCATAATCACGGGCCGAGGCTCGACGCCCCGAACTCTCAGATTTGGCTGTTTTTCATCATTGATCCACAGTTTGTGAACCTCAGAGGGGATTTAATCCAGATTAAAACTGCTCAGATCTGCAGTGAAGTTCTGATGAAGCTCATCGCCACCAGCTCCACTGTTTTTAACACACGTGGGTGCAAACTGGAGAATATAAACGTAACCCACGCTCGTAGCTTCAGAACCGTTCTAATGTTTGACGACTCTTTTAATGGAAAAGAAGAAACAGTTTTAAAGTTTCGGGCGTCTCGGCCGTGGTTACCTCTGAGGGGGACTTGTAGCTGCCATTGGCAGGACCAAACAGGTCAGCTCCTCTCCCAGAATCAGAAGAAGGCGGTGAAATTATTTTCAGGACAGACTCTAGAAGTAACAGAAACCAGCGAGTATTATTCCAACTTTACATGTTTCATTGTTTTATTCACCATTTCGGCTCCATCTGTCGTCGTTCAGTGTCCATACCAGAGTCTGAACGTTCTGGAGACGTTCCTGCTCCTGACAGCAGCCTCTCCCTCCAGGGAAGTTGGCCGGACATCTCCGAGCCGACTCGTTGTCCGCTGCTGGACACAGACAGACTCTGCAGAGTCCCGTCGGACGACACGAGTGATTCTGAACCGTCCTGCAGATCCTGACCCGCTGTAGGAGAATCTGTCCCGTCCTGACCTACAGAGCGAAGACACAAACCATCAGACATTCCCTCCGTGGGTCTGAGGACGAGTCGACAGTTGCTCCGATCAGACCTGTGACGTGACTCATGTTGACGGGAGTCTCCACCTCTTGAATGGCGCTGAGCTCATGTTGTCCAGTCAGTTCCTTAAAGCCCAACTTGACACGGGTCACGGGGGGTTTTGGTGCTCGAGGAGGGTGAAAGAGTCCAGACAGGAGAACTGAAGACGGAGGAGGTCCAGCAGGACCACTGATCTGAGCCACAGGAGCTTAAAACAAAAACAAAAAAATTAAATAAGAAATTCAGAAGGAACTATTATTAACCACAGAACAAATAAATCAGATTCTATAGATTTTATGTCTGTTACTGAGATTATTCTGTTTAAAAAAAAAAAAGATCTTTCTGATACAAATATATCTCCTCACCTGTCTCAGCAGAGTCAGACAGAGTTTGTCGAAGGGGGCCATCGCCCTCGGGATCCTCTAAGTGAGATAAAGTTCCCCCGTTCGACTCCTCGATGGCCTTCAGCAGGGAGACGAGCAACCTCCGTCGTTGTTGACCGATGTCCTCGGCGTCCAGCTCTCCGCAGGGAGGCTGTGAAATGTGCTGCAGGAGAGAAAACGCATCATGATCCTCACGCCTTACCTTCTCTAATCCCAAAGAAAAACCACCAGTTTATTATTCGACTGCAGTAATTCTCCCACATACTCCATCAGTGTCTATGAGAGCCTGCAGAGTCGACTTCTGTCTCCTCATCTGCTCCGTCTCCACTTCCCGTCTCCGCCTCGCTTCTTCCTGCAGCCTCTGCTGCTGCATCGCTGCCTCCCTCTGCGTCTCCACGTCCTCTCTGGGAGTCAGGCCTGCACCCACAGATGAGTTCCTCGGGCCAACAGCTCGGAGCGGATCAGAGCTGGACTGTGAGCTGCTTGGAACCAGTTTGCGAGGCAGCGGCTCGCACACAGAGGACGGTCTCAGTCTGTCTGGTAAGTGTTGTGTTACTTTTTTCATTATGTCGTCAGTCAGATAAGTGTTCCCATCTGGTCTGTGTAACCTCAGCGTGTCTGAAACGAATTCGTCAGGCCGCAGCTCTGAGCCAACACTCGCACTGGGAGAAGGACAAGGAGGTGGAGCCAACGCCTCAGAGTCTCTTGTGACAACCTCCTCAGAGACTTGTGGCTCACCCTGAACAGAAGGAGGCGCTGCAGGAGGAGTGGGGAGCTGTAGAGGAGCTGGAAGGTGGTCAGCCTGTGTACCAAGCATTGGAACGATGCTCGGAGGCCGGACAACAGGCAGCAAAGACCTGAAAGTCATGTTGTGGCGAATTTGTAGAGCTCGCTGGTATTCCTCCAAACGCTGCCGAGCGACTTCCACTGACCTCTGGTGAACTCTTCAAAAATAAAATAAATCGGAGTTATTGAGCCGTCGGCGGCTTTAGAGATGATCTGCGTGGACGAGATGTGACCCACCTGTTCTGCTCCAACAGCCTCTGCTGGTATTCTCTGACTCTGCTGGCGTGATCGTCTCCACCTGCAGGAGTTGGCTGCACACAGACAAATGACAGTAATTATTTACAAAATTAAAAATATATGCGAGATCTGTGCATAAATATAACCTTTTATAAACCTCAACCTCTATTCTGCCTGAATAACAAAGAAAAATAAATTATCGGATGATGGTCCACATTTCCACAGTGCCTCTTCAAAATGTTTCAGAGTTTTTTTATTTTGCATTTTACCGTCTATACGCAACCTTTTTATTTTCACTCATACAAAGACAAATGTATTGGGGGAAGTGAGGGATCAACGCTCTGCCTGGGCTGTGGATCAAATCCCAAATCCTCCAAAAGGAAGACAAACCCCCCAACCACTGGACCAAAGCCGCCCCCAACGTGCTCATATATGATCCAGCTACAACTACCTGAGTGATTAAACCAGGGGAGACCTGCTGGTCCCGTGCAGCTTCTTCTGCTTGGTTAAGGAGGGTTTCCTGAGTCGCAGCCGCCTTCAGGCGGTCCCTCTCCTGCTGAGCCTCGAGCAGCATCTGCTCCAGTTTGACTTTCTGCTCCTCCAGCTCCTGCAGCAGAAACATCTGCTGCAGTTTCTCCGTCTCCAGCTCCTCCTCCTGAGAACAAAACAACATTTAAAAACAGAGACCACAACCTGACTGCAAACAGAAGACACCCCGAGGCTTCAGTAGCCTTACGTTTGTTTACTTCCTGGAAAAGGACAAACTGCTTCCTCTCTTTTTGTATCATGTCCAGAGTAAATGCAAACTGCAGAAACTGCTTCTGCATGAACTTCTAATAAAATCTGTGTGACATCACTAAACCCATTCATCACCAGGGTTCTCCAGTCGTGGTATAAGTACAACTGGTGGTGCTCAGGGTGCCTGTAGTAGTACGCAAAAGAAACTTTGGCATAAACTTTTTACAATTTAAGAGAATTATCTATCATAAATTAAATTGTGATGTGAACCAAAAGAACAGAGACAGACTTGGTCCAAAAAACTTCACCAGTTAGGACGGAGGACACGGCCGACAAGTCAAGACCTCATCTCTGTCGTTTGGTCTAAGAATCAAAATACTGTATAAAAATTATTAAATTTATTCTGATTAGTTCACATTTTAAGTGTCTTTTGGTTTCTTGTTAGGGTTCATCAGGCATTTCAGTCAGAAGACATCCACAGCCCAGGTTAATCAGGCCTCGTGTCGTTTCGCCTGTTGTCGTTATTTTTATTTTTTTAGGATAAAGATCTGTTTTTTTATTTAAGAGAGAAATGTTCACATAGACTGGTAGATTCTCATAATGGTAGTAATTAAAGCTCATTGCAGCTCATGTGTGGCTTTAAATGGCGACATTAACTCCCCAGCTTTGCATTTTAAACGCTGTGGACCCACATGGAGGCTCCGCACTCGGTTGTCAACCGTGTTTTAAAATGTGAAAATGTAATGACGTAGTAAAACAGAAGAGGCAGGGACGTCCGGTCATTTCTGTCACACCACAAGCAAACACAAACCTCCATCTTGTTAGTATTTCCTTACAACGTGAATTAAAACTGATACAAGATTTACAGGAATTTTAACGTAACTTAATTGTTGATTTATTGTTCTGTCTACATCAAATTGCACAAAGTTAAAATACTGTATATCCTCTAAAAATGGACGTTGATATTTACCCTTCTCTTTCGTTCTTCTTCGAATTCTTGGATTTTGTTGGCAAGAACGTCAGGAAGTGAACTGCATGGCTGGTTTTTAAGCTCCTCAGCTGCTTGAACCAAACACAAAATAAAACCAATTGGAAATAAAAGACTTTTAATGTGAAGAAGGAGATAAATAAAATCTGTTTTCCTCTTAGAAGGAAAGAACTGCCAACAAGCATCACTATTGTCACAGTAAAAGTTTTTAAAATAATAAAAAGTAAACAAGACATTTATTAAGTTATAAAATAATAACATGATGACAGCGAAGGACTCACCTGGTGGGGGGATGGGGCCCTCAGGAGCCTCAGTGGAGGTCTGTTCCCGTTTCTCTTCACTCTGTAAAGATCCTGATTCGATGCTCGTGTCCCGCTCTGGGATCGGATCCGTGAGGACAGTCGGGGAATCGGAAACGCAGCTGCTGACCCACTCGTCCTTCTGGCTCCTGATCCGATCCAGGAGTTTCCTCAGAGCCCGTCTGGGAGCGGGCTTCGGAGGCTCCGCTGCAGGTAAAAAAAAAAGTTTTAATGATTTGAATAATTTACTGAAGTTTGGGACGTTATTATAAGACGTTTACTTTTAAATAAGATTGAAACAAATATCTGTAAAGATCCAGATAATTCTGAAATGTATTTAAAAATAGATTTTTCTTTTCTCTTCACCTTCAGCAGATGTTTCCTGCTCAGAGCTTCCAGCTTGTTGCTCCATGTCATTTTGCACATGCTCTGCTTCAGGCCTGGACGTTTCGTCCAAACTAACGTCCAGCTCTTGGTCCTGGCTGCCAGTGGAAGAAGCTGGAAGAGGCTCAGGTACCAACTGGACCACCAGATCGCCTTTAACCCCTGAGATGAGACACGTTACATTTAGGGAAGTTATTTAAAAGTTATAATCAACGTACTGTAGCTTTTCCTAAAGAAATCCTGCAGACACGCTGCTGTCCTCTGATCAGCTTCATCTTCAAAGTGAGGTGACATGCAGAACGGTCCTTACGCCTCTCTCCGGTGTACATGTCCTCGAAGGCAAACTCCATCTCCCTCTGAAAGTCCTCCCTCATCTCCTGTCTCTTGTAGAGAGGCTGGAAGATCTGTGGTGGCATCTGTGCCACCTGCTGTCTCCTCCTCAGCAGGTCTGTCTGCTGCAGGTGCTCCAGCTCCACCAGCAGACGCTCCCGATCCTGGAGAAGAAAAACAAACATGGCACCCCACCGTCTTAAATATTTCTTGTCTTTTAACGAGCAGAAATGCAGGTTGGCACAAGACCACGTTCAGTTTTATTTGACTGATTCTATACAAAATAATGTGTAAGTACAATGTGTGTACAACCAGTAATGATACTCTTATTAAATATTCATGTTATAAGAAAACTAAGTTTTGTTCCATTCTGCTGCTCACAGAATGAAATACTTTCAAAATAAAGTGTCAATGTTTCATCAAGTTACAGTTTTAGTGTGTAGTAACGTTAGACATACTAATAGATGCTCCCATAGTGAGTTAGTTTCTAAAAATAAAAAGTCAGTCTCAGCATCCTAAATCAGAAAAAAACAGAGTTGTAACAAATCATGACAAGAAAGTGCTTCGATGTTCATCCTGATCTGAAGACATCTGTGGGAACCAACCCAGCAGCGCACAAACCGTTAGAACCTGAAGGTGTGATGGATAACACCCCAGGAACAAAAACTCCAAGACAACATGTTCTTAGTCAAGTCAAAATGAGACAGGGGGTCATAATGTTATGGCTGATCAGCACATGACCACTATTTTCATGCTGTCAGTTAATGTTTCAACAGCGACGGGAAGAGAAGAGTAAATCTACAGGAACTACCTGCACAAGCTGCTCCCGCTTCAGAGCCTGCCTCCCTCTGACACGAGCTTTCTCCAGCTGCTCCTCCCTCCTCCTCTTCTCCTCCTTCTGTAGCTCCTGCAGCCTCCTTGCCTCCAGCTCAGCCCCTCTGTGCGCATCAGGCTGAAGATCCAGCCACACGTTAGACAAGTCTGGCAGAGATGCAGACGATCCATATCTGGAGCGCGGATCGTACCTGGACGGTCTCTGCCTCCCTCTCCACAGTGCTCGCCAGCATGTGGTAATAAGTGTTGGCAAAGGCGCTCGGATCATATCTCCTCACCACGTGCGGCTCCTTAACATCGATGTTCTGCTTGAACAAGAAAGGTCAGTTTTACATTTTAGTCTTGATGAAGCCCTGCTGCTCTGACAAACCTGCATCAGCAGAGATGATGAAATATTCTCTTTTGGGGAGTTTTTGATCGTGATCAAAGGTTTTCTGATCAGAGTTTATGGTGATAGTTGGGGTTTAATAATTTATCAAAGAATGCAATCAGAATGTGGGTAAATGACCCAAAGCAAAAACAGGTGGAATTTTAATAAATTATTTATTTTAAATCAAGCAATCAGGAGTTATACACAAAGAAATGTATTTTAATAACTGCTCTCATCTTATTTACAATGAAAGCTGAGAGCTTCAACTGTATTGGTACTTTTTTAAAAATTAATTATCATTTGTTGCCAATGAACTACAGTATATGCCACGGGTAGTGGTGACGTACTTCTGTTAAAATGTCAGAAGGTTCCATCACTTCCGGCTCCTATCTACTGCAAGTCATTTTAGAGTCAGCTCCCAGTAGTAGACCATGAAAACGACTTAAAACGGAAAGCGTCTGCGATCGACTGGCACTGCAAGGCAGGTCTGTTGTGTGCTGTTGCGTCCACTAACTGGTAAGTACAATAGAATGGTTAGTTTTGCAATTTACCTGCCGATGAGGAGTTAAGGCAACAATGGATCGTGGCAATCCGCAGGGAAAACGTAGCATTAAACGGTCACACCCGCGTTTGTAGTCGGCGTGTCAAACCTGAGGACATTGATGCAGTGATCGAGTGACAAAAGCCATCACTAACTCCGTGTTGCCTGCTAACCGGAAGTGCGCCGCCAATCTGAAAAATGCGAAAGTGGTAGAACGGAAGTCCGTGGCATATAGTCCATTGTACTTCCAAAAAAATAAATTCAGCTCAGCCCCCCTTTAAATGATGAAGGTTACCCAAGCTGCAGGAGAAGACACATTTTGTCAGTGTAGAGCTGCCAAACATAAAACGGAGTCTGAGGGGAACCTAAGGTTATTGCAGTTTCTTGGTCCCCACCCATTTCTACTTGGAAACAGCACTGAGACAAAAAGGTTGGATTTCCATTACAGTATTTTCATTTCTGGCTACAAGTGATTACATGGTTTATTGACGTAGTTTTAAAGACCATCCAGAGATTAGATGCAGGTGGTAACCTACGGCTGACAGGTGCAGCCAGCTGAGCATCTGTTGGGTTAGTGGTTAGAGCTGCAGTCGGCCACCACCTCACGGCTAGCCGAGGCTCTGTGTTCCCAGGATAGTGGTTAGAGCACAGGACGATTAGGCAGCCAGTTAGAATTAACTGTTGCCATGTTGGTCAAGTTCTAAATGTAAAACTAAATGGAGGACCAGCTACAATGTGTTGGGTTGGAGGAAGGAAGAGAATGCTGGAGACATTGGGATTTATCAGACCAGACAGCTTTTTTTTTTTATATTTTTCTACCTGGCTTATTGAGCATGCATCAGGGTTAAACATTGTGGTGTGTCTAACTTCTTTCACTTTGAACGCACAAGTAAAGGATAGATGAAATAACAGCAAAAAAAAACATTTTTGTGCTTGATTAGAGGTTTTTTCAAATGACTTGTTTAAGTAGATTTGGGAATTTGGCAAAAAAAAAAAAAAAAGAAGAAAGAAAAACTAAGTGAATATGCTACAAAAGTGACCACACAGTAATTATAGTAAATCCTAATGAGCTGTGTTTCTGTCTGATTTAGACGTATCCTTCCTAACATAAAAAAAACCCAAAAAAAACAGAACACTGTGTAAATAAGAATGTTTAATTTGTTAGTCTTCTGATGAACTCACGTTTGAACTGGAGTCTTCACTATCACTGCTATTTATTTTTTATGATGTATGCATACATGAGTGTTACTATTGTGAACTCCAAGACAATTAAAATGTAAAAAAAAAAAAGTTCAAATTGTGTTATATTCCCTTTAAGATCTCACTGACAAGCAGATAATGACCCAAACTAATGAATGCTGCAGATGAAGGAAATAAATAAATAGCCACAAGGTATATTGCAACTACTGTAATGTGAAAAACTGTGGGTTTTTACAGAGTCAAAGAAATTAATAGATGAAAATATCCCCAATCCAAATCATGAGTGTTTGTGCAAGTAATTACTGATGCATAAAGTTTTTTTTTTTTATTATTAGTGGATTTCTCATCAGCTTTTAATACCATTCAGCCAAGGTTTTTAACAGAGATCTTAACAAAAGGGTTTTTAATCTCACATGGCTTGGTTTTATGGATTACAGACTTTTTAACAGGTAGGGTCCAGCAGGTCAGACTGGGTTCAACTCACTGACAAAACAACCACCAATACTGGCGCTCCTCAGGGGTGTATTATCTTCACTGTTATTTATTCCAGACACAAACTACTGCAGAAGTACTTTCCCAAATAGACATTTAATTAAATATGCTAATGACATGGTCCTGGTAAGCCTTTTAAATTACAAGGAAGAGGAGCATGGACCAGTTTTGGACTTGTTCATCAATTGGTGCAAAAAATCTAAATTAATTCTGAACACACATAATAATAATAATAATAATAATACATGTAATAATAATAATAATAATAATAATAATAATAATAATAATAATAATAATAATAATAATAATAATAATAATAATAATAAAATAAAATAAAATAAAAGAGTATTGACTTGAGTAAGCTTCAGACATTCTCTCCAACCACCATCGATGGAGAGCAGACTGAAACTGTCTCATGCTACAAGTACCTGGGCTTGGTTCTGGACTGTCACTTAAAGTGTGGGACACATGGGTTGACCTTATTAGCACCAAGGTTCAGCAAATGATGTATTTTTTAAAGAAACTAGGGTCTTTTAGAGTCAATAACTCAATGTTTTTAATGTTTTATTCTGCTTTTATTGAGGGTATTTTAACCTTTTGTAACATGTGTTGGTTTGGCAATGCTACAGAGGCTCAGAAGAAATCCTTGAGAAGTATAGTAACCCCAGCCAGCAAACTGTTCGGGTCCGCTGCTGAGTATGGAAAAAATACATGGACAAAGTTATGAGGAAGGCAATCAAAATTATAGCAGACAATACGCATCCCCTAAGATCCTCATTTGAGTTGTTTCCTTCACGGTGACGGTACTGACTTCCTTTATTTTCAAGAAACAGGACAAAACTTTTCTTTCATACCATGGGCAATCATTAAACAATAAAAAGGTGTAAATTACTGAGCTTAAACTTCTTTGCTGTAATGATGAATGTTAATGTCATGTTTGTATATGTATGTCCTTTATGTAAATAATAACAATAACAATAATAATAATAATAATAATAATAATAATAATAATAATAATAATGTGTTATATGTTGTCATCCTTGTATTTTACCATACAATGGTGAAATTGGCTCTTTAACCCATCCACCACCAGGTGGTGCAGTGAGTAGCTATTGAAGGTGCCCAGGGAGCAATTGGGAATAGGGTGTCCTGCTCAGAGACACCATGAGATGTGCAGTGACTGGGGGATCGAACCTGGGATTTTTGGGTCCCAAGTTGGCTGGCCTGCCTCTACCCTGTCTCGCCCCCGTAAATGCTTGCTGGCAATGCTGCAAACCAGTTTCCCTGTGGGAAAAAAAATCTATCTATCTATCTATCTATCTATCTATCTATCTATCTATCTATCTATCTATCTATCTATCTATCTATCTAT
>JARVGV010001299.1:36698931-36709448 GCA_031762435.1 Hypsolebias longignatus | reverse complement strand
GTTGAGGGCCTTGCACCGGGGCCCAGGGTGGGGTGAATGAGGGTGGAGGCAGGTGTGGGTGTTTCACCTTTTCCACCCACATTTGATGTCGGTACCGGGGCTCGAACTTCCGATCACAGGCCCACCGTCTCTAACCACTTCGCCACCATTATTACAACAGAAACAAGTTTTATAGCCACTTTTAGTTTTACGAAACCAGCAGTGAGTGTCTTAGCTGCAATAAGGGTAAACTATCTAAAACACTTGAACATTTTTATTATTTCTAATATTAAACGATACGAAGGTTCAGATTTCTCCTGACGTTACCTGCTGTATTCGTAATTTTCTCCTTCTTTCCTGCTCTTCTCGTATTATCCGAGCCTCTTCGTTGGGACTCAGTCTTAATTTCGACACTTTTCTTTTCATTTTCCTCAGACGTGAACGCGAACATTTCCCGATAGCAGCTGAAGCTAATTTAAGCTAATTTAGGTTAGCTTCTCTAACTCGTTGCACCAACTCTTTGTAGCTACCGCCACAACGCAGTGAGACATTAGTGATATTTAAAGCGTAAAAAGTTTACTTAAAAAAAGAAGAAGCAAAAACATAAAGTGCAAAGAAAAAATCTAGTCAAACTGGAAAAAACGAACTTTTGTCCAAACGTCATTTCCGGTGGTTTAAACCGCCCGCCGCATCCCTCCTGTACACAATTTGTTTCCTAACGTTCCTACTTAAATATTTTGTGTTCATATTAATTATATTACATAAAATACGCACAACACAAAAACGCTTTTAACAAAAAAAATTAAAGTTAATATAATAGCAGTTCGCTTCAGTGACTCCTATCAATAGCACTTTTAGAAAAACACAAACGCACACGGAGGTTTTTATAGTGGTGACACTGGGTTTGCTCCTTTTACTTATTTACGGGTTAAAATTGACAACGAGCGGTAAAGGCGGAGGGTGTGCCTCTTTAGCTTTTAAAAAGAGACCGGTCACAAAACTGTTGTTTAAAACAAAATCTAACATTTAATGCACAGAATCAAACGCGAAAATTAAAGAAGATTCACTGAATTTGCTGGCTTCGCTGGATCTGAGCAAAGACAACGAGATGCATCCGCTGAACCATGGCAAGTCTCCGCCTACTTGGCTCGCCGCTGAGGGCACCGGTTCATAAATAGTGCAGACCAACTGGTTTACGTGATCGCATCGAAGAATGAGCCTCTCAACATCGCTGCTAATTTCAACTCATTTCAGCAAATAAACATTATTTTTGCGTCAATTTTGAACACTGCAGGTAAGATGTATTTGAGTCAAGCTCTATGTCGTCATTTTATCTGTTCTTTGTCCTTCGGTGTTTTTATTTTAATTGAAGGAAACGGCTAAAGCTAGCTAAACAAAGATGTTCTGTGTAGCTGATGAGTAAAATGGATATAATGCTGTTATGGAATAATACTAACGTGTAAAAGACAAAGTAAGTTAAAGTCTTGAACAAATTTTATTTTCTTTATGTTTTAGTTCAAAGAAGGCAATGAAAGAACAATTTTTCAGGCTTTCTGGACATTTTTAAGGCTTTTTGACTCGTTTGTCAGTCCTATCCTTGTGAAAGAAGCTAAAAATTGCATATCTACAATAAAAAGTAAGCACATAAACAAGGTGTATTTAACCAGGCTTTATTTGGTTAACGAGGGGAGACTGGAGCCACCTAACTAATCAACATGGATCTTTGTGTTTCAGCTTCGTCTCATCATGTCTGGAGTTCCAGCTGTCAGGATCAGCATCGAGTCTTCCTGTGAGAAACAAGTTCAGGAAGTGGCTCTGGACGGCACGGAGACATATGTCCCTCCTTTGTCCATGTCCCAGAACCTGTCAAAGTTAGCACAAAGAATTGATTTTAGCCAGGGGTCCGACTCAGAGGAGGATGGGGTCGATGGTGAGACCAGGGACCGAGACTGGGGCAAGCAGGAGGCAGAGGAAGAAGAAGGTACAGCGAACCTAAAGATGGCACAGAATGTACCTTTATTTCCCCTCCAAGCTGTAGTTAATGAACTATAAATGTTTTAGAGCAAACAGGTTGCTCTACATTTTAGTTGATACTTTAACAATAATCTGGGTTCTTTACAAACTAGCCTTTTAGATGCAAAGCATAGTTTAAAAAATACTTTTTTTCATCATTAGAACTAACAAATTACATCAGAACAGTTTGATCTTATTCTCTTCATTTTGTAAAGTACTTCAAACTTAAACATAATGGTTTAATTAATAAGAGTTCTTTAAAAGGGACGAATTGGCCCAGTAAATAAACTTTATATTAATATTTTCGGCTACATAGAAACATGTCAGTGTGTGATTTTGATGATTATTTTGAAGGGAAAAAATAAAACTTACAAGCAGAACGACAAGATAACTGCTGATTCTTTTAGTTTGAATCTGCCCAAGACAGGAACAAACAGGACAAAAGGATTAATTGAAAATAATATAAGTAATTTATTTAATGTGTGAAGTTGTTCTTCTTTTGGAATGAAGTGTGATTTTTGTGTCTTTCCAGGCACCGTGAAGTTTCAGCCCTCTCTGTGGCCTTGGGACTCGGTGCGTAACAATCTGCGCAGCGCCCTCACCGAGATGTGTGTGCTGTACGATGTGCTGAGCGTGGTGAAGGAGAAGAAGTACATGGCCTTAGATCCAGTTTCACATGATCCGACTGTTGGCAAGGTGAGATGCTCAAAAGTCGCTCTGAACATCTGCAGTGTGTGGAGAATGAGGTTTCTATTACTTAGAGATTTGTGCATCGTTTCTCCACCTGTCTGCAGACGCCTCAGGTGTTCCAGCTCATCAGTAAGAAGAAATCTTTGGCCACAGCAGCACAGGTTCTCCTGAAAGGAGCAGAGAAGCTCAATAAGTCTGTTGCAGAGAACCAGGAGAACCGGAGGCAGCGGGACTTCAACGCTGAGCTGCTTAGACTTCGCTCTCAGTGGAAACTCCGCAAAGTGGGAGACAAGATCCTGGGAGACCTCAGCTACCGGAGCGCTGGTGAGAAGATGGCTCCCCAGAGATTTTTTTTAATGAAACCTGAGCAGATTTGAAACTTGCTGGTTAACGTTTGCGCTCGTGCAGGTTCCCTGTTTCCTCACCACGGCACATTTGAGGTGATCAAAAACACAGACATTGATCTAGACAAAAAGATCCCAGAGGACTACTGTCCACTGAACGTCCAGATCCCCAGCGACTTGGAGGGATCGGCTTATATCAAGGTTTGACGCTGTCCCAATACAAATTCATGTTTCTCTAATAAAATACTGTATAGTCCTAACTGTAATTTTATTTTATTTATTTATTTGTCCCCTGTCGCAGAGCGAAAAGTAGGAATTGAATTCGACCTCCATCTGTCCGTGAACATTGTGCACACAATAACTTGAGAAATAAGTGAGGCGCAAACTTCCATTTGTGGCTGCATCTGCATGTGGCTCAAGAGAGGTTCCTTTAGAAAATTGAGTTGCCACGTCAAAATCCAAGATGGCCACTGCCGTATGTAAACAAGCTACCTCCTTCATTTGAGGAAACTATGCTTTCTAATTTTCATATTGCTTAAAAGTATAGTTTCTTCAAATGTTTGGGGTGACCCAAGATTAATCTATGGCAGCCAAGGCCACCATTGGCCACCCCCTGGCTCCGCCATTGTGACTGGTCACCAGGTTGTTCTCTCTACTCGCCAGGATCCGTCACTGCGCTGCCTCAGACAAGAACAAAACTCTGTTCTTCTCCACAGCGTAACTCCTACTTACTTGAATATCTTGCACCAAAAACATTCTCTTCAATTCAAGTCCAGAAAAACACTCATCTTTAAAACTACAAACATTCACTGTTCAACTCCCTCATCAACGGGGGACATCGTCATCCTGCTTGTTTTACTTGTAAAGATATAAGCAGCCAGACGAAGCTGTGAAACACTGAACGTTAAATATTTCTTGCTCCGTTGATTTGCTCAGGTGTCCATTCAGAAACAGGCTCCGGACATCGGTGATCTGGGAACAGTCAACCTTTTCAGGAGACCCCAAAAGACTAAATCTGGTTCGTTCAGCCCACAAAACTCATAAAACTAAATCAACCACTTCAGATACATTTCCATATTTTGATTCCTCCTCTGAAATCTTTGTGTAGTTTTTTTTTTTAACCCTTTTGTCCTTTTTTCTGGGCTCCACTCTCAGGGACGCAGCCGTGGCACGTCAAACTGGAGGCGGCTCAGAACGTCTTGCTCTGTAAGGAAATCTTTGCTCAGCTGTCCAGAGAAGCTGTCCAGATTAAATCGCAGATCCCGCACATCGTCGTGAAGAATCAGATCATCTCGCAGCCCTTCCCAGGTCAGACACTCTCATGACCACATGAAACTAGAAAAACACAAGGATGGAGTGGGGGATGGAGGGGGGGGGGGGCTGTTGTTTTGGGTTTAACCAGAATAGACCCAGCTGTTGCACGTTTACAACACCATAACTGTTTGAGGCTGTTTGTGTACATTTGCTTCTTGTTGCTCTTGTTTCTTTTAACTGAATGTTGAGTTAAACGTTGCCATTAAAGGCTCTGCATGGTTTTATTTTAACCTTCTGTGTTCTTGTGATTCTTTCTTCACTCTGCAGGCCTGCAGCTCTCCATCTCTTTGTGCCATTCCACGGGAGAGAAGAAAAACGGTCGGGCCTCTCCAGAGAAGCCCAAACCGGACGACCATCTGTACGTACTGGAACACAATCTGCATCAAATGATCCGAGAGGTGGGGCTTCTATGTTACTGCTGAACACGGCGCTCTTTTATACAGAACACAGTTCATGAACAAACTGTGCAGATTTACACGACTGGTTCTCTTCATAACGTGACGTCCTCGTTGCAGTTCCATAAGCAGCAGCTGAGCTCTGTGGTCATGCCGCATCCTGCCAGCGCTCCGTTCGGCCACAAACGCCTTCGCCTAGCCGGCCCGATGGCGTACGACAAGGCCGAAATCTCCAGCCTGCAACAGAGCGATGGGCTGCTGGAGAAGATCATCAAACAGGCCAAACACATCTTCCTACGCAGCAGGTCACTACTTCAAATACCTCTGAGCTCAGATCAAACAGCCAGTCAGTAAATATGTCCAATAATCTGCAGACAGATTATCTGTCTAATCTGCAGCGCGGTGCCACGTTTGACCATTTTAAACATTTTAAGCCACTTTAGTCTGAACTGTAGCTGTTAAGATGTAGATTTACTATATAAATTATTTTTGTCTGTTTACTCTGTATATGGTCAATTTTGTGGCAAATACTGTAAAGAAAAAGAAAATAATGCAGAGGCAAAGAAGCTTAAATTATGATACAGAGGCATCACTGAAAAGAAAAAAGCATATTTGGCCAAAATATATTCTGTACATATACTGTACTGTATATATTTTTGTTTTCAATTCAGTTATTTCTTTAGCTCCAAGTCCCAACAGAAGTCGTCTCAACAATCACTTACATTATAAAAGCCAGTTAGTAAAAGTTATCTTTCTTAGGAACTCAGGAGGTTGTGTTGAATCTTCATCATCCCATCCTGAGCAAGCACAAAGGAGACAGTGGAAAGGAAAAACCCATTTTAACAGGAAGAAACCTCATGCAGAACCAGGCTCAGGATGAGTTTGAGAGGACAGGAAGGAGAAACAAACACAGAATGACAGGTCCAGGTGAACTTTCCATAGGAGGAAAGACAAAAAAACGTTATGATAGAAATAATTAGAAATACAATCAGGTAGAGTAGAGTAAGTAAAGAAGCAGAGTGAAGACATGTGGTCAGTTTGTCCTCCAGCAGTCATTAAGCCTATAGCAGCATAACTAAGGGACAGCTCAGGAAACCCAAGCCAACCCTAACTATAGGATTTATCAAAAAGGAAAGTCTTAGGCCTAGTTTTAAAACTGGACAATGTGTCAGCCTCATGGACAGAAAATGGACGTTGGTTCCACAAGAGAGGAGCCTGATAACTGAAAGATCTTCCGCCCATTCTACTAATGGAAACTTTAGGAACCACAAGTAAACCTGCAGCCTGAGAGCAAAGTGCTCTGTTAGGAAAATATGGAACAACAGGATCTGTTTTTCTCTTGTAAATCTTTGAATTTAAACTTTCTGGTGTTGATGAAAGTTAAGACACTTGGAGAGACCAGATCTTTGCTTTTGTTTTAAGACCCAGATGAATTACAAACTGCTTAGAAAACTTCAACTTTAGAATTTAATGGAGATATTTTCAGCAGTTTTAGACTCCTGCTGCAGCAGAGCTCACGTTGAGGTGCTTAATAAACAGTTCTGACTTTACACTCTTTACGTTTTTGTTCATCAGGACAGCACGAACCATCGACAGCTTGGCCAGCCGGATCGAAGACCCTCAGATCCAGGCTCACTGGTCCAACATCAACGACGTTTATGAGTCCAGTGTGAAGGTGCTCATCACCTCACATGGCTACGAGCAGATCTGCAAGTAGGTGGATGAGCATAGAAAGATCTGTCTGACAACTTGCTTGAGATGACCTTCATTAAAGCTCATCGTGTTTTCTGTTCAGATCCATTCAGCTGCAGCTCAACATCGGAGTGGAGCAGATCCGGGTCGTGCACAGAGATGGACGGGTCGTCACGCTGTCCCACCAGGAACAGGAGCTGCAGGACTTCCTCCTCTCGCAGGTATCCCTCTTACTTGCTCCACACAGTTTGCTGGATTTTTCTCTGAGCTGCTTGTGTGACCGCGCTCTGTGCTGCAGATGTCGCAGCATCAGGTGCACGCCGTGCAGCAGCTGGCCAAAGTGATGGGCTGGCACGTCCTGAGTTTCAGTAACCACGTCGGCCTGGGTCCGGTGGAGAGCATCGGAAACGCCTCCGCCATCACCGTGGCTTCTCCCAACGGAGAGTACGCCATCTCAGGTGAGAGCAAACCTTCATGCTTATAGTCCTCAGTGCTCGCAGCTGCTGGACCAGGTGTGCACAGTGTGGTCAGGTAAATTACTCACAGGTGGATCCTTTTTAACCATGTGGCTTCTGAAGGTTGAAGTGGAAGCTTCAAGGCAAAGGGATTGAATACAGACTGGTTTTATGAATCTCTTCAGTTTTTTTTATTATTTAGAACAAGTTTTTGCATCCAGTTAAGCTCCAGGATGTACAGCAACAAATGGAAAGTTTACCAAGAGGAATGGATACTTTTACAAAGTGCCGTACTTCTCAGGAGTCAACGGCTACGTTCACGCCACAGGTCTTAATTCAGATATTTAGCTCAGATCCAAGTGATCCAACTCCCTCATGCAGAAGAGACCTTTAGCAGAACCAGGCTCAGGACAAGAGGCCATCTGCTTCAACCGTCTGGGTTTGGTAGGAACAGAAATACAATGGCAGGTCAAGAATTACAGGTTAAAATAGAAATATTAAACGAAAACTGTTCAATTTTAACAAATAATTTAAGGAAATGAGGTCAGTTTGTCCTCTAGTAGTCTAAGGTTAAGGCAGCATAACAAGCTGACCCTAACTACAGGATTTATCAAAAAGGAAAGTCTTAAAGCTGGACAATGTGTCAGCCTCATGGACAGAAACTGGAAGTTGATTCCACTAGAGAGGAGCCTGAGAACTGGAAGATCTTCCTCCCATTCTGCTTTGAGAAACTCCAGGAACCACAAGTAAACCTGCAGTCTGAGAGTGAAGTGCTCTGTTAGGAAAATATGGAACGATAAGATCTCAACTATAAGATGGAGCTAGGTTGTTGAGGGCTTTGTAGGTTAGATGTGAACCGTACGAGATCGGTATCGTTATTATTAATACTTGTATTGATCCGATCACCTCCTACTTCGCTGACGTAAAAGTTGGATGAAGTGCGACACGACCGTTCAGACTGCGTCGCTTTGAAAACACTGGATATGTTTCCACTTCATTGCCACATGTGACAGAGAGCTGGGTCAGATACAAACAAAATATTATCAATAAAAATTATATAATTTTATTTAATCAATAAAAAAAAATACCAAAAAAATCACATTTGTCACATTCAGACTGTCATGAAAAAACCTGATAACGGGCACATTGTCCTGCAGCGTGAACGTAGCCGAAGTAACTCTGAGTCAACAGAAAGTTGTTCCAACAGAATCTGACCCGTTTCATCTGGTGTTGAATTCCTTTTTACTAAAAGAGGCATTAAATCTGCTCTGATGGTTTTTACAGATTGTTAGTAATGTAGTTTAAATATTTCAGTGAGCGTTAAAAGATCTGAGGCGATACTGAAGGATCTTGAACGTCTCACCTCAGAAGAATGTCAGGAATGAGTCCTGTCAATATTTCAACCTCGAGTCTCGTTGGAGACTTTCTGACAACGTTTCGTCTTGACGTCGTCCGGCTTTCTTTTACTAATGCGCCGTTTTGTGCCTGCGTCTCTCGTCAGTGCGTAACGGACCGGAGAGCGGCTGCAAAGTTCTGGTCCAGTTTCCCCGCAGTCAGGTGAAGGATCTGCCGAAGAGCGACGTCATCCAGGACGCCAAGTGGAACCACCTCCGCGGCCCGTCCAAAGAGGTGCACTGGAACAAGATGGAGGGACGCAACTTTGTCTACAAGATGGAGCTGCTCATGGCTGCTTTCACTCCCTGCCCTTAGACGAAGCCCCTCTGCTTCACAGTAACTGACTCATGTTCTCTACAAACAGCAGCTCTTTAAAGACAATAAAGACTCAGAGCTGAGGAACAATCTGCTTCAGGAGGAAAAACAAAAGCTGCCATGAACTCCTTCCTGCCTGCAGCGAGCTCAGCTGTTGCTGATGGCTCCTGGTGGGAATTAAACGTTAAACGGGTCAACACAAAAATAAAAACCGCAAGTCTGTGTCTGAACTCGCATTGACAATTCAAACACCTTCATTCTCGCGCTGTGATCGTTTCGCTCCAAGTGTGAAACGGACGCCAGCTTGTTTTCAACAACACGGTCGCTTTAATTTTATAATAAATACATTGTGTGATATTTTCTGTTGTGATCCGTGATCTATTTACATCGTTGCAGTGTCGTTTGCAGAGAATTTCAAAAGTACAAAACGTAAACCGGCTGCAGGTTTTTGTGCAGGTTTTGATGACTCGTTTTAAAAATGACAGTTTTTGACTCGTTCGAACAGTCCCAGGTCCGATCGGGTCCCTCGCAGTCTTTTCAGTTAAAGGGGCTGCAGCTCTGTTGCATCGGCTTCTGCAGAAAAAGATGAGACGTTTGTCAATGTACGACTTAAAAAGACTTGAATAACAAAGATTTTATAGAACCTCCTCAACCTTTGTACTCCTGACACGCCCATGCGTGCAGTGGATAACATCACGCCACATTTACACCTGTCAAACTATGTTTATACAACCACTTCCAGTTAAAATAGCAGCAGCCACTGGTGTTCAGCGCCTGGATTTAAGTGCTATGTGTTGTCATCATTGCATGTTCTCATACTGTGGTGATAGTTCTCTGTAACTAACCCGTCACACGTGAGATACACCCAGGTGGAGCAGCTATGCAAGCGCCTGGGGAGCAGTTAGGGATTAAGTGTCTTGCTCAAGGACACCACAACATGTGGGCATGGCTGGGTGTTGAACCCTGACTTTCTGGTCCCGGGTCAGCTGCTCTGCCTCTACCCCATCTCGGACCTCGGATTTAGGATCAGACTGAAAGCTGGAGCCGAGTGTTTACCTGGCATCTGTTTCCTGCGCCTCCATGCCTTTATCTTCCTGCAGATCTTGTGCAGCAGCCACATGGCCAGCATGAGGAGTCCGGCCAGCGTGATCAGAGCTAAAGCAGTGACAGACAGGTACTGAAGGTCCTCGTACAGAACCTCTGAGGACAGAAAGACAAGAGGAGACCCATCACATTTAACCTTCAGGGTCAGACCACGGTCAAAGGTCGGCTTCAAACTGGAAGTTTTTAGTTCAAATGTTTAAGCAGCATGTTAAGAAAAAACTACTTGTGGTACTCAATACTTTATGTACTGGACCTTTTTATTAGTAGTACCAGCCTCAAGTACTTCTACTCATAAAAACGCCTCAATACTTTGTGCAAATACCATTTTTATGCTTGGTGGTGTCATTTCCTCTTACAATACAGGTGATATTAAGGTGTGTTGGTTAAATTGTCCTCATTGTCTTAAAGGAGCCACACACACAACGAAAGGAGAAGATTTTTATACCAAGTTTACCTGCAAGGGCAGAAACAGGCTCATACAGATGTTTACATCATGAAAATGCAACGGGCCGTGCACAAGAACTGTTTTTATACACGCTGATCAGCGCGATGACCTCAGACTCGAGGGCGTCAGGTGCCTGCAGGCTCCTCTCTGAGAGGAAACTGAACTTGCACATGGTTCAACATTAATTTAACATTAGCAGCGATAAACATATATGAACCTTTACCAAAATTCCACTGACACTGTTCTTAATAAATAAATGTTTTTAAAAGCATTGTGCAATGTTTAACTACTAACTTGATACAAATTTTGTTTTCTCAGTCATCCAGGTATATAACAACAAAAAAGGTTGAATCATGTCATCTGGACTTCGTTTTTT
>JARVGV010001299.1:36685539-36697236 GCA_031762435.1 Hypsolebias longignatus | reverse complement strand
GTACTACCAGATGTCTAGGCCTCAGATTGACAAAGCCCCTTGGATGAGGTGAGAAACGTATCTTTTTAACAAAAAAACGAAGTCCAGATGACATGATTCAACCTTTTTTGTTACTAACTTGATACTTGCAAGTACCCAAACTGTAGTACTTGTATACTGAACAAAAATATAAACTTAACTTCTGTATTTGCTCCCATTTATCTTATTTTATTTTCCATGAGCTGAACTCAAAGGTCTAAGACTTTACGTTCACAAAAGGTGTTTTTCTCTCAAATACAGTACAGTATTTACAAATTTGTGTAAATCTGTGTTAGTGAGCACTTAGCAGAGAGAATCCATGCACCTCACAGGTGTGGCCTGTCAAGATGCTCATCAGACAGCATGATGCACAGGTGTGCCTTAGGCTGCCCACAATAAAAGGCCATTCTAAAATGTGTCCTGACCCACTGGGTGAATTGTTAATGACATGGAAATAATCGTTAGATGTCCGTCTACAGCACATTAACGTTTAGAGTCAATCCAGTTCAAGATGGCCAACACAGCTAATCAACTACGCATGCACAAAATTGCTATAACTCGGTCAGTTTTACAGATATTGAACTAAGTTTTGGTGTGGTAGTAGCTGAGGGTCATCCCCATCACATTTTCTGAGGGCTAACAAATAACATGTGATCTTCATTTCAAACTCTGGTGTAAACTGTGGCATTTCTCTTGTATTTGTTGTTTTTATCTATCATTTATCAGAGTTTAAACTTTATTCTTCATCTCGTATTTACAGTTAAATTAATAATTTTCACGTGACGTCTTTAACATTTACACCGAGCAGCTGCAGCTAGCTCAGCCGCTTCATGCAGGACCAACAAATCCACCTCGAAGCAGAGAGCTGCAGGCGGCAGGAAGTGCTTTACAGATCTGAAAAGGTCAGCTGTTGGTTCTGGAGGGAGAGCTGTGCTGTGTAAACATGAACATCTACAGTTAACTGCCAGTATACACGTTCACTTTTAGCTTGTATGTCCACAAACATGTTTGGGAACTCGTTCCAGGCAGTCGGTGAAGCCTAAAGCAGCTGTTTTTCAGATGTCAGAACCATCCAAACCAGTGAAATTTTGTTCTTCATTAAGTTCTCTTACGATTCACTGAAGGTGCTGAAAAACTGTGACTTCTTTAAGATAACTCATAACTTTATTTAAAGATTTGCTTCCAAGCTGCCAGATTTCTGCTTAATCTTTAAGGTGGTTTTATCAGTAGTTCTTCAGGCTTTACAGTTTTTCTTTTTCCTTCTTGCTCTTTTCTTCTCCAGTGTTTGACCACTGCAGAAGAAGATTTCTTTAATTTGTTTGTTGAGACTCTTAAACGGCTCCTGAACTGGAGGAACCATTGACACATACCAGACAACTTCACAAAGAGCCAGCTTTAAATGCGTATCTGTGTTCTGCTGTGTAAAATAAACATTCTGTTCTAACATCTCCAGTTCAATCTGAAAAATACCAACGATAACATCGTTTGATGCATGAACGTGATTTGAACAGCGACAAGTTAACTCCAAAACATCTTGATTTGTCCATCCATTTTGTGAGACTTATCCTTGGTTGCATCGCTGAGGCAACAGGTCCTGCAGGGAAACCCAGACGTCCCTCCAGAAACCTCGAAAACATCCAGAGAGACAAAAAGGAGGCATCTTCATCAGATCAAACCACCTCAACTGTCTCCTTTCGATGAGGAGGAGCAGCGGCTCTGCTCTGAGCTCCCTCTGGATGACAGAGCTCCTCATCCCGACCATAGGAAGCTCACTTCAGCCGATGGATCCGGGCTCTCCATCTTTCAGTCTTGATCCAAACCTCATGTCCACAAGTGAAGGTTAAAATCTTGGCAGATCAGTAAATTTAGAGTGTGGCCCTTTTGGTTCAGCTCCTTTGGACCTGATCCACTGCTTCTTCCAAAAGCTGAATCGGTCCCAGATATCTATTATCTGAAAACTTGGAATACAGTTGACTGAAAACTGATGCAACTCTCAGGTTCTGCCTCTGATTGTGTGTCCTCTTTGGCACAATTTCAGAAATGGTTCCTTAAGCGTCTTTTCAGTCCTCCTGACACTTTTGTTTTGTCCTCCACCTGTCCAGTTCCCTCATTTTTTCAACAAGGAACTATTTTTGTCATGACCAAGAGCCGGTACTGGTCTTAACATTTGTAACGAATTAAAAAAATAAAGTTTTAATAACATTGAAAGACCTTTGTAAATCCTGGAAAACCACTGATCAAGAGGTTCTGATGCATGCTCAGTAATCCAGGTAGAAAGTCTAAAAGGTCCTCTGGACAGGTTCTCGTTTGTTGAAACGTTTCGTCTTCTTCAGTTTGAGATCTTGCAGTAAACTCAGTCTTAGAAAAAGCACCTTATCATAGTGGACCAACCAGTTTGCTGCTGATAACCAGAATCAGCTATTCACGTGCAAAAGGAGGACCATCCTCCATTGGTCATCTTTATCTGCACATAAGTTCTCACACTGGTTCATTTTCATTCATAAATCTCTCCTTGGACTGCTCTTATGTCTCCTCCCACACGTCACGCCGTCAGTGCAGTTACAACGTGCGCTCTCAGTCCATCATTACCTGCAGCGTTCCCTCAGTGTGGACTGAACTTGGAAAAAGGCCTTCTCCTACTCTGCTCCTGATTCCTGGAACACCTTGCAACAGGAACTGAAGTTGTCCACGTTGGTTTTGTTAGAGTCATCCTGTTATCATGCTGTAGTTACAGACCAGACCAGGGTCTGGTCTGGATTTTCTTTAAGGAGTTTCAAACATTAGATAATGTCAATAGAAAAATCAAAGCAAATATGTTCTTGTTTTAATATTTCACCCTGATTTATTGATTTATACACTACTCTTATTTTAACTGCATTTTTACTGTAGTTTATTGTTGTCATTGTTTACTGTTATTGTTGTCTGTACTTTATATGTTCTGTCTGGAACAGGTATCTCTTGTAAATTAATCCTCGTGGCTCACTGAGACCAGCCTGTATAAATAAAGGTGTAATTAAACAAAACCATCAGCCTATAACAATGAATCGTTGGTGCCCTGATGGCCACTTACTATTCAAAGGGGCTGAGTGAAACTTTCAAAACCACTGATCAAAAGCATTTTAGAAAGAAACCGGGAGCTTTTAAAACTTTTGGACCTTGACCTGAGCACAGCGCTTGCTTTAGGAAATACAGTACACTTGATTGTCTATGTTGATGAGGACTGTGTCTTCCATTCATCTTCCATTAATTGATGTACCCCAACCCCGACCTTTACCCTAAACCTAACCATTATCAGTCTAATCCCGATCCAAACCTAAACTCAGTTCACACCAAAGCTTTAAACATAACCCTTAACTGTCCTGCTGCCCTTGGGTTAAAATGACCCAAGAAGCCTCAGTCTCAACACTGAGGCCTTGCAGGTCATTGAGACACAAGGGCGGCAGCATGGTTGACCCCCAAATAGGCATTTAAACACATGGGAACCAGACTTTGATCCCTAGAAGTTGCGATTGGTCTTGAGAAGTTGGTGTTTATTGGTAAAATGGTCCTAAATGGTAACAAAAATACACACACACACACATACAGGGCTAGATAAACTCACCATTCACTTTCAGGACAAAACCGAGATCTTTGCTGTTTCCTGCTGAGTCTTCAACTGTGACCACGTAGTACCCTGCGTCCTGCAGCCGGAGGTCCAACAGGCCCATGGAACCATCATCACAGACCTTCACCCTGTTGCTGTAATCCACGGTGATGTTGGTGTACACCCCCAGCTGCCATGACCCTATGGTACGGCTCACCGCTGCTGACATGAAGGTCCATTGTATCTTTGGGATGCAGCTGCATGTAATGTTCACTAAGAAGAACACGTCGTCCTGCACCGACCTGATGAGGCTCCTCTGGAGAGAACTGACTGAGATGGCTCCGGCTGAAAGAGAGAGAGAGAAAAAACATCAAATAGACAACAATGTACACAATGAACCATTTAAACAATGGAGGGGTGAAATTCCTTCTGGCTGTGTTTAATTTCAGGTAAGTAGTCAAAGGGTCATCACCTGCCAGGGTTAAGGTTTAATAAAGACACAAGCTTGGCTTTTAAGTCAAATCTTTTAAAATAGTATTTTGTTAAAATATTATGAACAAATATGGTCTTAGCTGTTGTGCAAAGAATGCATATTTCAAACAAACCCATGAAGAATTCAAGTACAGGTGCAGGGTGTCCCTCAGCTGTTTGACTACTCTTCAAGCTTTACGTGTCCAAAACGTCTGTTCAACGTCACGAAGGTCCATAAAAACAAAACAAAGATATTCCTCTCATTCATTTCATGAAGAGACCAAAATGCTCCAATCTGCTTGTTTTGTTCAGGCAAATTGATAAGCCCTTAAGTAATGTTGTGTTTGTTGGTTCTTCAGTAAGCATAGTTGCACGAAAGCCAGAGAAAGATCTGGTTCTGCTGGTCCGGTGTTCATTTCATAAAGAACAGGTAAAGAATCTCGAGTGCCTGCGCTGACTAGGAACAACTTTTACACAAAGTCTGAGTCACCGAAATTCTTCTCAATCCCTTAAAGCTGTATTTATCTTAATTTTCACCATGTCTATATTTAAATCTTCACTGTATTTGTTGTCGCCTTTGCAAAGTTTCAAAACGTAATCACTGGTCTACAACTAATCAACTTTTAGAGTTAACTTCATTGAAGTTAAGCATCTTAATCAAACACCAAATGGACAACGACTGGCCAGCCTTACAGATATTGTTTCAAAACGTGGTGTGGTAGTAGCTGAGAGTCATCGCATATGGTCTTCAGTTCAATTCAATTCAAAAATATTTTATTAATCCCAAAGGGAAATTAAATGTTGTTGTAGCTCGTTATCCTTTTTTCATTGAGAGATGTTATAGATACTGATGGCTGTAGGCAGGAAGGATCTCTTGTAAAGGTCTGTCCCACAGCGGAGCCGAAGAAATTGGCCACAGATGCCGTCTGATACGTCCACCCGGACTCGGCTGATCTCTCGGTTCCTCCAGGCAGCAGGACCACACTAATGCCATGCAGAACCCCTCCCACAGCGATGGTCACTCCTGCAGCCTGCCAGCTCCTCATCACAGCGAACAGCCGGCTGAAGGTGCCGGTAGACAATCCTTCTGCTGTCACAAGCCGTGTTTCCTGCCAGTTCCAGGATCTCAGTGGTCACACACTTGAGCACAGCCAGAAAGGAGACGGGAATGCATCCACGGCGCCTCCTTTTCAACTCACTTGAGACTTGGGGCTGTAGTTGAGATATTATAACACCTTGTTGCCATGGTTACGCATCATAACAAATGTCCAAAACTAAAAAAAGTTTCAGTAAAAAATCCTTCCAGCTGCACAGCATCCGGTACCAGAGGAACCAATCATCCAAAAAAACATGATTTACAAACCAGCAAAAGAGGAATTAAAGTTTTCAAAAGAAAAATCTCAGAGTGAAAGTAACAGAGCTGCTCCAACATGCTGCCACCCCGAGCGGCGCAATTCTAGAAATTATTGGTGAAGGTTTGAAATCTTTGCCATTAGCTGTTGAATTCAACTCTGTCTGTTAGCAAAATATCCCATGATCCACTCGACTGATCTGAAAGAAACTCAGAAAGTAATTATTAGGTTGATATTTAGAAAATTATTACTGGTAACTTTAATTAATAATGGCCGCTACAACCAGCTGAACTTAGGAAACGCAAAAATGAGTAGTTTTACAGAAAATGAGCTAAACTTTGGTGTGGTAGTAGCTGAAAGTCATTGCCGATTATTGTAAATACTACACTTTGGCCAGATGTTTTTGCTTAAAACATAGATGTTGCTGTCAACCCGGTGTGTCTGTTAGCAAAATAACTCAAAACCCACCAGACAGAATTTAGAGTAACCCTAAGAAGGTGATCGTTGGAGCTACGTCTACAAGTCTCTAACATTTGGTTGCTGCTTTTTGAGACGTTGAGACTCAACTTCTCTCTCGTGTTTCCAGATGTTTCAGTGAAGCCACAGCAGGGCAGCCTTTCTGGTTTTGTAGCACCTGAAGAGCAAAGCTGCCTCTCAGAAAACGTCTGCGTTTTCCTCCCATTTGGTTTCCCCTCCTGCCAGTTAGACTTTCTTCTGAAAGGCCTGAACCCTTAAACAAACACAGGCTGCTGTATGGACATGCAGAGAAAGACAAACTCAGACGGCTTACCTGTGTGACACAAACAGAGGGCGATGCTGAGAAAAACAGCAACATCTTTTCCATTCCAGAGCCTGAAATGCCACATTAGAATCACAGACCCATGTGTCCAACATCAGCCGAAGAATCTCCTCCGAGCTATCTCACATTCTGAAGCATGTTCCTCATCATTCTCGTCCTTTCGCGCCTTGGCCCAAAGCTCGTGTCCTTGTTCCTGTGAGATCTGTGTGTCTAATGTCTGTCAGAGTCCAGAGAGCGTGCGTCACACAAGTAAAGCTCAAGTTTCCCACCTCTCAGTCTCAACTGTGAAGGATTTCTTTTCATACCTGCTGCAGGTATGAAGCCAGCCCACACCTATCTGAATGGTTCAGTCAGAGATTACCGAGCAAACACATTGAGCCCGGTCTGATCACGCACACTCACACACACCTCAAGGAAAAATGGAACACACACAGCGTCTTGAGCTGTAACCTGAAGTCCCCGTCAGAAAATGAAACCTGGGCGGGTTCTTGTGTTCTGACACACCTGGTAAAACATGTCAAACAGGAAGTTCACACATATGCAAAGCAAGGCTGACGTTAATGTTGGAGTCTTGTTTCCAGCTGTCCCTTGAAGTAAGAAGTTACCCCAAAACTAAAAAAAGAAGATGAGGAGCACACTTTGTTCCCAGCCGGTGTGAATCTGCTTTTATGACAGAACTAAACAGGTGAAACTGTGAGTTTAGCTGATCAGAGCTGAAGGATCAGGAGTTTTCTCTGCAAGGAAAGATGCGGAACACAGAAATATACTTTGGTTGATTAAAGCTAACGTTTGTTATTTAAGCTGCTTCTTGTTCATTAAATGGAACAAGCTTTTCTTTATAATGACATCAGTGTGAATGCTGAATGACAGCCGAAATCCACTGAAGAAGCTGAAACTGAGATATTAATGTTAAAAAAGACAGAAGTCTAGCTAAAAACTAAAACAGACAGAACACTAGCTAAAAGCTAAAAGAGATGTAATGCTAGCTAAAAGCTAAAAGAGACTGAACACTAGCTAAAAGCTAAAACAGACACAACACTAGCTAAATGCTAAAAGAGACAACGCTAGCTACAAGGGACAGAACACTAGCTAAAAAAGACTGAACACTAGCTAAAAGCTAAAACAGACACTACTCTAGCTAAATGCTAAGAGCTGCAACACAAGCTAAAAGAGACAGAACACTAGCTAAAAGAGACGGAATGCTAGCTAAAAGCTGAAACAGATACAACTGTAGCTAAATGCTAAAAGAGACGCAATGCTAGCTAAAAGAGACAGAACGCTAGTTAAAAGCTAAAAGAGACGGAACGCTAGCTAAAAGCTAAAAAAGACTGAACACTAGCTAAAAGAGGCGCAATGCTAGCTAAGAGCTAAAAGAGACAGAATGCTAGCTAAAAGAGAGGTAACGCTAAAAGCTAAAAGAGATGGAAAGCTAGCTAAAAGCTGAATGAGCCATAATGTTAGCTAAAAGCTAAAAGAGACAGAACGCTAGCTAAAAGAGACATAATGCTAGCTAAAAGCAAAAAGAGACGAAACGCTAGCTAAAAGCTAAAAGAGACGGAACTCTAGCTAAAAATTAAAAGAGACAGAACTCTAGCTAAATGCTAAATGGAACTCTAGCTAAATGCTAAATGGAACTCTAGCTAAAAGAGATGGAACATTAGCTAAAAGGTAAAAGAGGCAGAGCTCTAACTGAAAGCTAAAAAAGACAGAACTCAAGCTAAATGCTAAAAGAGACAGAAAAAGTTAAAAGCTAAAAGAGACAGAATTCTAGCTAAAAGCTTAATCAGAATCAAAATCAGAATAAGATTTATTATCATTGCACCGACATAGAGAACTTTAGCTAAAGAGACTGAACACTAGCTAAAAGCTAAAGAGATAGAAGCTAAAAATGTAGCATTGTCTCTCACACAATGACCCTTGGAGAGAAAGATCACAGCTCAACAAGAGTCTGCATTGAGGAGTGGCTGCTGTACACGACAAGATGGATGTTTGTTTTTGTTGTGCAAACACACGGACTGCTTCAACTGTCAAACACCAGGACCCAAGATTGAAGATGGAAACAGTTTGGGGTCAAAACTTTTGCACATTATACTGTATTGAAAGAAAACAAACAGAAATAATTTAGTTGTAATAAGCATATGGAAAGTTTGTTTTTTGTAAATAAAGTTTAAAATTGTTTTTGCATGTAGGCATCTGGGCACTGCCTGAAGGCAGCAATTGTTATCCACCTGAAAAACCTTCCGTCAACTTTAACATGGTCCAAACTGCGACACATACCCCACGAATGTTGCATCAAAAACGACCAGCTCGGCACCGTGATGTGTGCTATTACTTTTATTGGCGTTTCAAGTTACCATGGAAACGTACTTTGCAAACAAATATGCCACTTTCCTAATTGAAAAAGCTTCGCAAGATTCTTCTCAGCTTCTGCAGTGAGGTCACATGACCAAGAGGGCAGAGGTCTCTAAACAAAACACTGATTAATGTTTGGAGTCATTTTGATTCAAGATGGCTGCCACATACATCAGACAACACAAAATTGACTATAACTGTCATTTGAGATATTTCAGCTGAAATTTGGTATGGTTGTAGCTGAGTGTGAGTTGTTATACACTCCTAATGCAAATAAAAAATCAAAGATGGCCACCTTAGCTAAAATAAAAATGATAACTGAGCTATTTTAAAAGATATTAAGATTCTACTTGCTAAATAAGTCTTCTGATGCCTTTGTCCATTAGTAACGCCTTTTCGTTTTCTTTTTTTTCCCCCGTCCAATCAGATGTGGCTCTTGAGATACACCTTCCTTTGGGAACACCTCCATCTTTGTTTGGGAATGCCTATTTTGTCTACAGACACCTACTTGGAAACAAACACTGGAAAACATGGAGGGAACAGACAGAAATGGCTTCTAGCTCAATGCAAGGACGAGGAACTGAAGAGAAGAGGCTGATTAAGAGAAAGCATACACCTGGGGAGACAATGAGGGTCAGGTGGGAGGGGTAGGAGCTACATGAACCAAACAAGGAGAGGATTGAATGAAGCAATAAGTGAAAAAGAAACTTAAAAGACAGGAAAATACAACAAAGATAATCAAACTAAAAGATGAACAAAAGGAATAAAATAAATGACACCAACAAGTGTTCATGTCTTGAAATGAAAGCTTTCAAACACGTTTTGTTTCTGAAGTAATAAATCAGAACTGAATACTAATAGTTAGCCTTACATTGAGTTTAAAATAAATATCAGTATACTTTAGATATGTAGCTGTCATACTGTGTCACCTAAAGCAATACTTCCTACAGCCAAATTTGATGAGTGATGGTAAAAATAGTTTGGGATGATAAAGTTCTACCTTATCTGAAATCCTTAAATTAATTTGTATGAACTGTACAATATTTTTCTTTAAATTTCACAAATAAATGATAAGATAATAAAATAACAAAATGCATATTTTGCGCATAATATTAAAAACCTGGCACACATCGGGTATTCTGGTTTCACTGGTAACAGGACCACACTACTAACAGGACCATGTTGCTAACAAGACCACACTGCTAACAGGACCACACTGCTAACAGGACCATGCTGCTAACAGGATCACACTGCTAACAGGACCATGCTGCTAACAGGACCACACTGCTAACAGGACCACACTGCTAACAGGACCATGCTGCTAACAAGACCACACTGCTAACAGGACCATGCTGCTAACAAGACCACACTACTAACAGGACCATGTTGCTAACAGGACCACACTGCTAACAGGACTGTGCTTCTAACAGGATCATGCTGCTAACAAGACCATGCTTCTAACAGGACCACACTGCTAACAGGACTGTGCTTCTAACAGGATCATGCTGCTAACAGGACCATGCTTCTAACAGGACCACACTGCTAAAAGGACCATGCTGCTAACAGGACCACACTGCTAACAAGACCACACTGCTAACAGGACCACACTGCTAACAGGACCATGCTGCTAACAGGACTATGCTGTTAACAGGACCAATGTTTTAATAACACTATTTATTTTTATTGTTTTTTATTGTTGTATATTGTTGTCTGTACTCTATGTTGACTGTCTAAAACAGGTCTGTCTTGATAATGAGTCCTTGTGACTCAGTGAGACTAACCTGTATAAATATAAGTTAAATGAAAATAAAAGTTTGTCCTACAATAAAACATGGGTTATTAAACACTATGTGAACAGTCTTATTATGAAACTCTGCTGATGAGCTATTTGTAAAATATCTGTATCCCCTTGCTGTGCGCACTGACATGTTAAAACATCCGCCACCCTGAAGAGAGGCGTGTTGATCTGATAACTGTCCAGCAGCAGGTCTGCTCACCTGGAGAGGGTGGAGCATCAGCAGCGTAACCAAGCATTACCTCATGTGTTCATCCACATTTTTTGCAGTTTTACACCTGGGGACTCGTAGCTCTTCTTACTCTGTTGATACTTTTATTTGTTTCATCGACTGAGCTGAACATGAACAAGGAGGAAGAAGGAGACAAAAAGGAGCCCAACAAAGTCCAAGGAGAAGAGAAGGAAGAAAACGATGAAGGCATTGATTGGCTTCATCCTAAAGAAGACTCAAAGATTCCCCCTGTGCCTATGGACACCAACATCTCTCTGTCAAGGTAGCTAATCGTACCGGCATAGAAATGGAGTTTTATTCTCATCTTGCAGGTCATTTGAAGTTAATGTCAAGTAGCGTGGTGTCATATTTCCTGTAAACAGGTTTCATCTCTTGAGGCCATCTTTGTTCACAAACTCTTCTGCCAACCCATCAACAAATGCCATCGTGTAATGAGTTGAAATGGTCTTAACCTGCTTTTTGCACCATTCTGATCACTGAGCTCCATTTTTGTTTTGCTTACATTTCAGGCCTGATGATGTTGACAACACCTACGGCTCAGTATTCACGAGGGACAAGGTGTTTAAAGCAGCCTCTCAGGGGGACAGAACGCAGCTTCATGGCCTGCTTGAATACCTGCAAGTTACTGATAAGAGGCTCACAAGCCCAGATTTTACAGGCAAGTGGAATGGAAGCTACTTTGTTGATCTTACAGGAGACAACAATGTGGAAAAAGTTCAGTCCAAAGAGAGAAAAGAATAAATGATCTGTTAAGACGTGTAATAAACAGATTGTCTTAGTACATAAGGTGTTGTGGTGTTTAAACTATAGTTTAAGATCTTAGTAAGCCAACGTTTTAATAATTGTATTTCAGATGAAACTAATGGAAAAACGGCACTTTTAAAAGCTTTGTTGAACCTGAAAGATGGAAAAAACGACACAGTTGAATTCCTCCTTGACGCTGCAGAGAAAACAAAAGATTTAGAAAATCTGATCAATGCATCTTATACAGATCCCTGCTATAAAGGTGAGCAATCAGACGGGTTATCGTGATTGATTCCTAATTTTAATTAACTTTGCTTTGTAAAAAAAAAAAAAAAAAAAAAAAAAAGAAAA
>JARVGV010001299.1:36664161-36676990 GCA_031762435.1 Hypsolebias longignatus | reverse complement strand
CAGTGTGACATGACTGGCAACAAGAGAGGGGGCCGGCACCGGAGGAGGGGGCGTGCCAAAGAGACCATCTTAGCACCAACAGAACTGATTTGTTCCACTTTGGAAGTAAGCTGTTGGGGGAAGAATCAAGTTTTGTTTTGTGTGTTCTTCTGGATGGACGGTGAAATGTTTCAGCACAAAAAAAAAAAAAAAAAAGAAGCTGTCCAGATGGCCTGACTGAAAATTGTTGGGAGTTGTAGTACCGGGTAGTAGCGGTAGCCATCTTGGATTTTGACGTGGCAACCCAATTGTTAAAAGGAAACTTTCTTATGTCTAGATGTAGCCACACACCTAATAGAAGTCAGTATCTCATTTATTTTGCTAGTTATTATGCTCACAACGTGCACAGATGGATGGACGGAGGTTATTTCCAATTCCTCATCTTTGCTTTTCAATGGGAGACAACAATTAATGAGTACTATAATTTGAGACGCATTTCATCATCTGGGGTTGTATTTACTTAATTTTATGATTCAAAAAGGAGCAAAAAGGGTTTGTTATTATTATTCTGTTACATTAATATGTCCTGAAATGTAAACATTAAAACTGAACAGTATTACAGAGATGGCACAGGACTTCCAACGAGACCCCCACCCCACTACTTAATGCTTAAAGCTGCCTCAGTACCCTTAATGGACAACACACTTTAATTACATAAAAATCTCTTTTGTGGTGTCTGAGGTGTAATTTATATTTCAGTTGTTTAAAAATAACATTGTTCATTCCAGAAATATTGTTGTGTTCAATAAAAATAATGCAAAGACCCTACACTGATCTGACAGTGAAGAAAGGAGATTAGTCTGACTAATACATAAATACCTTGATGTGAGAGTTCTCCACAGTATGTTGTACTATAGGAAGCTCTAATGCCATGAATGTTGTCTCATGAAGCTTTTCCAGAGTGACACAGTGACTCTTTAATTTCTTCAGGGTGACTGAAATTAATTGGAAAAAATGGAAATCAGATCTTGGTGTGAAGCTGAAGGAAGACCCTGCAAATCATCTAATGGAAGAACAGACTGACAATGAATCTTCAGGTAGGACGTCAGTCTTTATATAAAGTTTTATCTCCACTACTGTTTCCTGCTGCTAATAAGCTAATGTTTAACCCTTTAGGGACTGTGTGGAACATAAATCAGTTTCTGGAGAGGATTCGACTCAGACGACGCCAACAGCAGCAAAGCCATGTTCTCTAGTTCCAACGTTTTTCTTAATGAAACATTTTTCTTGGATTATTTTAAATAACTTGTACTGACTGTTCTCTTATAAAAATGGAGGACACTCATTTTTTTATTACACATCCCCAGTTATTTTCACTTTCTACAAAAAAGTGTTCATAAACCACTCAAGACCTCAATCTCAAACTCTCTCAATGAACATCAAGACATCTGGAACAATGTCCTTCAAACAAATGAAACCAAAGTTTTGGATGTTTACTCATAAGACACAGCAGCATGTTTGCATCAAACAATCCATCTATTATTGTTATCTGCTTTTCCTTTCAGTGTCACGGGTTGCTGGAGCTCTTGTCCAGCAGTCACAATGGGAGAGGCAGGATACATACTGGACAGTTGGAAATCAAATACATGGATGCATAGAGACAAATGAGACAAACACTCACTCACACCTATGACAATTTTGAGTCACCAAAGAACCATATACTGTACTGTAGTTACTGTAGTTTTAAAAATATACTGAGCAAAACATATTTTTGTGTGCTTCGCTCAACCAATTTTTTTTGGTACATTTTACTCTACTGTTCTCTCTGATACAATAATATAATAAATGCTGAATATGATGAAGACTATCCAAATTTTTATATATTAAAAACTACCTTAGAAATATGCAGACATTTATAAAATAGGGAAACCGCAACAGCATAACAGTATTCATACCTTTTAACATTGCATTTTTTTCTTTCTACACTAAAACAGTAAACAAATTTTGACTTCAGAATTTTAACTGATTAAATCCATGTTCGTACTTGTATGTTAAAGGTGAAAAAATATATATTTATGAGTTCAAGTCTTGTTTTATTTTGATGTAATGCCACTAAAAGTGACAAGCCTATACAATGTCAGTAAAAATAACAATTAGTTATAGTTAGATGTTTACTTTTTTTTTACGCGATATGTTTTTCTGACTACTTAAAGTCTCAAAAGAGTGAAGCCATACAAATCACACTGAAGCACTTAAGAAAGTTATAATTTGACAACGTCCAGATGTTAATAATCCAAGTTTTTTTTTTCATGTTAAAATAACAAAGCAAAAATATATACACAAGGACAAAGCAAAAAAAAAAATGTTTATGCTAAACTGTAAACCCTGATCAGATTTTTTTCAATCAATTAAAATCAAATGTAAATTTAAATCACCTAGTTGATCGACCAATCAATCACTCAATGTACCTTAATTAGCTGTCCAAAACAGGACTCTCTTGAAAATGTGACTCATTGAGACTAACCTGTATGAATAAAGGTTGAATGAATGAATGAATGAAGGGAAAGGAGAAGACGGGACTGTGATCAGAAAGTCGCAGGTTCAACTCCCGGTACTGTCAACATCAAAACGTGGGTGGAAAAGGTGAAACACCCACAGATATGATGTCCACACCTGCCTCCACCCTCATTTGCCCTGTACTTGGGCCCCTGAGCAAGGCCCTTAATCCCTTAATGTTTTGAAAATGAGTTCTCATGACTCAATGAGACTACCTGTATAAATAAAGGGTAAATGGAAAAAAAAAAAAAAGGGGGTAAATGAAATAAATAAATACAGTAATTCTGTTGGACTTTTTGATCAGGCGTTTAGCTGCTGGGGTCCTTTTCCTCTGCGCATGCTCAGTAAAATGTTGCTGCCGTAGCTAGACATCAGCACGGAGCAGCAGCCACACGGAGGATGGTTTCTTCGTTTTCTTAAGGCTGTCAGTCTTATAACCTGACAAAATGAAGTTTTCCAACTCATAACTCGGTGAGGAGTAAGTACCATCTTCTTTAAAACGCGTCGCCTTGTGTTTTCCACCAATGAAAAGTTGAAGCTAAGCACTTGGCCTGGTCACAACAAGCACAAAGAAGCTGCTTATTGTGCTTGGTCACTCGAAGTAACCTTTCAGTCGATGTAATTTGACAATTTCTTATTTAAATTAATCGAAAATTGTTACTTTGTTGATCCCCTCCTGTTTATGTGTAGTTGCTGGAGCGGCCCAAAATGTATTTAATACATCGACACCACTGTTGGCTAGCTGTTTGAATGTACAACACATTATCCCTTAATATAATCTGGCTAACGTGAGTTAGCTGCTCTCTGACTGTTAACACGTGATTATTTATGTGGTTAAACGCTTGGGGATCTAACGAAGGGTTTTTATAGAGGATGACGTCATGAATGAATGACGGCAGAACGTTACAGTGGCCTCTGTTCAAAATGTCGCATCATGCATCTGTCAGATAAATAGATACTTTATTGATCCCAGAGGGAGATGAATAAATCCAGTGGCTTCTTTGTACCAGACAAACTCATTACGTAGAACGAACAGGTCAGTTTAATGTTAATTTTTTTCCGATCTGATCGTCTTCATGCTGTAGTTCTGTCACTGCTGGGGGGGCATTACACAGCCTTATGGATGAGTGTTTCTGCTGAGCATGATGACGTCAGCAGTCTGTCACTGAACACACGACTCTGTCTGATGATCCTGCTGAGCAGAGGGTGATGGGTGTTGTCCAGGGTGGCCAGCAGCTTCTCCAGGGTCAGCCACAGCCCCTAGACTAGAGAGTCCAGCTCTTTACTCAGAACAGATTTAATTTTTCCCAACCACCGATCCACTTCTTCTTCCTTGGGACTCAAATGTATTTGTGTATGCACATACACAAAAAAACTACTTCAGTTTGGGTACTTGCCAGAGTAGTTAACGAGTTAGTAATAAAATATTACACAATGAGTTTAGAAACACTTTTATTTAATTAAGAACACATCAAATGGCTTATTTGTGTTTATCTTAAAATATCTCTTAAGATAAGAGAAATTGTATAAATATTGTAACATACTCAAGTACAGGGGTGTTTTTCTCGGAGCTTGAGACGGGTATCTGGGCTGATACCATATTCATTCAACCTTTATTTATACAGGTTACTCTTATTGAGCCTCGGGGACTCATTTACAAGAGGGAACTGATTTGGTATCAAAAGTATTGGAATCTATCGAGACACCACTATACACACACACATTTTGAATCTAAATCCAGAAGGTATTTCATACATTCTGCAATAAATCTTCAGCTCAACCTTTAAATGTGTCTGAGCAGGAGAAGTGAATAAGTGATGAATCATAGTGTGGAAATGGGCGACGAGTTATTGTGTACAGTGTGTTCTTCCAGTGAAGGAGACGAGAACTGAAATCACTAAGATTGAAATAAACAGTGGTTCTTGTTAAGCACTGATTTTATCAGGACATTGTGCTGCACTGCAGCTTTAGGACACTTGTTGTGAACTGGAGCTTTAAAAATTAACTTAAATTGAAAACTATTTTAAAACTAGTCGAATAGAAAAGTGGATTTTATGACCCACTTTTAGGACCTCTTTAATGTAGAGTCATGATATCGAACACTTAAATCCTCTGATGAAAGTCTCTGCCTTTTACCGTCTCCACTGTGGCTCTTTACTGACTGCAGTGTGTACACAGCGAGCTTTTTACACCGTTCTATCACTTTATTACAAGCTGCCATTTGCAAAAGGTCAATGTGAGCAGGATGTGAAAGTCTGTTCTAGCAAAGCCATTTCACACTAAACGTAAGTGACTGTCAGAGGCTGATTTATACTTTCTCTGTTTGCTCCCAGTATGAGGAGAGGAGCCTGTCCATGCAGCAGTAGTGGTAAAGTGACATGCTGGCTTGTTTGCCAGCATCAGGTGACCTTACCTTCCGATTTCTTCCTCGTATGCAGATGAACACTGGACTTCAGAAATGTAAGTACTTTTTAATCATCTGTTGCCATAAAAGGCAGATGGAATTGCCTGTTTGTGTGTGTCTGTTAGCAAAATGTTTCATTAACCACTGGACAGATTTTAACGAAATCCTCAAAAATGAATCATTGGATGAAAATCTACAACTTATTTACTTTGAGTCAGCCCAATTTATGATGGACGCCACAGCGAATGGACCTTAGTACCACAAGAATGTCTATAAGTCATTTTCACAGATATTAAGTTCAGATTTGGTGTAGTAGCTGAGAGTCATCCTATTTACATACTTCAAGCTCCAAAGATTGCACTAAATCTATTTAAAGCTTTGTCAGGAGTTATTTATTCCAACGAGGATTGTTATCTTTTATTTTTCTACCTCTTTAGGGTTATTTTTTACTTTTTATGGTCACGTTAGTGTCCATAAGGGTTTAGAAAATAAACAATTTTTAATACAGACTGGGGCTTCCATTCAATAGTTGTAATTTTACTGATGTAAAAATCTCCACGAGCAGCATTTTAAAACCTCTGGGGAACATTCAAGAACCAAATGTATCAGCTAAACATGTAACTTGAATTTTATTTACTGGTAGTTGTAAAACTTTTTGAGGTTGTCTTGAACTTGATGTAAAATATCAGTAAAGGCTAAATGGAGTTTCATTCTCTTCTTATCGTGCTGCGTAGTTTGAAGTCATATTTCAGAGTATTGTGTTGTCTCAGTCAGTGTTCTTTGCTGTGGTTGTCTAATTTTGTCCACCTTTCAGGGGAAACCACACAGAAGATGAGATCTGCCATCTATCCGACCCCAGCCGAGTTGGATGCCTATGCTAAGAAAGTTGCTAACAAACCTTTGAGTATCCAGATCTTCCCTAACAGTATCAAAGTACCTCAGAGGAAGCACATTCGTCGCACAGTCAACGGGCTTGACACGTCCCTGTCCAGCCAACGTCACAGTCCTTACGCTTCTCAGGTCACCACCAGAGGAGGCCTGCTGGCCGTCCTCCGCGCACCAATCAAAGGTTTTGTCAAAGAATCACACAACAGTCGCACTCGACAACAAAAGGCAGCCATGAACCCTCAAACGGGGCCATACGCTGCTCAAAGCACTTTAAATCTTCCTCACCCTGCTCCTCATTTACCTGGGCCCTCTCAGCCCGCTGCCCAGAAGCAGGGAGTGGTTCACACACGGGCAGTACCACATCAAAGTATGACTCATCCGATGGCTTTACAGCAGCATCACCCACAGGCGTTACAGCAGAGGAACATGGCTCATCCTGAAGCACTGCAGCGACAGCAGAGCATGTCCCAGGTTCAGGCTGCACAGCAACAAAGACTGGCTCACCCCCAAGCTCTACAGAGGCAGCAGGGTGCGCCTCACAGCCAGGTTTTGCAGCAGCAGCAGGGTCAGTCTTGTTCATCAGTCATGCCACAGCAGCATCTGTCTCATGTGCAGACGCTGAAACATCAGACGGCTCCTCCACAAGCTGCACACACTCAGCAGGGAGTGACTCAGGATCTGCGCCACCTTTCTGATGGAGCGCCGCACCAGAGCTTGCAACACACCCAGGGGCTAGTGGGCTCACAGGCTCTTCCCCATGCAGTGCCTACAGGCCCTGCTACCATGTCTAACAGCCTCCAGCAACCCCCAGCAGGACAGTATGGGTCACGGAAGCTGCCAGAAGTGGACGCCCCTCCAAATGTAACCGTATCTACCTCCACCATACCGCTGTCCATGGCGGCTAGTTTGCATCAGAACCGTCATGGTGACCTGAGCAGCATTGTGCACCAGATCAACCAGTTGTGCCAGGCTCGGGCTGGCATGGGCACCACATCTGTCTGTGAGGGCCAGATTGCAAACCCCAGCCCCATTAGCCGCAACCTGTTGATCAACGCCAGCTCAAGAGTGTCTTCTCAGCACTCGGCTCTGGGCAACGGCTCCAGCTGCCTCATGGTGGGACATCTGGATAAAGCTGCCTCGCAGACGCCCTGCGGAAGGCTCCATTCGCAGACCAGTACAGCCACTCCTACCAGTACGGCTGCCCTTTACACAGACAGTGAGAAGGTACAACTGCAGCAGCAGCAGCAGCAGCTTCAGCACCATTTACAGCAACAGAAACAGCAGCAGCAACATTTACAGCAGCTGCAGCAGCTGCAGCAACAGCGCTCCTGGGCCCAGCATCAACTAGCTCACATGCAGCAGCCGCCCGAAGGAGTGCACCCCTGCAAAAACCCAAGAATGGAGCCTCCGGCTGAATGTGTTTTTCCATCTCAGAACCTCAGCTACACCCACAAGCTGGCCAGCGGCGGACATGGCTTCCCTCTTAAACATCCCGCTGAGAAAGCACATCCTTCCTCCCCCGTGAACTGCCCAGCAGGATCGATGCCTTTTGTTAACGGGCACTACCTGCAGCCACCGTGGAGTGGCATCCCAACCACAGCTGGTAACAATGGAGCTGGTCCTCAGGACCTCCCGGTGGCCTATCAGGGAGGACAGGCTGCGGCCTCCACAAACCGCACCCCAGGAGCAAAATACAGGCCAGGAAAAGAAGAAGGACCCACTGGCCAGTCGAAGCTGATGCAGCAGGTGGATTTCTTAAATGAGGACTTCCACCTGCCCAGCTTACAGGATCAGAACATGGATGTGATCCAAAAGATGCACAGGTCTGCCATGGGCCAAGTTAAGGAGCCCGGCACCAGTGGCAGCGTCCACACCCATCACCCAGGCTACCATTAGTGTGCGTTTGTTCGTTGTCTTTAATTAGCACTTTCAGTTTCTGTGTTTTTGCTCTTTACAGTTTTGATCAGGTAGATAGATTTGATTGCGTCAGAGCTTAATTTGACCCGGTGAGGGATTGATCGGTCCACCTCTGGCCCGGTGACAGCCGGGACGCGGTCTAGCTCCTCCTGCTGACTAAACGGGATGAAGCTGATTTGGACAAAAAAAAAAAGAAACGGATGAGCTTAATTTGGAAACCCACAAGCCTGTGATGTTTTCTAGTGTTCCTCAGGTCTGAAGCGATGCTGTACCTTTGTTTAAAAATGAAGGGTTGATCTCTTTTCATCACCGGCACAGACGTGCTGCTCTTTGTGTCCAAACTGTAGTTTTTGTTTGCCTCACTATCGTCACAATGCTTTCCTTAGGTTCATGACTTTTATCAGCATTTGTGGCCTTACAACTACCTAAAGGCAAACTTTAGGACGTCCTCGTGTTTCGTTGCAGGTTGAACGAGGAGCTCACATATTTATGCAATCAATGAGTCTCTAAGCTTCTGGACTGAGGAGCTGACCCGGCTGAGGGCGAGCCCGGACTCAAACATCATCTGTGGTCTTGGTTCTGTGTTGCTCTGTGGGTGAATACTCCACATCTGAGAAACGTGTAGTTTTAAAATACCCTCTTTTTGCTAAATCCTTCGAGAATTTGCTTCTAAGTAGACGTTTTCCCATATTTTCTATTTTGTTTGTCGATTTGTAGTTTGCCCTACTTGAAATGTGAGGAACGATTTGTAAAAGGTTTGCATTTGGCACGAGGAGCAGAAACGACCGCGCTGGCCCGTATTTATAGTCGATGTGAATCCGAGGGCGTGTAGTTCTTGGAACCGTGTGCTTGTGTGAGAACAGCAAACTCATGGCAGGGAGAACGCTCCGTTTCCGCTCATCACCACTTTACTGCTGTAACGTAACTGACGTGATGTGGACATTTTAACTGGCTTCCTGTGACCTCTTCATCCACCACTCTGGCACCACTGGTGCCATCTCTATGGAAACATCTATTCCAGAAAATCTTTTGGTAGACATAGCATGAGTTGTTAGACCCACCGCCTTCATTTATCCGTTATTCTTGGGGTTAATTTTGTCGGAGAGCTGGTTTTTATTCAAGCCTTCTGGGGAACAAAAGCCTTAAATGCCATGTTCTACGTCTACTGTGTAACTGAGCTTCTTTGTCAAGATCCCACCTTCAAATCAGCCTTTTATTGTGAAAGAGCGCGCTCGCTTCCCTTCTGAGCGTTGGTTTGTCTCACGGGGTTCTTCAGCAGTGTCCAGATGTGCACGTTGTGAGAATGAATGATGTTGCCTTAAATGGAGTTATCGTAATACCACTTCACCCACCCCGCTGTCCTAAATGTTGCGTGTATGTCAACGATTTAAAATGTTTTTAAAAGTAAAATCTTAGTGTTTAATGAATAGGTCTTTAGAACAGGGGCCGTAGCAGTTGCTTTAAAATATTAGATTTTTTTTTTGTGTTTATTTCACAAACAACCTGATGTCGTTGTTTTAAGTTATTGTTTTTTTTTTTTTGGTGGAACTTTGCCTCCAGAAGCCATACGTGTGTTTTCACTTCAGGCGCCGCAGGTGTGTTCACGCAGAACTCAGAAAGGCTCGTAAGAGGCGAGCGAGCGTCTCCGCCGACGTCTTTGAAAAAAAGCGAGCTTATTATTATTATTTTTTCCTTTTCCTGTTCCCAGTTGCTCTCGAAACACTACAGGTTCGCAGAAGAGGGGCGGCGTGACAGAATCATCTTCAAACGTTAAAAAAAATAAACGAAACGCCTTCTCGGCGTTTGGGCTTCGTGCTCGGTGGCGAATTGCTTTTCTGTTCCCGGCTCTCGTTTTTTTTTTTTTTTTTTGACGTGCCTGTCCCTCGAAGCTGCTGCTGAGTCTAATCACGCACGTGTGTCTATAAATGATGATGCTTCAGTGGAACGCGTCTATTTATTCGACGTCCACGGGGCACGTGCGATCAGCCATATTGAAAGAATCTAAATATTAAGCAGTATTCAAAGCGGACGTCTGACCCTCGGAGCCCGTTTGGGTCTCGACATCAAATAAGTGAAAACCGAACGGACTCTTCTTTCTGAACTGCCTCGTTCACAGTCAGGTTCTAGTTTCATATGAAGTGCCTCCACTGGGCTTGGTATGGAGAAGTGTGTGAATGGGTGTGCTTTTTGTGTGTGTGTTGAGCTCGGGTACTTGCACACAGGTGTGCACGCTGACAAAAGGTGCACAAAGTGAATCTGACGCGGGGGGGGGGGTGGGGGGGGACCAAGCTACTTAGTGTAACTACTGATACTGTGTCATGGGCTGAAGTCCCGAAGTGTGCCACGACTCCCTGACGCGGTCGGGGTGCGTCGACTGTTTGCTGCTGACTCACTGACCAAAGTGACCCGGCGACCCGCTCCCGCCGCCCCGGCCAAAAGCAAACGCAGACTTGAATAGGAAACGTGAAGGAGCGCCGCTGCCCTCCTTCACGTCGTCTGAAGAAAATCTTGTGAAGTAAAACGCGAACATGCAAACGGAGCTGTAGAAGATGAATCTAGAGCGAGCGCTTCTGGTCCACTCAGCACCACGTTTTAAAAAAAAACCCAGTCATTTGAACCAGTTTGCATTGTAAAGATACTGAAGCACATCGTCTGGATGAACTCTGACGTTCCGTAGATTTTAACGCCCGACGCCTCGCTCTAGATTTATTTTTGCTCCAATGTAAATGTCTTTGATTTTAAAAGCGACTGTTCCGAGCGGCGGTGGAGGGGGCTTCATTTCTTTACTGTGTGAAAATGTGATATTCCACTTTTTGCCTAACCTTCAGGAATTAAAATGTCTTGCACAAACATTCCCCCTAACCAAAATAAAGTTTGCAAACAAGTGTTCACGAGTGATTTTCTTTACGTGATTAGACCGTCTGCATGCCCCCCCCCCCCAAAATGTAAACAGGTCAGTCTGAAACGAGTCCCTTAATGAGATTAAACTTTTAAAAATAAGTGTTTAGATTTTTATTAGTTCAAGTTTTTAAAGCTCTGACCATGTGCAGCTAAAACTTCGCTCAGGAAAAACAAACGTTTTCATTTTGTTTGAGCTCTGTCTTGAAACGTTAAATTTATAAAACGTTCTTGCAAACGAGAAATTGCAGGTTAAAAAAGGTGAGCCTGTGATCGGAAGATCGCCGGTTCAACTCCTGATACATCAAAATGTGTATGGAATAGGTGAAGCAACCACATCACCCTCATTTGCCCCGCTCTGGGTCCTTGAGCAAGGCCTTTAACCCCCATCCTCTGCTCCCCTGGACGCCCTAGATGGCATGTCTGCTCCACAAACAGGGCAAATAGCATTTCCTGTGAAAATGCTGAAGACGTCGCTGCTCTGAAATTAACTAAAACATGCTGAAATGGAAGAACAAGCCAAAGTTTGCAAATGAAAGCAGAACACATATTTGCTGGATTGGGGTTAAATCACTAGCAATGAGCACATTTTGTTGATTAGCTAAAAAAAAAAAAAATTGCCAATTAAACTGCTTATTAGAAGCTAAAAAGCTGAAATGAGCACAAAAAATAGCTGAAAAGTCAGAAAAAGATCTTGCCAGAAGGAAGTGGAGTGAGCACAACGGTGCCCAATTAGGCTGAAAGAAGCGGAGCAGAAAAAAGTGAAATTATCTGGAGAAAGAAAAAAAAAAGCACAAATTTGCAACAAAACAGCTGGATATTAGCTAAAATAGCAGAAAGAAGCTTAAATGACCAGAAGGAAGTGGAGATTGTAATTGCGCCCAATTAAGCTGAAAGAAGCAGAAATGTGCACAAAAAAGTGGAAGTCTGGAGGAAAAAAATATTAAAAAAAAAAAAAAAACAGCTGAATAGTAGCTAAAGAAGCTTAACTTAGCAGAAGGAAGTGGAAAGAAATACTTAATCTAGTGGGGAGTTCCTCCTGTAAACGACTCCATTCATTAACATAAAATGCAGAACAAAACATGAAATCTGAATTAAAACCTTTTGATTAGTGTTACATAAAGCTGTGACCATCCTTTCTCTGAGAACACGCAGAGCTGGTCCTTTAAGAACGATGTAAGAAAAAGTAAACAAACAAAATAAAGTTCAGATTGAACAGTTTGCTGGCAGATCGTCTGCCGCAGACGATGGTCGTTCTGATGTTTTCCAACCATATGTAACAATTCCAGCAGGTCATCTGGACTGTTCCTTTTTTGTTGAGACGTTTCGTCGTCCTATCACCAGCAAACTGGTTGGTCCTCTGTTGGAGTGTACTGCTTGGTGGGGAAACAGTTTGCATGTGACTTCTCAGACTGATGAAGCTCTTCAGATGGAGGGCGAAACGTCTCAACACAAAAAGGAACTGTTCAGATGACCTGACTGAACATGGTTGGATTTCTTTACCTGGATTGTTGAGCATGAACTTTGACGATGTGACAGATTCTGCTCCACAAATGCCTTGACGGGTTCAATAAAAATGAAACGACAGGAAACAGCTGTGGAAGTTATTGTGTTTTCTGACTGTTCTTTTCATACGATCTGCACGGTCTCCTCAGCTGCACACTAAGACTTGACTGAGACCAACAATCATGTTAACAGTTCAAGGTTTATGGGCTGTGTTGTGTGTCTTATTTGTTTGTTTAATAATTAAATGAAAAATATTTAGCACCACCTTAGTGGTGGACAAGATGATCAATTAATAAAAGTTCCCCCAAAATGCTATAAGTGAATAAGTTTCCAACACCATTGAACTTCAGCACTTATTATCAAGAGCAGAACTTTATACTTTAATGAACCAAATCAAATGAGTCTGTTTGCATCATTTCCTTTAACCCAAACATTTATCATATCTCTCCTATCCTCAGTAAACAACACCTTCTCACTTTGTTTTCAGTTAATGAGGTTAATAAACTGATAAAAGGTCTAGATTAAAAAAAAAAAAAATCTGCAGGTCCAGATGAACTTCCACCTTATTTCTTAAGGCTGGCTGCTCATATCATCACAGTCCCTTTGACCCACATCTTTAATCTGTCCATAAGACAAAACTCCATTCCAGATGCTTGGAAAACAGCCTTTGTTTCTCCTTTG
>JARVGV010001299.1:36651620-36662464 GCA_031762435.1 Hypsolebias longignatus | reverse complement strand
TATATATACGCACACACACACACTAAAAAAAACTACTACGGTACTTGCTTTGTGTACTACTATTCCTACTTTGTGGTTTTTCAATGATCACGGGCTTCAGGGTATGGATCCCACGCGATAAAATGGACTACAGTATTGGGATTCCATGCTCAATGTAAGTGCTTCCCTTTCAGTGTACATGACATGCAATTTCTTTCAAACAAACACATTATGAGGTATAACTATGGAAAAATTCGACAGTGGAGTTTTGACCAAATAAGGTCTTAAGAATTTCTGAAATTAGACCAATTACCGGTAGTCCTCATTTGGACATGGTTTGAAAATCCAGGAAACATCAGTGCAACATAACTTCCACTTCAGTGGTGCTTTTTAAGGTAAAGCAATAAATAAATAAAATAATGAAAAAACACTAGAATAAGAAATTATATACGTGCATAAAATATTCACTTTATAAAAAGTCAATACTGTACTTTGTTGCAATCCCTTTGCACCTGCAAACCTCTTGGGTTTTTTTTCTACAGAAGCTTGGACTTTTCAGCCACTGAGATTTATTCCCACTCCTCAAAGTAAAATTGATTCAGCTCCTTCGAGTTGGTTGGGATCCGGTGGTGTTCAGGTGTAAAATCATATTCGGACTCTCAGGTGGATTATGATCTGTGCTTTGACCTAACCTTTCAGTGAATTTTCCCTCATAAATCCATTGAGTGCTGCTGTATGTGAACTTTTGTTTCAGTCTTGCTACTGTGGAAAACTCAAACAAGATTTCCTGAAGCCTGAGCCTGCCTTCATTCAATTTTTGATGAATTTCAGAGCGTACTGCTGGGTTGGCACCATGCTTCATTAAGACCATCTCCTTAGGGTGGCAAGCCCTTTAGGAGTTTGCACAGAACTCAAAGCTGTTGTTGATGGCCAAAACCTTTACTCTGATTTGATCAATGTGCCTTCCTGAAATTATATGGGAATCTCTTCTGGGTGTCTTTTGAACGGGCACATACTTTCATAGTTGCATACATCATTGAGCAAAGTGAAGGACAATGAGTTCTGTAGTGCTTTAAGTGATTTTGGACCGATACCTCAGTACAGCAAAAAATTGCAGCTGATTAAATGTTTCCTTTCGCCTGTTTGTTACCACTCTGATCAGACTGGTTGAAGTGTTTTTCTGCTTTCCGTTTTTCTTTATTACCGGTAGTTGGTCAGTTATGGTGTCACATTTATTCTATTTTCTAATATTGGATTTAATGAGGATAAAAGGGATATTCAAAGCTTTTAATATTTTCTGCAACCCAGGGCTAATCTCTACTTCTCCAGAACTTTGCTCATGGCCTGTTTAGAGATACACACTTATTAAAAGGACCTTAGAATAAAGGAACTACAGAGGCACTTTGAATTAGTGTCCTTTGGCACTTGCAAAAATAATACCGGTAACTAGTCTATTATTACCATTTGCATTCAGCTTTGTTTGAAATGCAAAGTAAATCTGACGTCTGTGTACTTCAGTGAGAGGGATATTTGGAAAGGAGATTATAAGCAAACCCACTGGCAAAACTTTTTCAAGATTTTTCAAATATTTTTATTTAATAAGAGTTAATGACAAATCCTCGACAAATACGGGCAACTAAAAAACTATCTTTTATTAGATTACCTTTTTTTTTTACACTTTTAAAATGCTCTTTACTTACTTGTTAGTATTCAACTCAAGAGTTCTGTCTAAAGATGCTTGCACTGACCTCAGGGTTGGTCCACTTGGTTTTGATCCGTTCAGCCATCTGCTGTGTATAGCCAAGGAGGTCACAACCCTGCCTACTCTGCAGATAAAGCACACACCAACAAGCAGTAAATACAACACAGCATGTCACAACATAAAGCACAAAAGGACCACAGAGATTCTTTCTGTACAACTCAAGCAACTGGCTGGATGTTTGTGATACTGTTTGTTCATGATAGCTACTTAATAATTTCAAACCTCCCAGTGTTTAGTTTATAAAAAGATGCAAAACCAAGCTGGAACTAAAGTGTTTGATAACACATACAAGCGTTGAAAGTATTAGATTACTTCTGAGCACATGTGTTAAGAAAATGTAGACAGAATGAAGGGCAAGGAATCTGTTTGGCTGCAAATTTATATATAAAGTAGTAAATACAACCTTGATATAGTTAAATTATGCAACTTGTTCTCCACATAATGGACTTTTCATCTTAATAGTGTAACAGAAAACAGGATAAAACTCAAAAGGTACACAGACTATATATAAAGAGGCCTTGGGCTGTATGTGACCTTCTTTTCCTCTTGTTAATCCATATGTGTTTGGTATAAGAACACGAGTTAAATGAGCTGCTCTGCTTTTGTTTTCCAGATGTACAACCATGGTGTAGAGTAGGGCTGCACGATATTGGATTTTTGTCCAATATCCAATATGTTAAAACTTATTTGGCTGATAACTGATACCAATACCAATATTTTTTTCCTTACAACTACTTACAGAGACTACATAGCTTTCTCTGCTATGGAATTAAAATACAGGTAGTCCTCGACTTACGAACGGGTTCTGTACCTACAAACCGTTCGTAACCCGATTTTGCCCTAAGTCGGAACTCATTACACGTGGCGCCGCACCCATTCGTAAGTCCAGATTTTTTGCCGTAATTGGAGGAAATACAGTACATGTAAAATGTATGCTAACCCTGCGCCGCACACCCGTTCTTAAGTCCGAGTTGCCGTAAGTCGATGGCGCCTTAAGTCGAGGACTACCTGTATTAGACAGACTGGAGAACACCGGCAGCAACGGGCATGCTTCAACCACCTACTTCATACATTGTAAGACACAGCGCCCCCAGAGGTGAACCAGAGCACTACACTGCCTCACCCCGCATTGTTTGAACAGGCAATGCATAAATTCTGAAATTTTGACCATTGAAGTGTTGAAATAATTCAGAAAACAGTTTTATAAAACAGCCAAGTGGTCAAATGTATTTTCTCCCATCATTGTCAGTGTTCTACTTGCCATGACGACAGGTGAGGCACCATTTCCCACCGGCCTCCCCTGACTGCACGTCACTGGCAAACAGTTTCTGCGATCTTCCTCTTTTCAGCTGACCCAGATGAAGAATAACAAAAGCATCAAATTTCCCATCAGTCATTGAATCTAATCCTGTATTTAAATTCTAAATCTGATCTAATGTTTGCAAAATGAAAGTGTTTTTTTTAGGTTACATTTTGTAGAAGAAAAACATTTCAAAACAAATAATTAAAGTAGATTTATTAGAATGTTAGGAGTGAGAACACACAGACGATTGACATGCAAGAACCTGAACAGAGAAAAACAAAACTAATTTGTAGATATTGTACAAAACAATTCAAGTGAACTATTCTGATGTGAAGAAGTAATAACAGTCTTTGAAAAGTTCAGTCAGTATGTTCATGCTAATTACATCAAACTTTTCTTCAGAGACGTTCAAATCGAACATGAAATGTTTGGACCTTTGAACCATCCTACATCTGCAGCCCCAGAAAAGGACGGATTCTTTACCGCAGCACTGAATCAAAGCATCAGGAGCATAAAAAAACATCACAGTTGATCACAGATATAACATCATCTGAAAAGCTTAAATATATTCAGCCAAACCCGTTCTGATATGTCGCTGCATCAAATAAAAAGCATTTTTCTGTGAAACGTGTCAAAGTACGATTCGTTACAAACTTGGCTGATCATGGCTTTCATCTACAAAAACTTGTAGCATGAAGTGAAACGTGAACGTCAGGATCATGGCACGTGTTATCAACAAACTATCCTTTTTGGCTGTGCTGCTTGGCCTTTTCATTTCATAGATTCCTTCAGTCTAACAGTAAACGTCTACTATACAGATTATTCATAGAGCTACAACATTACGCCTCTATTTTTATCTGCCAGGCCAAAATGTGCATTAAAACCTAAATTAAATAAGATTAAAACTAACTGTGTCTGCACATGGACTGAACTTTCTACCTGTTTTATTCTCAGTAAACATATTTGATATCGGCAGACTGGAAAAACTTGCTGATGGAGAAAAGAGTGGAGTTTAAAATTTGCTGAATAAAATCACTTTTTTTTTTCAGCTAGTGAGCACCATTTTTATGTTCAGCTAACGAGCCATTAAAGCATTTAATAATAAAAAAAATTTAATAAAAAAAAGACAACGCACACAACACAAACAACTGTTCACACAAAAATTCTTCTGTAGTGCCAATGTGTCTCACCAGAGAGAGGTATTTAAATAAATAATGTGCGGAGGGTACACAGTAACAACAGTGGTCTTTTGGTAAGAAAAAGTATAAACTCTGGAATATTCAAATTGTTTCATTAAAAGTAAAATAAATATAATGAGTCAGAATCAGCAGGCAGTCAACCAACACATTTATCTTATCAGCTCTCCTGCATGTTATAACACACAAACAGCTCCAAAAATAAACTGCAAATGCAATAAATAAATAAATAAGAAAATATTTTCACATTTAAACTAAACATCTGAAAGAGCAGCAGTGCATGCAGATGTTCTGGTCCTGCATAAATAAGGCACAAGAGGTTTCCAGAATTCACCTGGTATACAGAGTATACTTAGAAAAAAGTATTTTGTTTTAAAGGCCGTCTAAGAGAGTGCATACAACAGACTGGAACCATGTGGGCTCTTCGGCTTTCAGGCTTCAGCAGAGGTCAGCTTCTGCAGCAACGGGATCTGGCAGGAAAGAAAAATATGTTTTTTAACCCCACTTCAAAATTCAGAGTTTTTTTTAACCCCACTACAAAATTCAGAGGTTTTCATTACAGAACAGCATTACAGTTGTCCTTCACTACTTCACGGTTCGACTTTGGCTGACTCGCTCTTTTGCGTTTTTTCAAAGTAAGATTCTACATGAGGAAAAAAAATTGTACAGGACATGACTCTCAACTTTAAGATTACTCACGTGATTGGGACATTACTGGATACAGTACTGTACAGTAAAAAAAAATAAAATACTTTGGACAGGCGCCACCATTTTGTAGTTTTTTTCTCAATAAGCTACACTGTATCCCCACTCATGACTACATTTCCCAGAAACCAACAGGGTCCCACCCAGAAGCCCCGTTGCCTTCTGCTGAAATACGTAGAGGGAAAGTTTTGATCTGATCCAAAAAAGTTTGGTCCTTATTCATAGTGACTTCAGCGCCCAGCGGATGCAGAGAGCTGCACAGAACCCACCAGGAACCGAACCTCCGGACTCATGAGTCAATCTGAGAGCTGTTTGGTGGCCCAAGAGGACGTCCAAGAAGGGAGGTGCTGCCCAGAGGTCCAGCGTTCTCTCCAGAGGCCACTGGGACTACCCTGAGCCAAAGAGCTGACCAGAACCGGCAGGGTAGGTCTGTCAAAACGTCGGACTGGAACCGAGCTGCTGCTGTTCTGCAGAGCTGGTGAGTAAAATTTAGTAGCTACATTTAAGCATGTTGTTAAAATGACATAGGTTTAAGAGTTTACAACTTTGCAGGAGTGTGGGAAGGGTTTCTAAGGCCTTAAAATATTTAAATACTAAAATAAATATAACGTCCCTTTTCACTTATTGCCGTGTGTGTGTGTGTGTGCGTGCGTGCGTGCGTTCCGGACCATAATCCCTGCAATAAACGAGGGACTACTGTATTCTGTTGATGTGCTGGTGAAGATTCTCAGTCATCCAGGACATGATCAAATAAAAAAAACGTTCAATAAAGAAACAACTGGACTTTATTTGTAACAGAAGACGTTTCGCTCTTCATCCAAGAAGTTTTCTCAATTCAATTCTGTTGATGCCACAGCAGAGCTCCACTATTTAAAGTCAGACAACTACTAGTTGCTGCAGTCTCAGTGGAAAACAACAGGGCTGAAATAAAAAAAATAGTCTCCTCAAGTAAAACAGGAGACAGCTGCAGCTGAGAGATGCCGTCTCTCCAAGTGGTTGAAAATGTTGCTCGTGTTGCTGTTAAGACGTGCAAACCTCATTGGTGAAAACTTTATGACTAACTGTTGTTTTTGCCTTCACGGATGTGGAAAAAGACAAACCGGTTCCGACCAACTCGTCTGTTCTGGTTCCATTTTCAGCCTCAGTTTTCTGCTGATCACTAAATCAGTTGTTCCCAACCTTGGTCCTTGAGGAACACCACACTACTTGGGGCCGAGATGGTGTAGAGGCAGGGCAGCCGGCTCAGGACCGGAAGGTCCCGGGTTCGATCCCCGGTCATACCTCGGCATACCTCGTTGTGTCCCTGGGCAAGACACTTAACCCCGACTTGCTCCCGGTAGGACTGGCTGGCGCCTTGCATGGCAGTCCACCGCTACCGGTGTATGAATGTCTGTATGAATGGGTGGATGGCTGGTACTGTAAAGCGCTTTGGGGCCCCTCATGGGGGCTGGAAAGCGCTATATAAGTAAGCTCCATTTACCATTTGTTGGTCTTTGCAAGCAACGTTAACATCAGCATCAGTTAGCTGTAGCACATCTGGTGCAGCCTGAGGGCATTTCCAGCTGGACTTTACAATATTTTTAAGTATCCATGTAATACAAATCTAACAGTAATGAAAAGGTTAGAAATAGCTTTCTCATTTACAGAGACAGTCATTGTTGAAATGAGTTATCAGGAGTGTATTATCTGTGACATCAGTCATAGAATGTGGACGTCTAAGTAAAAGGCGACAAGTTGTCATCCAGACCAGGTTAATGGGTAGCCAAACGAGGTTGTATTGTTTATTGATTTTCAAGCTTATGAAACAACTCTTTCAAATACAACATACAGGTATAAAAAGAATGCTGCCTCATTTAACAAACTGCAACACTGTTGAGTTTGTTAAATGAGTTAGTTTTTAATTTTGCCTTGAAAAGTGACATACCCTAATTTCTGCCGTACATGTCACACCGCCGTATAAGTCACATCAATCCAAATATGTCTAAAAAAGTGGGTAAATCCATAAATATGTCACTTCGCCATATAATTTATTTGAAATTTAATAACAAAAGCACCTAGAACAGTTTGTGTTTGCTCAGAATTATAGCAACGATGTGTCTCAGTCTGACATTTACTTAATAAATGCACTTTAATTACCAAATTAGCCGCATTTCATCGGGGCAGTGCAGCTAAGTTGACGGTCGCTCCAAGCAGCGAGCAGAACAAAGGTGGGGTACTGTGGCAAGCTGATTTTGTCATTAGTAGCTGGTGAATATTCTCAGTCATCCAGGACATGGTGCATTCAAAAAAGTTCAAGACAAAAACAATAAAGTACAAAGTAAAGTATAATAAAGTCCAGTTGTTTTTGTCTTTAACTTTTTTGAATTTGTCATTACTGTACAGCCACGTTTACCTATTACATGATACAATGGCATGCCATACAACTTTTACTACTCTGCTACCATCTAGTAGCTGGAAATGACACTGTTCTTTTTTTCAGTCAGAATGAATTAAAATGGTCATATCTCAGCCAAAATTTAGTTTATAAATATGGGAAATAATCTTTAAATACGTCGCTTCGGCATATAAATTGCAGGGCTTGTAGATTATGCAAAAAATGTGCAATTTATAAACAGCGACAAATACGGTGCATTCATTCACAAAATGCTCAATTTTTTTATTTCACTATGATCTTTGTAGTTCCTCTCATATTTTATTCTGCCACTTCTTGTTAAGTTTCATTCACCTTAAACATCCTCAAATGTGAATATCAGAAACGAACATTTTCACAAGAGACACTTTTATTCAGAGGTATATGTTATGAAAGTGTTTTAGTCTCTCAGTTCAAACTTTTCTACAGATTTGTCTAGTTTTTTTCTATGTCTGAAAACACTCATGTACATTTTGATTCTAGTTTGGCCTGATGCTTGAGCCCACGGTAGCTTGGTGGTCAGTGCAAATTCTTGTTATCTTAAGGCTTCTGGCTTGAGCCCAAGTTTAGGGAAGAAACCATCCTGCAGAAAACAGTTGCCAAATCTTTTACACAAGTTTGCAGTTAACGAGTGAAGTCCGAGACTAACATATGAACTACATACAATATTTTTAGATGAAGTACTGCCACTACAAAGGCTTCAAAATGACCTCAAAATGTTTAAGTAAAATAGAAAGTTGTGCTCCATCCTAATAAGATAAGTTATAACAGATAACTAGTCATTAGCCCTGTTCACATGGGATTAGTTTTACCTAGGGACCACATGCTATTTGTAATAATTACGGAAATTGTCTATGTTGTTAATCCTGTGTGAATCGGCCATGTCAGTAATTTGTATAGTAAAAATTATCCAGCAAATTACCTACTACATTTTGCTTAACTCCAAGGTCCTGTGATAATACTAATTCAATGTGAATAGGCATCTCTATGATTTGGACAGAAATGCACAGGATCCGAAACATAATGAAGTGTTTTTTGTTTTTGTTTTAGCAAAATCATTTGAGAAAAATGTAGAGCAAGGCTATTTTAAATGAATGCGCTGCTCGCTTCAGCTTTTATGCTGCTACTTCCTTCACCGCAGATAACAGCAGGTGCAGAGATGTGCGTGTCTGACACATCCATCCATCCATTATATTTACCCGCTTCTTCCTTTTCAAGTAGCGGGAGTCACTAGGGCCCATGTCCAGCCATCACTGTTTGAGAGTAGGGGGACACCCTAGACAAGTCACAAGTCCATTTCAACCGGCGGGTCAGCTTATGTGCAGCCGCTCATGCACGCGGCCGGTGATAGGTTGTCCATCTGAGCTTAACATGGCTTTTTTTTTTTCCTCTTAAACCGGCCGGTCTGTCCTGCCTCCTCCTCAACAAGTAGATTAACACAATTTTATATTGTGCATTATTTAGTTTTCTTTAGTGCTGATTCATAAAACCACATCAAAGCCTGAGACCGACACGGCCCGTACATTAAACACGTATGCATTGGCCCGGTTGTGACAACGCAGCGCGTTAACATCATATCCGGAAGATGTCTGTAAATTTCAGCTAAATCTCAGGCTTTGCTTATCCCGTACAAATGTGCCACATAAAAAGCAGACGTTGGGGAGTAATTTATTTATTACATGTGGTTGCTAGGTTAAACTAATCCAGTGCGAATAGGGTTGTCTTGTAATTTTTTCCTCCCTATATTTTTCCTGTAGTCAGTTCCTTTATCTGTCCCATAAGAGCTTCCTTCTGTGAGAGAACTCTTCCTCATTCCCTCAGCTAATCGCTTTCCACATACCTGACCTTAGGGTTTCAACAATTAGTGATTGACACTTTCAAACGTGTGGCTTTTGTCTCTGACTGATGCTGTGGAACCTGAGAGTTTGCGAGCCATGCTGTGGGCCAGAGGTGCGCTGGAGGAAGCCTGGAGGCTGTGTGGATGTGGCTCCTGTGTCCACAGGGAAGAAGGATCACTGCAACACTAACAAACTGTGGGGTTACCGAGCCACTGACATGTTATGACAGGGAAGTGCTGTGTTGATGTTTAACTTTCAGCTTTGAAATGTATAGTGCTGCGCTGGCCCTAGGCTGAATGAGCATCTCTTGTTGTTTTTAGTGTCTGTGTTAATGTCTGTGTATATGCTGGGCATTTCTGTTTGTGCAACCTCAGAATCTGTGCATGATGAGCAGACAGGGTACTGGGCTCCGTCTTGAAAATGAGTCCACAGTACTCCTAGTTTGTCTGTAGATGGTCATACTGCTATGATTGCCCAAAGCACAGCAAACAGCAGTAACACAGCAGTTTTATACTAAGATACTTTTTTTGTTGAGAAATGACAGGTAGAGACATTTTGGATGAATCTTGAAAATAACATTACATGATGTTTTGTGCAATTTTGCTAAATTTTGCTCAATCTGTTAGTGTTTGCGTTATTTCCATTTCCGGTGAGCTGATGGGCGCTGCTCCCCCGGCTTCTCTGTAGCCTTTTTATCATCAAACTAACCCGCTTTTCGAACAGGACTAATGTTGGTCCACCTTCCAACCGAATTCGGTGTTCAGTGACTCAGAGGGCCGGACGAGACCATCCAAAAAAATTATTTTGGTCCAGGACCGGCCGCTCCCAACCCCACCGGTCAGTCTGAGCGCATCCTGCCAGCCAGGTGACCCCTCGCGTTGGGGAGCTGTCCCACTTTTTTCCCTCCCTCTCTGGACCCCAACCGAATTTCTCATCTGGACCTGTTGTTCTACCTGGTTCCAACAAGAATCGCAAGAAGGTATATTGCTGACCTTTCCGCTGCTTTCTGTTGATCTGCCTCGTGGCGTCTTCATTCGGTGTGTGGGAAGTGAACCTGTGTCACAGGACCTGTGTCACAGGACCAGAACCAAACCGAGTTGGCAGTGGGGGACTTCGTCTTCATTAAAGCTGGTCTCAGCCTCTAAGCAGCCCGTTACCTTAAAACGAAGGAGTGTCCACCTCCGTGGGAATCGCTGTGTTCACCTGGAGGAGACGCTCTGTTGCTTTGAAGTGCCGCCGGAACCGGAACGGAGCAGAACTGGGTCAGTGACGAGCCTCTCCGGTCAGCCTCGCCATTTTTTAACCGGAGGTAGCCTCTCGTGCTGCGGAGCATCGGAGCTGGGCTGGAGCAGAACCGGACCACTGACGTCTTCATCCTCCGCGGTCAGTCTCATCATTTTTCGCCGGGGTTGGCCTCTCATGCTGTGGGCTGTGGAGGACCAGACGAGCAGGGTGACGTGCTGAGAAGCGGAGTGAAGTGCAGAGGTTCACATTTTTGTGAACAGTCATTCCTCTGGGATCTATCTCACTTTGACTGGCAACGTATTCTATTAACCAATGACGTGAACACCGCCTGGAACTATTTTCATAATAGTTTCATTTATTTTGTGAACAAACACGCTCCTTTCCGCCAGTTCAGGATAAAGGGACG
>JARVGV010001299.1:36575158-36595241 GCA_031762435.1 Hypsolebias longignatus | reverse complement strand
GTCTCTTTTGAAAATGAGTTCTCGTGGCTCAATGAGACTAACCTGGATAAATAAAGGTCAAATGGAAAAAAAAAAAATTGAGTTTATTACTTTTTAAACACTTTCCTGCAAGTCATTTTTGTTAGTTTTACTTCCTGTTTTATTTTGTAACGTTTGTTTTGTCTTCAGTTGTTGATTATGTCTAATTTCCTTCCCTGTTAATAATTAAACTCTTTGATTTACTTAATTTTGTTATTTTTTCCAGGGAGTTGTGTCATTTCAGAATAGATATTGCTTTGTTTTAAGTTATGGGTTTTGTTATTTGGGACATTTAATTTTTGCGGCACGTTTGTTTTTATTTATTAGTTTATTTATTTATTTTTTATTTTATTCACAATGGTATTTGTAGTCTGTTCTGATGGCGTCCCGCTTTCTTTCTGTGACAGCCTTTGTGCATGATTTTAGGCTTTTGTGACTTTTTTACATTCCAAAAGCAAAGAAAGAGACTTCAGAGAAGATGTTGTTGTTTTGTTATAGTATATTTGATTAAAAATATGAACATTTCTTCTGATTCCTTATTTAAGTGTTGTCCGATTAATAATTAAAATATCTCAACCGAGACATTATTGTTATGTTTACATGTTATGTTATGTTTACAGCAGGAAGGGGTGAGATGATCGCAGGGAACAAACACAGGAAAACAACAACAAAAACACTTTATCTAACAGCGAACACTGACAAAATGTTTGTTTCCTGCAGGTTTCCTGGAGAAAAATCGAGACACTTTATACGGAGACATCATCCAGCTCGTCCACTCCTCCAAAAACAAGTTCATCAAGCAAATCTTCCAGGCGGACGTTGCTATGGTAACGGGCACTCTCGTATACAAACTTGAAAGCTCAGAGAGCAAATCTTGTTTTGGGGTTTCTATGAATGTTTCTTTTCGTGTTCAAGATAAAATGTTTTCTAGCTTCCTGTTTGCATTGATGTCGTTCATCTTTTATTGTGCATCAGGGTTTCCTATGTTAGTAAACGTTACTGTCAGCGTTTCCTTATTTTGTAAACTTTACAATTGAGTTTTCCCTTGTTCGTAAACTTTACTGTCAGGGTTTCCTTATTTTTAAACTTTACAATTGAGTTTTTCCTTGTTAGCAAACTTTACCGTCTAGGTTTCTTTATTTTGTAAACTTTACAATTAAATTTTCCCTTGTTAGTAAACTTTACTGTCATAATTCCCTTATTTTGTAAACTTTACAATTGAGTTTTCCCTTGTTAGTAAATTTTACTGTCAGGGTTTCCTTATTTTGTAAACTTTACAATTGATATTACCCATTGTTAAACCTTAAAATCAGGGTCTTCTTTGATTACAAATTTTATAAACGAGGTATCCTTTTTTGTAAGGTTTACATAGTGATAAAATCTTTTTTTTTTAATCCTCCATGGATGTATTACTGTATTTATTTATTAAACTTTATTTAACAAGACAGATCCTTCTGAGATCACAGATGTTTTTTAAGGTTCTCCTGAGCCCGAAGGCAGCCTAACATGCATGTTTTGAACTGTGGGAGGAAACACATGAGAACATGTAAACTCCACAGAGAAAGACCCCAGATTGAAACAGGGGCTTGAACCTTCTTGCTGTGAAGCATCAGTGCTAAACACTAATCCATCGTGCTGCCATGTAATGTGATGTTGAGACAATGAGTGTGCCTTATACGCTCTAATATTTAGATTTTCATTTTTGTAAATTACTCACAAGGCATTCATTTTATTTATCACTGAGTAACTTTATTCTGATGAAAGCATGATTTTTGTAATTAACAATCCATTTTTATTAAAATATCCAGAGCAAGCGTAGCATATTGATCAAAATGAACAAGACAGTTGAGCAATGGGAAAATGTTCACTGAAAAATTAATCTCCTTACTCTTCATGTTTGATTTTATATTTGAAACATTGACAACAAGATTAAATTGCAATTTTAAAATGTGAATGGGATAAAATGATTCAGACGGCAACAACAATCCAGTTTCTCCTTCAGATGTTTTCTTCTTCTGCACGCTGATTTGTTTCTGAATAACTTTGATCTTTTTTGTCTTCTGAGTGAAAACTTTTCTGTGTGCTGCTTCTTCCCAGTTTTTGTGTGGTTACTCTTCAGGTTCTGCGATACTTCTGAAGGTAAAAATGGCACATATGCCTGATTATACTTTAAATCTACAACTTTATCATGTTTGACTTTATTGTGATCTGAACCCTCCAGCATCCAAAGTGTTTTTATTATCTCTATTGTCACATCAACCATACACCTAGTCTCTAGTTTTAATTAATTTTTACAAAACAACTGCCAACAACTTTTTTTGTTTATTCCATCTGTATTTGTTTTTCAAAATATAAAAACTAAAAATGTGTACAGTATTTTTAATTAGTACAAAAGCTTCTTTCTGACCTCTACTGGACTAAAGAGAAATTAAAAAAGATTTTTCCAGATGAAATACCAAATCTGTTCCTCATTTTTATTACTTTGAATCTCATGTAGTTCTTCTTAAAAAGCTAGTTACAGCTGTATTATTATTTTTTAATCAATAACTCTTTCAGCCAACAAAAATGATTCAAAGCTTTATTTGTTTCTTGTTTTAATTATTTTCGATTGTGAGTCTAAAGTCTATCATTTTACAAATACTGTACATGCAAACAACTACTGTATAATAAGTTAACCAATGTAGGAGGGCCATTCACAGCAATGCCACCCCACAAACTAAACATATACATGCTTATGTAATTTAAACAAGTTTAGAAATACTGTATTTATTTCACATATATCTGCAAAGTAAATACTGTACAATACTGTACAGTATTGGCTTCCTGTTTCAATGTATTTATGGCTGTGAGTTTAATGGTAAAACTATGGCAGCCTGTAAGGGCTATTGCAGTAACTGGTGTAACCGCTAGGACGCAGCAAATATAGTTCCAGTTTTGTCAGCGTTTTTTTATGTATTAAAATTAATTTAATTACAGTTGGAGCTTAAATTTTAAAATAAATTGTATGTTTTTTTTTTCTACTTGTGGCATGATTTGTATTATTAATATTTTTCCATGGATGTAACTTGGTCAACTTTTATATACAGTATATTCTTTTTTAGGGTTTGCGCTAAGCTAGGCTAATGTTAATCAGCTAGCTTGTCCTAGCAAATTTTTTAAGCTATTGTATCTGAGATCACTTCTTTCAGTTCTGATCCAAACCTCATGACCACAGATGTGGGTTGAAACAAAAGAGACCGTTAAATCAAGAGCTTTGACTTAGCTTCACCACAACTGACCAAAGCAACGACCACGTTACAAACCCAAAGGAGTAGTCCACTCATTTGGGGTTGACAACCATTGGACTTAGACTCATCTCTACAGATTCACACCAGATAAAACGACTATTTCCACTTGCCCTGCACTGCTGTTTGTGCTCAGTTTGACTCATTTTGCTCCACGGGTCACATTGTTTTGAGCAGCCAGTTTAAAGTTTGAAGCTGCTGCATCTGCAAAAAATATGTTTTATCATTAGAGCTGGACAGAGGAAAAAGGTTTGTGTCTGATCTCAGGAAGAACAAAGTGTTTGCTGCTCCTGACCCTGACATTTTCTTTGCCGTCTCCTTTTGTGGGATTGTTTGTGTGAGTTTAGGGGGCAGAAACCAGGAAACGCTCTCCGACTCTGAGCAGCCAGTTTAAAAGATCTCTGGAGCTGCTGATGAGAACCCTGGGCGTCTGTCAGCCTTTCTTTGTGCGCTGCATCAAACCCAATGAGTACAAGAAACCCATGGTGAGTATCTGCTCGCTGTTTGTCAAGATGCTTCTGTTTTGTGGGGAATTAAATTAAAAAGTACTTCAGTACAGGCTTAAAAGATTATCACTGGGGTTAATACCTAAAGCAAGCAGAACTTCTTAAAAAGTTAACCTAATAATTGTACTAAAACAGGAAATGAGGGATAGAGAGACAGATAGATCACTTAAAATATATTTAATAATAACCTCAAACTGTAATAAGCACGGTAGTCAACAGTAAGAGAAATACATTGAATAAAAAATGTAATGTTTTCGTGCGAACACAGTGAAAGGCGGTCGATTTCTGAGCTCGGAAGATAAAGTTGCTTGTCTGTTTTGACCTCAGTATGTGTGAATTATAATATACACATCAAAGTACTTCAAGACTGAATTAATTCAAAACACAGAAAAGATTAAATAAATTACTGTATTTTATTTTATGCTAATTCTTAAATCAGTGCAACAATTTCTGTAGTTTTCAGTAAATACAATTTCCTTAAGTTGTTTATATCATAAAACAAAAATGATCTTTTTAGTTCAACTTACTCTTTATTCTAATAATAAGACATAAAAACTTGGTTTTCTGTACCATCTTTCAGATTTTTGATTGTACCAAATATTTGGATATTTTTTTATTTTCAAAAACTGAAAATCTGCTCTTGTTTTGACACGATGACCTTCACCGATGACCTTCACCTTCTTGCTTCTTTCAGTAAAGCTGCGTCTTTGTTGCTTTAACAGACTCAGGGTCCAGTTTGAGCAGGTTTTGGAGGACTGGACCAGATGTTTGTGTTTTACTGCACTCGTCCTCCACAAACCTCAGACCTACAGGTTTAACGTCTCCCTCTGAGTCCCTGGTCTTGGTGTTTTCCTGCAGCTCTTTGACAGGGAGCTGTGCGTGCGACAGCTCAGGTACTCCGGGATGATGGAGACCATTCGGATCCGACGCGCAGGATATCCCATCCGCTACACGTTCGTGGAGTTTGTTGACCGCTACAGAGTGCTGATGCCTGGAGTCAAACCAGCGTACAAACAGGTAGAGGAGCCAACGCTTTTTTTTGTTTGTTTGATAACTCTCCAAGTTTTTCAACAGAAATTAGCTCTTTTATTTTTTCAGATTTAGTCAGGATTTCAAAATTAACATTTTTGAGAGAAATGTTGGTGTTTTTGTTTCGGCTGTTGTTCCTTTCTGTGAGGTTTACCACAGCGAGCACACTTACATGAAAGATTTGTTTTATGCCAGATGCCCTTCCTGTCACGAACTGGGTTCGAACCTGCAGCCTCAGGATTATGCGACCGACCACTGACCACTGAGCTGCCGTATACCTTTTCTGAGAGAAACGTCAAATTGCTAAAATGTTCATTAATCCGTCTTTATGCAGCGGTTTTGTCATTATACAATGCATTTTTTAAAAATACATTCATTAAACCTCGTGCCTCAAAGTGCTTTTTAATTTTGTCTCAATTTGACCCCGGAAGTTGTCTCCCATTCTTTGTCCTTTCTAACCCACAGAAACTAAACTGAAATAGTTACAGACACCCTCAACTGTCTTTGACCATTTTGAGACTTTTTGGAAACAATTTGTCCCCAACAGTCAAAGCCCAGAGAGGTCCAGGTTTAAGAGAGAGATTGTGGTCACAGTGAGAGGTTCTATTAATTTTTATTTGTTTCTAGCCTCCATGTTGTGATGTCAGCGTTTTAACATTTAGAAACAGGAGTGTCAGGAGTGATGTGTCCTTCTGTGTCGAGGCTTCGAAGCGTGTGTTGAGGAATCCAGGATGATTTATGTGGAGCGTGTATTGTTGACGTATGTAGTGATGTTTGAGGCCTCGCTAGCGGGCCGTACCACATGACCGATTCAGGAACTGGCTCGTTTATATGCGCGAGAGTCGAAATATGAAGGTGCAGACAGAAAAATCCATCATCACCATCATCATCAAGAAAGGTTGAGATCATTTGCAGATCAAATTTAGACTTTATTTGAGGTCCTCACAAACATGATTGATTTTTTTCTTTTATTCAACCTAAAGCTTTTGCAAACCAGTTATGTTATTAAAACCCATCTACCAGTTTTACAGTTATAGTCCACTTGATGGCGCAGTAGAGCAAATGAAGCACCACGGCGCATCGGATCATGAGTCGAGAGCCTCAGTGCTTCATGAAGCTTCGTCTCACCATCACTGGTGTCAGGATTCGGGCTTGTTGTTAAGATGAACCCAGAGTGCAGGCAGGACTCGGACACACGAGGAGTTAAAAGGAAATAAATACTTTAATGATTACAAAATAAGGAGGCTGACGTGGCAGCTTACTTACAAAACCTAGGAACACGTACGAGATCTCAGGAGATACAGGGAACCAGGAAGCCAGACGATAACAAGACGATGCCCCGACAATGAGTGACGCAAAGACACAGACTTATAAACACACACAAACAGATTGACAATCATAAACACCTGGACGACACGAGGGTGGAAATAATCAAGACAAGGGAAACCAGAGAGTGTAAGGATGGGGACCGCCACCAGAGGGCACCATCTTTACAGGGAGTGTAATAACTGAGGAAAAATCTTTCAGATTTCCCCTGAAAGCTTTGTGTCAGATCAACAGATTAGTTTTTACGAACTTTAGAGAAGTTATTTGCAGATACTGCATCTTCTGCGTCTCCTTGTGTTTAACAGATTCAGGAAAACTGGGAGTTTTTTGAGTACACTGGTTACTTGTGGTGTCTCTGGGCAGCACACCTCATCCGCAAATGGGCGCTTTCAATAGCTGCCCACTGCACCACCTGGTGGTGGATGGATTAAATGCAGAGACTAATTTCGTCATTGTATGGAAACATACAGCTGATGACTTTGTGTGACATTATTATTATTATTATATTAAATCTTTAAAACTGAACTATTTAGTTTTATCCATTCCATCCAGTGACACATGCATGAGTTTATAGCTTGTGTAAACTTTTGATCCAACATTTTATTCATAGAGTGAGTGCAGCTGCTGTAAACCTTCTCTCGTCATCAGGAGGACCTGAGGGGAACCTGTCAGAGGATCGCTGAGGCCGTGCTCGGCAGGGACGACGACTGGCAGATGGGAAAAACCAAAATCTTCCTCAAGGTACAGAAGCGTTAGTTTAGCAGCGTTTCGGTTGAGAGACATGAAGTTGTGCTGCATCAACACAAACACTTGGGATGAGCGTGCAGCCTGGCGCCTGAACGGTGGCAGAGGAGAGACACGAGGAGCAGGCAGCGAGGAGGGATGGAGGACAGGACAGGTGACGGCCGCCTTCACTTGTATCAGATGCAACAAAGAAACTAAAGTGTAAGTGGACACTAGATGTTCCACCACCGTGTCCCAAACACTGTCAGCTTTTCTTCTACGCCACGTTTACCACTTCCAGAACCTCTGTGTGGTGTGTCCTCCGAGCAGAAACTTCCTGCCTCGTTTGGCTCTGCTAATCAAACATTAGCTAAATGTATAGAACATAGAATCTAATCGTTTTGAGAAAACGAGTCAAACTGGTTCAGCTGCTTCTCTCCAGCTGTCGGGGAAATATCCAGTTTGTCTCTGCTGACGTGTCTGTTGACAGGAAAGACGAGCCGTCGTTTGGTTCCCTCCGAACATGGTCCTCGATTTTAAACTTAATCTGACTTTGTGGTGCACACGCATTAATTTGATCTGCTGCCCGCTGGGGTCAAAGGTCACCACAGAGTCACTTCCTTTCCCCCGAGGCTTAAAGAAAATATCAGCTTGTGTTGATTCAGGCTCGGCGGTTTATTTTGTCCCGTACAACGGGTTCAGTGAATGTTTTGTCTTCATTAAACTGTTTCAACTTGACAGAGCGATGAAAGCTTTATGCTTTGGTATTAAATATTGACTTTTAACTTTTATGGATCTTTTGTTTTCTCTTGAGGCTAATTTAAGCGTTGTGTCAGCCTCCGGTTTGTTGTTGATATGTATGTGTGCGGTGATTTTATATGGTTTTATCTGAAAAATCTGGTGCAGTAGTCCCTCGTTTATCGCGGGGGTTTGGGACCACCCCCCCGCGATACGTAAAAAACTGCAAAGTAGGGATACGCGGTAGTCCAAGTTGAAGCTCTGCTCGACTGCCTGGCTGACATGATGGGTTTAAATTTCTTACGTTTTAACGAGAAGAAGTCTGAAGTCATGTTGTTCACGATCATCAACCACTGCATCGACCTTTCTGCTCCAGCCCTGTCAGAGAAACAAAGAGTCACTAATCTGGGAGTGATAATGGATCCTTCCATGAAACTCAACAGTCATTTGTATTTATATAATGTACAAGTGTATATATTAAGGTGTTTTAAACCATTCCCATACTCTTGCAATGTCCCTAATAATTTTTTAGGCTCTGAACGCTCTAAAAGAGCACAGCATGTCATGACCTCAGCTCTCTACCATCAGACGCTGCTCTCTGCCACTCGGCCACGCCCACTTCTCCACTGCAGAGATCTGACATGCTGCAGGAAGAAGCTTCTTCTGCAGCTGTGTGCTGCACACAGGTGCAGCAGCTAAATAATTTAAAACAATTCATTTAAAATATAAATTCCATGCCGATCGTGCGGCTCATCCGTCGGTCAGCCAGTTGTGTGTCGTGTCCAGTCTTACTTTGAAAAACCGCGATAGAGCGAGTCCGCCAAAAACTAACTGTGAAGTAGCGAGCGGCTACTGTAATTTGTTTAACGTACAAACACATTTTGAACAATCTATAAATTTGAGTTTTGTTAGACATGTTGGCGGTTCTGCTGTTAACTCCTGACTGAGCGACAGTCTCACACTGTGTGATGTTAAATTAAGGGACAGAGACGTTACGTTTCACATAAAAACACCCAAACGGCACAGAACGGGTTTATTTTTCCAAAAGTAATGAGTGATCTCCATCAGGGTTGCTCAGCTGGACAGGAAGTTCAGCAGGAAGGAGAAAGTGTTGATGGCAGGAAGGAGCACATTTCCTCCTCAGGACGTGTTGAAAGATGGAGGAAGAAAATAAATACAAAACAATGTTTTTATGTTAATTGTCCATCATGCGTGAAAAGCTGTGGTTTTATTTTATTTTTTGTGGGAAGGCAAAAGTTCTGTTTTTTAGCCATCAGTTGAACATGCAGTGCTCAGTTTTCCTTCAGCCTCTTGACTTTTCTGCTTTAAAGAAACTTTTTTTTACAAATGCACTCGGATGAGACTTAGTTCATGTCTTTGAATCATCCATCATAAAGTAGCATAAAGCTAATTTTAATTAAATAACTTATTAACTGCAAGAATTAAAACCTGCCTAGAAGTGTCAGCTACTTAAAACAAAACTAACACCTAAACATCATTTGACTTTTTTTTAATTATAAATTGGCTGAGGTTATGAAAAAAGACACATTTTTAGCAGTATTTCATGACATGGTGACACACGGGGCCATTTGAAATTCATTTTAGCGTGCTGCAGCTGTTTTAGGTACTGTGGGTTAATAAAAACAGCTAAAAATGGAGAAAATGTGCTTGAACAAGTTCCACCTAATGAAGCGTTTTGGAACTTTATGAAAATCCTTGTGTTCATTAATATTTGTCCAAATGATGATGACGTTTGTCTCCACCTTTCTGCAGCAGTTCCATTCAAACTGTGGGATCAGAGCTGAAGACCTCAGCTGAAGAAGTGTGCTCTTGTTCGTTTTTCTTCATGCAGGACCACCACGACATGCTGCTGGAGATCGAGCGGGATAAGGCCATCACAGACAAGGTCATCCTCATCCAGAAGGTGGTTCGAGGTTTTAAAGACAGGTATGCTCTTAAAAATCGGATCTCTGTGACTTCATGACGGCTTGAACTTGACTGACTGGTGTTCTGTGAAAACTGGTCACCATACTGATACACATCAAACAACTTCCTCTCCTCAGATCCAACTTTCTGAGGATCAGGAAGTCTGCCGTGTTGATCCAGAAGACTTGGAGAGGGTATTACTGTCGGAAGAACTACGGAGCTGTGAGCAGGATCATTTTTACGCCACAGTCACATTAAGTTGGAGGAAAAGTGTAAAAAATAAAAGCACGATTGAGCATCCAGCCCAAGAGTTCGTAAACGTTTCTCCTGTTTTTGTCCTCCAAGATGCGAGCGGGCTTCTCCCGCCTGCAGGCTCTGGTTCGCTCCAGGAAGTTGTGCGCGTCGTATCACGTGGCCCGTCAGAGAATCACGGGCTTCCAGGGCCGCTGCCGGGGCTTCCTGGTGCGTCGGGCCTTCAGGCACCGTCTGTGGGCGGTGATCACCGTCCAGGCCTACACCAGAGGCATGATCGCCCGCCGTCTCTACAAGAGGCTGAAGGGAGAGGTAATCTGGTTTGTTTCACTTGTTTCTAAAGCAGCAATATTAATAATGTCATGTGAGTTTTAATAATAATTCAAAGCAGCTGCTGTTTAATAAATGCTCAGTTCTAATTACAGTAAAATGAACTTTAAAGTCATGTTTTGAAAGAAGACTCGATATTGTGACGTTCATCTGTGCACATGTAACTCAGATTTGTTGTTTGTAATAGTTTTAGATGATTTCTAAAATCCTCTAACCAGGTCTGCACATTAACCAGTGGTTGACCAGATGTTTTATATTCAAGGCAATAATTTAACTGTTTGATAATTTTAGGATTTGATGAGCAGTCTCTGATAAAGCGAACAATAAATAAGTGTATTTAATATCTCAATATGTTTTACCATGTCTTAGTTTGATTTTGATTATTACATGCTTTCATATTGATTTAGCTTATATTACATTGATTATAAATAAAACTATATAATTAAACTATAAAACTATGTTTATTATTTAGGCTATAGTTTTTTTTAACGGTGGGTTTGTTTTTCGCTCTCAGTACCGCCGGAGGTTGGAGGCCGAGAAGATGCGTTTGGCTGAAGAGGCCAAACTGAGGAACCAGATGTCTGCAAAAAGAGCCAAGGCCGAGGCTGAACGCAAACATCAGGCAAATCATTTATTACTATTAAAAAAAACAAAACAAATGTATTAAGACATTTTTCATGGAGGCTCACTGAGGTAAAAATTCATAAAGCTCAAACATAAGGCAGTAAAACTTATTTACCAACTAACACGTCTGAAAGGAGTAAATATTTCTCTTTTCCTTCATCTTTTCTTGTTGTTCTGTCTTTAGTTCTAGGCCTTCTATGTATCTTTTTAAAATGTGTATTGGATTGTTTATTTTATACGTGCAGTTTTTGTTTTGGCCATTTTAGAAACAGATTCTACTAATTCAATAAGCAGTTTATAAAACCTTCATTAATCATTAAGCGTCGTTTCATGATTTGTCTCACCAAATAAAATTTAAATAAATAAATGGATCAAGGCCCCTCAGGTCAGTGGACGGGAACATTTAAACTCAGCTTTTGGTTCTGTTTTTTTTTTTAATCGTCTGTAAATATCTTTTCATAAATAGTGTTAGGAAACTACAAGAAACAAGGTTTTCCTTCAGTAAACCTGACATAACGTTAGAAATGTGTTAAGTATGTGACAGAGTTAGGTGCAGTTGAGTTTAAAGCACAGCTGGAAAGTGAAATTATACATCTGCAGTAGTTTATTTTGACATTTAATTGTCGTGTAATTCAGTTTTACAGGCGTAGACAATGATTTTTACGCAGATGCATGAGATTTCTTGGAGGAATCAAAATCTTTTTGCCATGTTCTGTAGTGTGGTTGGACCCAGGATGCAGACAGGAACTGGGAACTCGAGACTAACATAGATGATATTTATTAATATAAACAAAAAAAAAAAAAAGGCTGACGTGGCAGCAAACACATAAATGATGAGGAGGCACGGAGGGAGACAGGAACATGACACAAGAGACACAAAACACACTGATCCTCTCACTTTTCTACCAGATTTAATCATTTACAAAATGCTGAAGATACATGTAATGTTGCTGCAGTGAAACTTTGAAGACTACGATAGAAGACGTGCGCGTCTCTCGTTTCTCAGGCAGGAAGCTACTCTCAGATTTTTATTGTTGACTGTTCACGTTTGTATATATTTTTTGTTTCTCCAGGAGCGACTGGCCAAGCTGGCCAAAGATGACGCTGAGCGAGAGAAGACGGAGAAGGAAGAAGCTCGGAGGAAGAAGGAGATGGTCGAGCAGATGGAGAAGGCCCGGTCCGAGCCCGTCAACGACTCCGACATGGTGGACAAGATGTTCGGCTTCCTGGGGACGACCAGTTCTTTGCCGGGTCAGGAAGGACAAGCGCCCGCTGGCTTTGAGGTGACACGACAAGATTAAATCTGCCTTTTTGTCTTGGTTTAAACAGACGCTGAACTCGTTCTCTAGAGCCGTGCACGATGTCATGTACAGGACTGTGCAGAAGTTTTGAGCATTTAAAAAAAAACTAGACCAGGCGTTCCCAAACCTTTCCATGTCATGGCCCCACAACCAGCATTAGCTTCTGGTCTGGGCCCCACTAGCAAACCCACCAACAGTGTTACAGAATATGTAAAGAATCATCAACTTTTAGAACGTTTTAACTTTTATTCACTATATTCTATTAATTATGACAGCCGCTGAACATAAAAATATTAACTTGAATGTTTTAAACACTGTTTTATATTCCCACTGGAAAAAAAAAAATTCTTTTCAACAAACCGTTGACCTGTCAATCTCCCTCGGACTGGCGCTCCATGCAAGATCTCACCTCGTGGTGTATCATTGATCCAATCAGCCCAGAACTACATGGGAGGAGCTGGTCCATGACCTGAACAGAGCTGGCACCACTGTTTCCATGGTTACTGTGGGTAATACACTAAGACGTCATAATTTAAAATCATGCATGGCACAGAAGGTTCCCCTACTTAAAACAGCGCACGTCCAGGCCCGTCTTAAGTTTATCCATGACCACTTGGATGATCCAGAGGAGTCATTGGAGAAAGTTCTGTGGTCAGATGAGACCAAAATATAATTTTTTGGTCTTAATTCCACTCGCCGTGTTTGGAGGACGAAGAATGATGAGTACTACTCTAAAAACACCATCCCTACTGTGAAGCATGGGGGTGGAAGCATCATGCAGGAAACGTTTGACCTCTGTAATTGCAAACAAACGCTACTGTACCAAATATTAACATTGATTTTCACAGGTGTTAAAAATATACAGTACTTATTTGCAGCAGTAACACACAAATAAATTATTTAAAAAATCGTACATTGTGATTTCCATTTTTTTTTTTTTAAATGATGTCTCTCACAGTGAACATGCACCTAAGATGAAAATTTCAGACCCTCCATGTGGGAGAACTTGCAAAGTCGCAGGACGTTCAAACACTTATTTTCCTCACTGTATATTGTGGGGGCCTTGGATTTTTATGTTGCTATCTGATTTTTGAAAGGAACTTTCTCACATGTAGTTGTAGCCACACATCAAGATGGAAGTTGGCGCCTCACGTTATCCAGCTCACGATGCGAATGGACGGTGGGTAACTCCAATACCCTCCTCACTTCAAGAACAAAAAGACCAGGTTTGGTTCAGTGGAAGTAAAATCCAACAAGCTGCTCAGAACTGGGGTTTTTTTTGGGTCATTTCCTGTGACAGTCGTCCCTTAAAGGAGTTTTTAGTTGAAGGCAGAGACCAACGTCTCATCTCCTCTGCAGGATCTGGAGCACACTCATCATGAGCTGATGGAGGAGGATCTGGACGAGGCTCTTCCTCTTCCTGAAGACGATGAAGAGGAGGATCTGTCAGAGTACAAGTTCGCCAAGTTTGCGGCGACCTACTTCCAGGGCACCACCACACACACCTACGTTCGAAGACCTCTGAAGCAGCCGCTGCTGTTCCACGAAGACGAGGGCGACCAGCTGGTAGGCGACCTTTGTTGGACTCCTTACGTTTGGTGGACTTTAAACAGAACAAGTTCAGATTTCTACAAGTTGTTCTGAACGTGCTGAAACATGTTGTTGTAGCATTTTATTAAAAGTGTAAGTGTTGGATTCTGTGCCGCCTCAGGCCGCTCTGGCCGTGTGGATCACCATCCTGAGGTTTATGGGAGATCTGCCAGAGCCCAAATATCACACGGCCATCAGCGACGGCAGCGAGAAGGTCCCCGTCATGACCAAAATCTACGAGACGCTGGGGAAAAAGACGTACAAGAGAGAGCTGCAGGCGCTGCAGGAGGAGGGGGAGGTGAACATTTAGTGAACTTTTCTTTGAGCTGCTTTTACTTTTTCTGCTGTTGGTCATTTAACTTCAGCTCATGAATCATGAGCCAAGATTAGATTTTATTATTTTTTATTGTAATATAAGTTAGTAGTTGATGTATTTTATTTTAAAAGACAATTAATAAAACAGACAATAAATAAATATAAAGTACTGTGTTATATTAAATAAACAAACAAAACTCATTTATTTGTAGCATTATTTTTGATAAACTAATAACCATTATGACAAGTTTTTATCATTCTGAAAAGCAGACATTTGAAGTTTTCGCTTTTTTATGTATTTGTTTTTATATATTTTAATAACTAAAGAAATGGCATTTCCTGTGAAAATGCAGTGTGAATGCTTATTGCAGAAGAACTTGCTGAAAAACTGTTGAAAAACAAGCTTAAACACAGCTGAAATAAAAAAAAACAAGCCTAAGTTAGCAGAAGAAAGCAGAAAAGACACATATTTGCTGAATTTGGTTTAAATAAGATGAAATGAAGACAAAACTCAGTAAATTAGCTGCAAAAGCTGAGATTAACAAAAGAAACAGCTGAAAAGTAGCTAAAAACTCAGAAATAAAGCTTAAATTACCAGAAGGAAGTGGAGAGAGTACACCTGTGCCCAGTTAGGCTTAAATAAGCAGGAGCACAAAAAACTGGAAGATATCTAAAAATACAAAAAGACATTTGCAAAAAAAAAAAAAAAAAAAAAAAAAATAAAAAAGCTGAACAGTAGCTAAAACAGCAGGAAAAAACTAAATTACACGATGGAAACGGAGAGAGCACATATTTGCTGAATGAAGCTTTAAAATGTTTAAATGAGTGCAAAAATTTGAAATTAGCTGAAAAAGCTAAAATCAGCATAAAACAGCTAAATAGTAGCTGAAACTTGCAGAAATAAGCTGGAATTAGCATTAAGAAGTCAGAAGAAACACAAATGCTGTATTTAGCAAAAACAGCTGGAATTCGCTGAAAATAGATTTTTTAAAATTGCACAAGGAAGCTGAAAGAAGCTGAAGCAGAACAAAATATGAAAGGATCAGTAAAATGTTGTAAACACATCTAAATATTTGAAGGATTTAAAATGAGCTCAATTCATTTTCTATGAGAAAAAAATGAAAGAAAAGGCTAAATATTCCAAAAAGCTAAAGTTGCACTAAAATCAAAAGTCATAGCAGGATTGTCCTGAAAGAGCCGAACGTTTTCATTTATGATTTGTTGGAACAGCTTGAAAACTGCGGGACGAGACAGATGCTGAAAAACATACCAGTTACATAGATAAACCATATTTTCTGCCTCTGTTTACATATTATCCAAAAATAATTTCTGCAGTCGTCATTTACTCCGCTGCACATATTTTTTTTAATTACTCGTTGAAAAACATAAACTTAGTAAATCAGTTTTTAATGCTCATCTAAATTAAACTGATGCTTTTTAAAGTTGCTGTAATAACCATCAGTTCTGTGAGTGTGCTGTGCTTGTCATGAATGAAATCTGTATTTTAGGTTTTAGTGTTTAATACTGGACAAAAACAGGTCGTCGTGTTTCGTTTGTAAAATAAATTCTGCTCATTAGTTTTGACGATAAATGACATTCCTGTTATCCCCACACTTCCTGTTTGCAGACCCTCATTTGATATTCTTCCTCCCCTCGCGTCTTTGACGTGAATATTCTTCCCTCCCTCTGCTCCTCAGACGCCTCGCTCCGACAGCCACAAGAAAAACAGCGTCCGACACAAACTGGTCTCGCTCACCCTGAAGAAGAAGTCCAAGATCACAGAGGAGGTGTGAGATGAAGAGGGACAGGTCTTCATCGTTGTTTCAGAACTGAAATAATAATAATTAAAAAAAGAATTACACTCTGATGCATTTTACGCTTCAGGTCACCAAGCGGCTGAACGATGGGGAGTACAGTCTCCATGGCAACAGCATGCTGGAAGACCGACCAACTTCCAACTTGGAGAAACTTCACTTCATCATCGGCAACGGGATCCTGAGGCCAGCGCTGAGGTAAACAAACAAACAAAAATTGAATTAAACAATTAATTGTAGCTTTGGGAGTTTGAGCGTGTTCGGGTTTGACCAGTACGGGTTGTTGTTAACGTCTGTCCGGTCCCTGTAGAACCAGATCAGGAGCTGCATTTGGTACGAAATAGAGCTCGTTCTCGGTGCAGGTTGGACTCCACCAGGGCTGTCCCTGGTCTCCAGTCCTGTTTGTGGCGTTCATGGACATCGTGGAGCAGGAGGGTGTCTGGTTTGGGAACCTCATTGTTTTGCCTCTGCTTCATTCAGACGATGTGGTTCTGTTGGCGTCTTCAGGCCAAGACCTTCAGCGTGACCCTGGCGGTTTGCAGTCGCGTGTGAAGCAGCTGGGATGAGAGTCTCTAAGTCTGAGGCCATGGTTCTCAACCAGAAATGGGTGGAACGCTCTCTCCAGGTCCGGGAAGAGTCAATGCCCCAGATAGATGAGTTCAAGTATCTGGACGTCGGGGAGATGATTTGACGAATGAGATCTTGTTCATAGGAATGAGGACGTTGCTTTGGTTCATTGTGGTGAAGAAAGAGTTGAGTCGAAAGCCAAAGTTCTCGATTTACTGGTTTACGTTCCGACCCTCACCTGCAGTCATAAAGATCATGACCAAAAGAACGAGATCCCAAATACAAGCTGCTGAAATGAGCTTCCTTTGTGGGGGCTCTGTCATCTCCACGGCGCCTCTGCTCCAAAAGGTTCGTCTGATTAGGATCCTCCTGAACGCCTCCCTATGGAGGTTTTCTGGTCAGGTCCCACTGGGAAGAGGCTCCAGAGCAGATCCAGAACTTGTTGGGGGGGGGATTATAGATCCTGTCTGTCCTGGGAACACCCCGGGGTCTGTCAGGAGGAGCAGGGAGGTCTGGGCTTTTCTCCTGGACCTGCTGCCTCTGCGACATGTCCAAGGCAAAGCAGTAGAAGATGGAGATGGATCGATGTTGTTACTTCTCTCAGAGGTTGAACACATTAACGCTAAAGTTCTTGTGTAACTTATTTAATTTATTCATCTCTTAAACGTTTGAGCTTCATTCTTGTGCACCTTGGAAGCTGGTGAAGCTACGCCAGAAATAAAATGTGTGTGTGTGCGTGTGTGTGTGTTAGGGATGAGATCTACTGCCAGATCTGTAAGCAGCTGAGTCAGAACCCGTCCAAGAGTTCTCACGCTCGGGGCTGGATCCTCGTCTCTTTGTGCGTCGGCTGCTTTGCTCCGTCTGACAAATTTCTCAAGGTCAGTATGAGATTCCAGAGAAAACACACGACAGCTGTGATAACATTTAAAGACGAAGCACAGCTGGATTCATTTATCTGTATTTAAATATTTGGAAGTTGTTTTATTTGTAGAAAACACTTGTTTTGTTTCCTGTAGTACCTGAGGAACTTCATCAGGAGCGGGCCTCCAGGCTACGCTCCGTACTGCGAGGAGCGTCTGAGACGAACGTTCGTTAACGGGACCAGAACTCAACCTCCGTCCTGGTTGGAGCTGCAGGTTCGATTTAATGAAGAAAAAAAAAAAAAAAATTATAGATTTTCTTTGTGCGCTTTTCTATGTTTCAAAATTAAAACTAAATTTAATTTTGGTATGTTATACTTTTGTTTTAGCTCTTTATATATATATTTTTAGTGACATTATAATGTGGTAGTCCTTGTTTAACAGAAAAATGTTGTAAAACTTGTATTTTATATAGATTGAGTACAGTATATTGAATTATAAATGATCCAAGTATGATTTAAATGATAACATTTTGTAGCTTGACTCGAGAGTTTTCAGTTGGAGATCACGTTTAGTGAAATTATAAAACCAACAGGCCACCAAGTCGAAGAAGCCCATCATGCTGCCGGTGACGTTCATGGACGGCACGACTAAAACGCTGCTGACGGACTCGGCCACCACGGCTAAAGAGCTTTGCAGCGCCCTGTCCGACAAGGTCAACCTGAAGGACCGTTTTGGGTTTTCACTCTACATTGCTCTGTTTGATAAGGTAAATTCAAGTTCACTGCGTTGACTTCTGTTCATTTCTGTAGTTTAACCCCGACCTGTACCCCAAACCTAACACAAAAACAACATTCCACCAAATTAAGACTGGGCCTTGGTCCCCAGAAGGACTACCTGTCTGAGAACATTGGTGATTAACCAGAAAAATTCCTAAAAAAATAACAACAAACGTGCATGAGACCATCATTTATGCAAGAAAATTCAAAATCTAAATCTTTTTTCTTTTTTTTTTTCAATAAAAAAAAAAATTGCTTTTTCTTTAATTTTTCTCATTTTTAAATTTATTTTTGCAAAGTAAATTACCATTTTGTCATCAGAAAACCTTATATCTAACAAAGTTAAGTCAGGGATTCTTCTTGAAACTATTTGTCTTTTATCCAAAAATCTTCTCCGGTCTGAGGAGCTGCAACAAACCCAGTCATAAATAGCACCTTCTCATATGGATCAACCAGTTTGCCACCATTTAGTGCTATTTATAAGACTGAGTTTGTTGCAGCTCCTCAGACTGAAGAACATTTTTGGATAAAAGACTAAACATTTCAAGAAGAACCCGTCCAGAGGACCTGACTCAACCTGGTTAGATTTATCCACCTGCTTTACTGAACATGGATCATCATACTTATAGGATGTAACTTTTATACATTTAAAAAATATCATTTATGAAGGATTCTTTTTAACCGAACACCTAAAAACGCATCATGGTTTGTAGGACACAAGAGTGCAGATTTGCAGAAGTAAAAAAACAACAACTTTATAATAAACAAAAACAAAATGCTGTCATAGCACAACATAGTACAACAAACTGAAGGATCTGATCACAGGGAACATAAGGAGGACCAGACTGAGGTGTGGAAACCAGTAATGCACCACTGATGTGAGAATGGGGACAGACAGAGTAAATAGACCAGGAATGATGAGGAAATGGAAACAGCTGGGCAAAATGACAACCGGGAACTGGTGAAAGTGAGGAAGGAGCAGGGAACCAGAAACAAATGGCTGACGGCACAGAGGAACAGGGGGAACTGATGAAATGAAAACACCAGTAACAAAACTAAACACAAGAATCACAGAACATGAACAAACCTAACGAAAACACAAACTAACAAAAAACAGATCCTGACGAAACAGACACTGAAACACAGGAAGTGGTGAGGACTACAGAAGATGTCTTCAGTTTGAAATCTAAAGGCTGTTGTTGTTTTAAACGTGTTGAACTTCGTGTTAACTTGTTGAAAAGACGTCATTTCCTAAAATAATTACGTCCCTGCAGGTGTCCTCTCTGGGCAGTGGGAACGACCACGTGATGGACGCCGTGTCGCAGTGTGAGCAGTACGCCAAGGAGCAGGGGGCTCAGGAGAGGAACGCCCCCTGGAGGCTGTTCTTCAGGAAGGAGATCTTCACACCCTGGCACAGCCCCTCTGAAGACCAGGTGGCCACCAACCTCATCTACCAGCAGATCGTCAGAGGCGTAAAGTTTGGAGAATACCGCTGTGACAGGGTGAGGAACATCTCCAGACTTTATTTAAAACAATAAGTTAACGTTTTTTTTTTTTATTTGTAGTCACTCTAATTTCTGCTGAACATTCATACGGTACTTAGGCTGGATTATACTCCATGAGAAGTTAAAAAGTCTGTTCTTTCCTGCGAGCATGTTTTAGAGAAACTCCGTGGCTGATAAATGTCCTCCCAGACCTTGTGTCGAGAACAAGCCCTCAGAGCTTCTAGGACAACAAAGCTGGGTCTCACAACTACATCAGTGAGATCAGGTTTCTTTAGTTCTGGAGGAGTATAAATCAGGCTTGTTCAGTATTCTTCACATTGTAACAGCAGGTTTAAGGAAATGCTTGAAAACAAAAGTAAAAGACAGATTTTTTTCCCCCTTCACTTGCTCTCTAACGAGGCGCACGCGTTCCTTCCCACTCCCTGTTCTCCTCCTGCTTTTTGCTCTGTCTGTGTATCAGCTCCTATTTTTTACACATCTCCCGAAATGGAAACTACTGTTTTGGATCTGACCAACTGGACTTTTGACGTATATTACAAATTATTTTCAACAAAGCAACAGGGCCCTGGAGCTCATTTGCTTGGACGAGACGTGCA
>JARVGV010001299.1:36454960-36466475 GCA_031762435.1 Hypsolebias longignatus | reverse complement strand
ACGAAGTCCAGATGACATGATTCAACCTTTTTTGTTGTTATATACCTGGATGACTGAGAAAACAAACTTTGTGTATAGTCAAACATTTAAAGCCTGAATCTCGCTGGGCATCAACTTTTGTTGACTAGTTGGAGACACTAAATTCAGAAAAAATACACAAGTTTCACAGCGAGTTGCTACTTTAGACATGTGAACCAGTAAAATATGTTCTTTTCATTCATTCAACTTTTATTTATAAAGGTTAGTCTCATTGAGCCACAAGGACTCATTTACAAGAGAGACCCGTTCCAGACAGAACATATAAATTACAGACAACAATAACAGTAAACAATGACAACAATAAACTACAGTAAACATCAGGATGCCGTAAAACAGAGTGACATACTAAAACAAAAACATATTTACTTTGATGTTTCCATCGACATTATCAAATGTTTGAAACCCCTTAAAGAAATTAAGGAGGACAACTTCAGTTCCTGTTGCAAGATGTTCCAGGAGCTGAGTAGAAGACCTTTTTACCAAGTTCAGTCTGTACTGAGGGAACGGTGCAGTTAATGATGGACTGAGAGCGCACGTTGTAACTGCACTGACGGCGTGACATGTGGGAGGAGCTATAAGAAGGTAGCGGTCCAAGGAGAGATTTAAAGATGAAAATGAGCCAAAGTGAGCGCCTACGTGTAAATAATGACGACCAACTGACCAAGGAGAACAGGGTGCAGTGACGTTCTGAAGCTAACTGCAGAAAAACTGTGACCTTCCTGTAAATGACGTGAAAATCTCTCAAAATGTAAAGTGTCTCAATCCGTCTTTATTTGATTGTGAAATCAGTCACTGTTGGAGCTCAGAGATTGACAAACCCTCTCATGATGTCGGACTCAGAAACTAAACTGAGATGGTTTGAGACACCCCTGGTTCCTCTGAATAATCTGGAAGAAGACTTGCTTTGCAAATTATTTTTATTGTGGTCAACGTTACTGCAAAACGAGAGCTACAGCCTTCTCCACGCCAAGCTCCACTCCACTCGCTGTTTTCTTAGATTCTTGGGGGTGGAGAAAATTCAAGAGTTTTCTGCCATTATACCAGTTATCAGCATTAGACCCCCCCACCACCACCACCACCACCACCACCACCACAATGCAGGTACTGTATTGACGATAGCCATAATTTCCACAAAGGTCGGGCTCTAATTAATCTCAGCTGTACTTGATGTCAAACTGAACAAGCAGCATTTCTTCAGTTTCTGTCTAATTAAATACAACTTGTCATGGCACTAAACAAAAAGTGGCACGAGCGCTCACTCACTCAGTGACATGAAACAGAAACAGTTCTTTGGACTAATCAAAAACATCAACTAGACTCTTAAAAATCAAAAACCGTTTCAACCCTCAGTCCCACGAACTCGTTCTGTTCGTCACACATTCAGGCTCAGAAGACGCCAGACATGAACTAAAGACTCGAGTTCAGATTTTAATTTAATGTAAAAAAATAAAATAAAATAAATGGGAACAATGGCTTCATAAAATTGAGTTTATCTGTCATAAACCCATACGTTCAGAGGGAAGGATTATGATTTTAAACCATCAAAGTAGAACATTAAAAGTGATTAAATGTCTTATAAACTTATCAGGACATTTATTTTTATCCTGAGAGTTATTCGAACGTTTGTGTTACAAAACCAGTTCCGAACCTTTAAAAAAAAAAAAAAAGATCACCTTGATCTATGACAACTTGACAAGCTGTTTCATTTTCAGTCTTACTGGATCCTAAAGGAAAATTATGACTTGTTTCAGAACTTCTGCAGCTCCAAGTTTTTTAATATTGACACTATAATAGAAAGAAAGATTTAAACGATTAGTTAAACTCTTTGTCTGCATGAACTCCTTTGCAGCAAAATCAAGTGAAGCATCGTGAAGTCAGTTTGTCTCTACAGAAAGACATCATGTCCTGGGAGACATAACCTTGTGAAACACAACAAAATCCAACAAGGACAAATGTGCACACACGCACACACACACAACTCTACGTAATCAATACTGACATGAACTACAAGCTCACATTAAGAGCCCCCCGCTGGGACATCTGGTGTCGGGTCTGCTCGTCCCATCAGACCACAAATGCAAAACGAGTGAAAGCAGTGACAGAAAAACCAACAACTTGAATCACGCCTCGACGTGTTGCGGAGATCAAAACTAAATCTGAAGTGTGAAATGAAGCAGACGTAGGTGTTTAACGCTTCAGGAACCAAAGAAAGTCCTGGTCCTGAACAGCGAGAACTTCAGAAAATCTGAGGTTCCTGCGAGAAACCCTGTTCATTTCACTAAAACAGAAAGAGCGGACGGACAAACCCAAAGTCGTTAAAATAATAAACGTTAAACTGCTTCATGATGTCATGATTGAAGTGCAGACACCTCAAACTGTAAAAGCCTGAACAATAATTTCACGTGATTTACCTAAACGTGCACAGAACTGAAGAAACCTCGAGCACAGGGTCAGTTTGCATGTTTTTCTTATCATGAGCATAAATTAGTTTCAGAGGACGCTGAACCATCAAGTTAGATTTACAGGAAAAATTAAAGACGAGCCGAAAAGGCTCGAGGAGCGTTTGTCACATTTGTACTGGATTTCAAGTTCAAGTCAAGTTTATTGCTGTTCGCATCACATGTGGTACATGAGGTGGAACGAAGTTATGTGCTCAGGGTCCCAGTTACACAATTTATGGAGCTTCTGCATCAGGCCACACTGGAATATTAAAGAATCAGTGAAATATTAAAGAGCGAGAAAGGAAAACTGAAGTGAAGGAGAACGTGAGCAGCAGTAGACACATTCCCAGAGTGCATTGCAGTGGCCTAAGTGGCAGGACCAACCATTGAAGATGCTTTTACCCTTTAAGTACGTTCACGGCAGAAATTAGATCGATAACAAGAATGTAAACTCATCTCTGCAGCGTGCAAAGACTGAGAGAAACAGGACGTGAAACATAAACATGATGGATGAATCATAAAGTATATGATGCATACGCACGCACACACACACACACACACACACACACACACACACACACATACACACAGAGTTAAATCAATCGCTGATTCCAATAAGCTACAGTCTGAAGGAAGACATTTTTAATGGTCTGATCAATAAAAAGCTGCACGTGGAAGACGGAGCTGAAGGATCTTATATTTGATGGAGGGGATTCAATATGGACAAAAATGGTTTTCAGATGTTTTCCCTCTACTTTTACATCTGTTGGATTTCTTTTTTTTTTTTTAAAGTAATCTAAACGTGCTGAAATCTGAAGGTAACTAACTCCTTTTACTCTCAGTTCTTTGCTCCTGGGGGAGGGGGGGGGGAGGCTCACTGGTCCCCAAATGTCCATATTGGCCCCGACTGATTGTCCCATCATGTGCCATTGTAAACACTGGGAACCAGCAGTGTCCATATGTACAAAAGACGTAATGTATCCAGCAGAGGGCGCATGGGGACTACTTGCAGATCATGGCTGTTCACTTTAAGTTTCACTTTCAGCACAGATGAAGCAGCGAGCAATAAATACTCTGTAGCGTATTTTGCTGAACAGAACATTATAAGTTTATTTTAACTGATCTGTAAAACAAATCAACAATAATACATTCTCTTTAATCCTCCAACCCGCTCGTCATTAACTACGTGCCTCTCACGTTAGCAAGCTAACGTTTAGCCTAGCCTATTGCCTTGTAAAATGTTATCCAGAACAATAAATCCAAGGTAGAGGTCAAATATATCAGTATCGTTATCTTTGTTGTCCTCAGTGAAATGCACTGTTTGTCTGAAACATTTACTTTTCTGAAAATAAAATAAAAAAACTGCTGCAGTCAAAACTAGTTAAACCTTCACCGCACGTGACTGACTGTTAAAACAACGAACAGGGAAGCTGTTTGTTTAATTTATATTTTTGTAACATAAAAACTTTATGGTGAACAGTGGAGGATAGAAAGTGTCAACGCACGTTAAGAAGACGGTTTCAAGACAGTGTTAAAACATACAGTACTTAAGATTCTTGGGGGTGGACAAAGCTCAAAAATCTTCAGCCATTTTATTGATTATTGGCATTAGCTTTCCTCTTCCAATATCACTATCAGCGATAGCCAACGTTTCCATATCGGTCGGGCTCTACAGAAAATAGACTTCAGGTGCGCTCTCACTGCATCCTGTGCGTTTGTGACCAGCGAGATGTGTGGCTGAGTTTTGCACCACTAGTATTTGGAAAAACAGGCTTATGTTCATGTGCACATCTTTGCCAATCTATTCTAGACCGTGCACTTTATTTTGTTTCCCACCTCTGCTTGCTGTGCACCCACACTGGTAGTCACCCCATGCTCATGATTTCACTTATGTGAGTACTTTTAGAAATGAAGAGGCAGATTTTTAAAAGCTATTATTGATCATTGGGTGGTTTTTATTCCTGGACGTTCAAGGCTGAGGCCGTGGACGTTTCCTCTCAGAGGAGCCACGCAGGCGTCACAATCTGACTCGAGCTCCTCAGACGGCTTGGAGACGCACATCTCTGACTATTTTCAGAGAAAATCTGACGCACAAATTTCTTGAACATGTTTAAAGTTCAGGCAACAAGACACCTCAAGTGAGGAAACTGAGAGCCACCACAAACGTCTCAGGACGTTTTGGACTGTATTCTCCAGCAGCTGAAGCCCCGTGAGATGCTACCTTCACAGCTTTAAATGTTGGAAACCAACATGCAGATCAATCAACTCTATAACTCCATCTGAACATTTTATCTAAACAAATCTTAATGATACATTTCTTATTTCCATTTATCTACAGGCGTTTTTTGTTTCGTTTTAAAGTATTGTTTAAACTGCACCTGAAGTTACGGATGGGTTCCACAAAATGAATAAGTTAAAAGCAGAGGAGGCCTGAGCGGGGTCTTTTCTTTATGGTGACAGAACATGCAGCAACTCTTATGAGAAACTGACACCGGCCGTCCTTCCTAACACAACCTGGACTCAAACCTGCAGCCTCAGGATTACAAACCACAGAAGCACTGAACTACAGCAGCCCCTCACAGGAAAAATACTCACTAAATTACTATATAGTAGTACTTTATACCTCCACACGTTGATAAAGGACAAGACATTGGAAGAATGAGTCACAGTTTTAGCTCCGCCCCCAGCCTTCCCACAAACACACAGGTGTGCAGAAGGTTCTGGTTTCATCCCTGATCCACCAGCTGTCAGACGCCACCCCTGGTGAAGCCACGAGTAATGAGGGCTGCAGTGCATGCTGGGAGCCATTGAGTCAGACTAATAATGTACCTCACAGGCCGAAGCTCTGGTGGCACTTGGTATGATTGTGGATGACTCTCAGCTACTACCACACAGTTTTAGTTGTAGCTTTGTTTATGTTTGCTATGGTCCTGTGCCGGCCATCTTGAATCAGGTTGATTCTGAAAGTTAATCTGTTTTATACCAAACACCAAAGTTAAGCGAATGTTTTGCATCATCTCTCAGTTTTCAGAATAAAGTAGCGAACATAAGAGAAGAGAAATACAAGATCGCCTGCCTTTCACAATAAAAACACCGCTGGAAAGGTCTGAATCGAGACGCCCGTGAGTGAAATGTGCTCAACACTGAGAGAGATCATCGTTTTTTAAATAAATTACCAGGTCAATATCTAACATTTTGAATTTTAAACGATAAATTTAGTCTGATAAAGACGAATAACGGCAACCATTTAAATGCTTTTATACTTCTCTTATTGTCAAACTCGTCAGAAAGCTGTAATGTTACGCTGAAACTACCTGCTAACGTTGCGTGTGGGTCGCTCCTCCCGCAGAAAGCAGACAGATTCAACCTGCAGCCTGCAAACAAACCGAAACAGACGCTTCGTCACACATTTGTGTTGTTTCACAAACACACAACCTTTAAACGGCTCTGATTTAATGAGAACAAAAGGCTGGCAGAGCAGATGTCGCCGTTTTATGACCATGAATTTAAAAAATACACATTTTTAAAATGACATCACTTCAAATCAGATGCTGGATTTTCTGAACAATATGATAAAAATATTTAATCGCTCAGAATAAATCAACTCCAAACAGCGTCGGGACGGACAGAAGCGGAGTGAAATCACACGGGGCAGAAAAACATTTCTATGAAACGATGGGGAATGTATAGAAAAAACTTATTTTTATCTTAAAGAGCCCACGGATGTTGGAACGCAGCCATCGTGGAGACGATGTTGGGGAGGTCAAACAGAAGGGCAGGAGGTGATGGTCCTCGACCACAGCTGTCCACACCAGGGCCGGCCCAAGCCTCCACAGGGCCCCAAGCACAATTTGGTTTGGGGCCCTCTATTTCTGCTAATAATGTGGATTACTGCAGTCAACAGTCAGATGGTCAGATCATTCACCTAACATGAACTCACTGCAACTCTGACAGCCCTGTTGACATTATCCTAAATGTATATAGTGATAAAAGTAACAACAACAACAACAACAAACACCAACATGCAATGTATTTTACAGCAAAAGTGTAATCTGGTTTATTATCTTTGGTTCCGAAGAACTGCAACAGTAATTTTATAAATACTGTAATTTGTAGTGCAAGATCAACAACAAACAACAGATAAATAATTTAGATGAAAAAATATATTAAATTGTGCAATAACAGACTAAACTAAATAAAAAAATTACAATCAAGAAAATACTTAATAATGTAAATGAACAACTACTTGAAATCACGTAAAATGGTTTAAAAAAAGAAAATTAAATTTGAATAATTAGTTCTTAAAACTGTGTAACTGCATGCAACAATTTGCAAAAGCTAAACTGAAAATATTAAATATAATCATATAGAAATCATTACCAAAATAAATTTAAATTCCACTTAGGGGCCCCCCTGGTGGCCCCGGGGCCCTAAGCAGCTGCTTAGTTTGCTTATGCCTTGGTCCGGCCCTGGTCCACACATTCACACCGTGCTGTCAGACAACACACACACACACATAATGACAACGTGCAACTTCAGATTATTACTTTTAAGACGTGTCTACAGTTTACTGCTGGCTGATGGACATTGTTCCCGCCTGCAGGAGCAGCTGCTGTGATCTTCACTCAGGTTACATAAATAACTTCAGACCTGACAGTCAACAGCGCTGCTTATAAATCTGGTTCCTTTGGTCGACCCGGTGCGTCCTCGTCCTCGAGGGCCCCCCATCCTGCATGTTTTACTTGTTTCTCTGCTCCAATGCCTGATTTGATGGTTGATTGATCTTGTCTTGTTCTTCAGAAGCCTGTAACACGCAGTGGTTCAAACTAGGTGAGTTGGAGCAGAGAAACATCTAAAGCATGCAGGTTAGGATCCCTCAGGACTGCACACCAAACCTGCTGGTGACTCGTCATCACAAATCCTGCAATGCTATCAAACATAAAGAGCTTTCAAGTCAAGAAAAACTGACCTAAAACATCTGAGTCCAAAGGAAAGACAGAGTAAATTCTTGTTTTTGTCATAATATGAGTAACAAAGACTGGGACAACATTTGAGTTATTAAATGTCTGCAGATAAACTACAAGCTAATAGATCATAAAGAAGCTGAACAGTAATTAAAAATTAATCTAAACACCTCCCAAAAATAAAACTCATCTCCTGTCGTTAGAATCCTGCAGGATTTTCATCTCAAACTCGTCTTTCTCCCAATAACTGCACATCTTCAATACGACTTGAAGCGTGAACTGTTTTTTACTTGCAGCTCGCTGTTGGAAGCAAAGGCCGACGACAAAACATCTCATCAAGCACCGGATTTAAACTTTATTGATGTTCGCAGGAAGTAATCATCTAAAACTAACTTGAGATAAATGAATATCACAGCTAATGGACACCAAAAACAATTAACTTGTACAATTGTACGAGCACTGGGCTCAAATCTGATGTGGTAGTAGCTGAGAGTCATTCTCGACACGCGCTCTGAGTGTGAGACCTTGCTTAATGTTATTTTAATTTCACGTCACATCTTTGGTATGAAAGGCAGCAGACGATCTGCATTCCTTCAAGGAATGACGTGTTTTGATTCTTCACTTATTATGATGTCATGATTTAAAGAAAACCTCTCAAAAATGTTTTTATAAAAATGTTTTTGGAACAAGACGGAGTGCATCTAAAGACCAAGCTGACGTGCATGACTGGTCATATTTAAACTGGTTAGTATGAAGTGAAAAAGGGATGTTGTTCCTCTTATTTATTTATTTACTTATTTATTTATTATCTGAGGTGAGAAACAGTGTGAAACATTGTCGTAAGGGCGGGAACAGAAGGAAGAAGCATCTTGGCCTCAGAATGAAAGAAAAAACAGCTGAGGTAAGAAAAGAGGCAGAGAGCTGTAAGTTATGATTTAGTTTTAAAAACTAGCCCTAAAATCTGCTACTTTAACATTTTATGCTCATGTTGAGCAGCACGGTGGCGCTAGAGCTGCTGCCTCTCAGCGAGACGTCTGCCGGTTCAAATCCCAACCCAGGACCTTTCTGGGTGGAGTTTGCATGTTCTTTCTGTGCACGAGTGGGTTTTCTCTGGGTACTCCGATTCCTCCCACAGACCAAAAACATGCATGTTAGGATGATTGTCCCTCAGTGTGAGTGAGAGTGAATGGTTGTTTGTCTCCATGTGTCCCTGTGATGGACTGGAGACCTGTCCAGGGTGTCCCCCACTTCTTGCACAGAGATAGTTTGACATGGGCACCAATGACCCCTGTGACCTGAAAAGCAAGAAGCGGGTGAAGATGATGGATGGATGGATGGATGGATGGATGGATGGATGGATGGATGGATGGATGGATGGATGGATGGTTGTATTGCTGAGGCAGTAAGAAAATAAAAATTACTTATTTTTTGGTCTTTAAAAACTTTTCACATATTCAACCATTAAGCAGAGTAAAAGTTTTGTGAGGTCTATTGAAAACAGAGAACTCAAACATCCATCCATCATCCATCCATCACCCATCCATTCATCCATCCACCCACTTGTTCCGGAGTCGGTCTCGGGGGCAGCAGCTTGAGCAGGGGGGTCCAGACATCTCCTCCAGTTCTCAACAGAGTGACCACAGTAAGACATCCTCACCAGATGTTTGAACGGCTCCTCTCAAGGAGCTCAATGTCCTTCAGGGGCATGGAGGTGACCGAGGCACTACCCTGGAACCAGGCCAGGACAAGGGGATTGTCAGCGAGTGCTTGGTGACCGGGGTCGGGCTCAGCCCAAATGAGATACATGGGTTTGTCTTTGTGTGGGCCCAGCCCCGGCAGGAGGGGCCACATGAGTCATGTGCACAGTGTCATGGTCACCTGGGCTCTCTAATCCTGGCTTACCAAAAAATACATCAAACTATCAAACACAAAGAATTTCATTAAAAGTATTAAATTGTCTCAGAAATTGGATTTGATCGATTACTGTCAACTAATTGTTCTGTATAAAACTGGGCATTACTTTTTTATCACCGATATAAAATACTGTAAAGACAACTTCCTTTATTTTATATTGAAAATGTTTCCTGCTGCTTCATGTCTGTAGGAAGAGATACGCAAAGACAAGATCTGAGGCAACAGAAGAGAAGAATACAGCTAGTGCACGAAAGAAGACGTCCCCCGTCTCACAGCGAGAGACGAAGGCGGTATTTATAGATAACTGTGTTACAGCTGCTTCACTGATTACGTCAGAAAGAGTCAAGGAAAGGAAGAACGGAGGAACGACGACAGGGGAGGAAGAGGTGAAGTGGAAGAAAGAGGAAACTAGTGATGGGGAGGAGCAGAAGATGAAGAGAATGAGGTAAGAATGGAAAGAGGACGGTCTCTAGAAGATGAAAAAGACAACAGAGGGAGGTGATGCATGTCGACCACTTCATGCCAGAGTTTTACACCGAAATCATCTTGTGTCAAAAATTATGATTTTGTTGTTTCTGTTTTGATCAAACCTTCAAAACAACAAGATTTCATGCAACTTTGCAAAATGCTAGGCTCAATGTATGAGTTATGGAAGACTCTCTGCTACTACCACACCAAGTTTTAGCTCCATACCTGTGAAAGTGGCTGTTAGAATAGAATAGAATAAAATAGAATAGAATACAATAGAATACAAAATAATAGAATAGAATAAATAGAATAGAAACAGCCTTTATTGTTCCACAGGTGGGAAATTCAAGTGTAAAAGCAGCAACAGATAAAACGATAAAAAGATTCACACAAAAGTTCCTAAATGTTAAAAACAATATATAAAAGACATAAACAATATCAATAATAATGTTCAATAATATATTGGAACATTGAAAATGGCAGACTATTTATAGGCAGAGTGTGTGTTGCAGCAGAGGTCAGCGTGTATTTAATCCTTATTGAGTTGGGAGCAGTGATGCTATAATGCTAGTTGGCTAATGCGGATTAGCTTTAACGACCACCTTGAATGTAAAAGTTCATCCAATGATCATCCTCTTTAAGTATCATTATAATTAGTCCAGTGATTCATGAGATATTTTACTAACAGACAGACAAAAACATGTTCACCTGCAAAATATAAAAACAAGAATTGATGAGGGGAACTACGCATCTTGCCGAGTGGCCGTCTGGAGAATTGGAAATGTTTTGGCTGGGTGATGTCTGAAAGAATGATATCATGATGTTGGTATTTGAAAATATCAGGATACTTGGGCCTCCTCCTCCCTGAGAGAGAAATGAAACTGACACACGGTGTTATTATCCACCCACTGCAGAGACCTCAGGTTGTGGGCTCCACGTTCAAACCTCAGCTGTTTTTATTACGGCTCAATCTGTGGCGCAAAGTGAGCGAGTCAGAGTAAAAGTGACTAAATGTGCAGCGACACCAGCAACATGATTGTTAAACTGGGCTAATCAGACGGGGGAAGTTAAGATGAATACCAGTATAATGTTTTTAAAGTCAGCTGCAGTGGTGGCTGTGTAAATCAGGTTATTTAAGGAACCGCTCAGAACTCAGAAACGGTAACGAGGCAAAACCAAAACCAAAGGCTGGTACCAGCAGGATCACTAAACCCTGCTGCGACCCGTACTTCCTTTAAAGAGTCACGCTTTACGGTTTTCTTGGCTCCATAGCAGGACAGGGGATAAACCCAGCTTAGCCGAGCCAAGGACCTCACTAAACCACTCAGTTAGTGGTACCGACGCACTGGATCCAGATCCTGTCCTGAACGCTGCTTTACATTTGAACAAGTCGTTTTCTTTTTGTAAAAATACATTTGCAGGTTTGGTTTGATTATTTATTTATACAACCTCTTGATGAACATTACTTGGACGCTATTAGGGAGACATTGATCCACGTTTAAACTTGATTCATGCAACGTCACAATAAACAAACTACAGAGACTTGCTGAACAACAACATCATAGTTATATTATATATAGGTAGTCCTCGACTTACGGCGCCATCGACTTACGGCGTTTCGGACTTACGGCGCCGCCCCCAGTGACGTCATCCCACCTTACGGTGTCTTTTTTATGCAGCATTGTATGT
>JARVGV010001299.1:36417856-36430824 GCA_031762435.1 Hypsolebias longignatus | reverse complement strand
AAGCTCTCGACCTTGACTTCTCTAAATGGCTTTAAGAATCTGTTGGAATCCTGGCAAAAAACAATGCAGACATGTTCCTGTTTTTGATTTTCCACGTCTGCCTTATAATCTGTCTGTTTTGCAACTTTGACATCTTTGTTTTAACTTGTTAAAAAAAATAAAAAATCTGTATGCCTCTCTTATGTTTGTCTATTGTTGATTGTCCAAGGAAAATCTACTGTTGCAGTTTTCATCATTCTTTGTTTGTAGCCAGGTCGCTCTTGTAAATGAGTCCTGAAGGCTCAGTGGGATTAACCTGCCTAAATAAGGGTAGAATTAATGAAAAATATAGCCTCTGATTGGTCATCTGGCCACACGTGACTTTTTAAATAGTTTTTTAATATTAATTTTTTTTTATATATATATTATTACTCAAACAGCGCATGCATTCAGTGCCATCAGCATTGTCCTCTGGCGGTCATCCAAGATTCATAGAACCATAGTTACTTATGTAACTTTCGTTTTAGTCTGTGGTGTAGTGTGGGTGAACCTTAAATCACTCGGTCATTAGCGACATCAGAACTCAGCTTAATTTTACACAGCTTTCTTTTATATCTAAATTAAAATAGCATTGTTCTATATTTTTCCAAATAATTTTGCTCTAAAAATATTTTTTCTATCTGTATAATAGCCTATATTTAGAGTAGTTTTTTTTTTGTTTGTTTGTTTTGTTTTGTTTGTCAATATCCATTTGGTGACTTATTAATAAAAATAAATCTTGCACCTTCCTTTCTTTGCATTTTTAAAACTATCATGTCAAACTTTTTTTCTTACAAAAGCAATAAAAGCTTAATAAATAACAAAAAGTCAGATTTTTTGGGGTTCGGCCCTCTAATTACCGGAAATCCGTTAGTTCCGGGTGGGGCTCAGAGGGGGGAGAATACGGGCTCTGTCCGGGATGTGTTGGATTTATTAGGCCCAAATTCAACTCTACCCAGAGGCCATCATAGCACCAACATAACTGTTTTTTGTTTGTTTGTTTGTTTTTCCCACTTTGGAGTAGGCTGTTGGTGGAGAATCAGTTTTGCTTGGTGTTTCCTCACACTCATGAAGCCCTTTGGTTGGAGGTTGAAACGTCTCAGCACAAAAAAAAAAAGAAACCATCCAGATGGCCTGACTGAACATTGTTGGATTTTATATCTGGATTATTGAGCATGGACTTTGGTGTTTCGACATGACTGTTGACGAGGGAGAGGGCAGGCACTGGAGGAGAGGGCATGGCCCAGAGGCCATCATAGCTCCAACATAACTGTTTTTTTCCACTTTGGAGTAGGCTGTTGGTGGAGAATCAGTTTTGTTTGGTGTGTCCTCAGACTGATTAAATTAAATTCAGTTTATTATTATTTTTTTAATTATTTTATAGAGCATTTACAATAAACTTACCATGCTCTGTTCAGCAAAAAACACTACACAGTAGTTCTCCTTGCTTCTTGAGTCAGTATGGCAAGTGTGTGGCATGGGCATGACTTGAAAGTAGTCCACATGTGCCCTCTGCTGGATACATTGTAAAATTATTTTATTTGCAAGTAAAATGCATGGTTGGGTCCCAGCATTTTAGGGGTGAAAATAAGAAGTGTTTATATCAGCGCATAATGGGCCAATTATCACAGATAACGATAAGTCCCCAAATGCCTGTACAGGTAGTCCCCGGTTTACGGCCGAGATCCGTTCCTATGGCCCGGCCGGATACCGATTTAGACTTAAACCGAAACTGCTCGCACGTGGCGGCCGTAAACCCGGATTTTAGACTTAAACCGAAACTGAAAGCACATGGCGGCCGTAACGTCTTTTTAAACATGTTTTTTTTTTTCAATGTAAAACAACAACAACGTACATTACAGTACTGTACTGTAATAGATTGTTTCTTCTTCTGCTTCCTTTCATTTTAAACGTAAAACGTAATGACGTATTGGCGCATTTTAGGCCGAATACCGATTCCATTATTTTCAACAGGGTTAGGGCGTAAACGCGAAATGCCGTAAACCGATGACGCCGTAAACCGGGGACTACCTGTATATCAGCCTAAAATATCAGTCCTACTGATTATCGGTCCAGCGCTAATATGTTGCACCAAAAACATTTAGGTTTACTTCCTTTCTCTGTTCAGTTCCAGTCCAGAAAAACACTCATCTTGAAAACTACATTCACGATGTCAGCCCAATGAATACTGAGTTTCATTAAAGTCTGTTCTGTGTATTGTGAGATATTTTGCCAACAAAGTTTACACAAATTTTCGGTGATCTGTTAGTGATTGTAGTACAACTTGGAGATCAGTCTCAGCTGCTACCACGCTAAATTTTAGCTCAGTATCTGTGAAACAAACTTGAACTGTGCCCATTTTTCTGTGTGCAAATATTGGTCTGCTGTGGCGGCCATCTTGAATTGGATTAATTCCAAAAGTCAATCAGTTGAAGGTGTCAGTCAGCGCAGTGATTGCATTTCTGAAAAATCCATTCAGATGCAGCCACACACTAAAATGGAAGTCGGCACCTCACTTGTCATTTTAGTCAGAATAAACGGTTCTTTATGAAGACAAAGGCTGTGTGCATTTGTGTTCTGGAGGTCCTACCTGCTTCTGTGAACATCAGGTCCAAACATCAGGTCCATGAAGACAAAAACAAACAAAAACAGATATCTGATATCAGTATCTGATTGGTTTCTACTGGTTTATGTCTGTCCGGTGTGTGTTTCGGCTCACCGGCCTCCTCCACGTCATATTCCTCTCCTTCGAAGTCGTTGTCGGAGTCCTCGTCTTCCGGGTCGGGGTGCAAGGCCTGGCACTCACACATCGCTGAGAACATGGACTCCACTGCGTGAGACGCACACAGAAATGAGACGTCCTTCAACGTTGTCCTTCCAAACATCTAATTACTGAGAGCTTTTCTACTTCCTGACTTTATCCATGCTCCTCCATCCACTGAGAGTTTTCTTGTTTTAGTCACGTCTTGCTGCTTTTACGATGGCTACCGTACTTTGGCTTTATTTTGATGGGAACAAAAGCTAACATTAGGTGTAAACAAAACAATATGGCAGTGTAGACTAGTGTAGACAGTGATCAACTGGATATCTGATATTGATTTAAAAACCTTAAAAGCATTAGTTCAGATTTTTTTGAAGTTGGGTTCTGCATAAATGTTATAAACAATATCGTACCTGTCTCAGATAGCTCTTTGAATGACTTCAGTTGTGTCTCTCACGACCTAATATTGTGTAAAACAGAACTGATCGGGTCTATAAAATTGCGCTCGCGTGAATCAAAATGAAATTTTCACTGTAAAAGTTTTTTTCACGCTGACAGTAATCCAGTCTGGTTCTTGGCCCAATCAGAGAAGCTGTTAGCTCTTCAGTCCCGTCTGAATTTAAATCCACTTCTTTCAACCGAGGCCGCTCGAAGAGCTACAGCATCTACAGCAAGTAAGATACTACGGTAACTGGTCGTAATCTCTCACCAGAACCCCAGTTCAAAAGATCTGCACTATCGTTTTAAATATCCTCTGCAATGCCACAGCTGTCATTTAGGAATTTTAGTTAATTTTTTCCTTTTATTGTTTAAAATCAGGCAGATCTTCACGCTCGGTCGTCTTCCTGATAAAAGAGCTAGTTTCTTCAGTAAATATAAAATTAAAAGGCGAGTAGGTCACTCACGTGCCGTCTTGTCACCAGGTACAAATCGAATCTCTGTGATGGGCCCCTCGTCATCATCACCCTCCCCTTCGCTGCTGCTGCCATCATCCCCGTCATCTGCTTTCTCAGCCATTTCTGCCTCATTTTCATCTGTGACAAATGAATCACCATTAAAGACAAAATACAACGTCTTAGAGAAATCACCCTGCGCTGCAAAGCTGTTTAAGTAAAGCAGCTTTTTTAGTGACTTCTAGTGTGAACTGCTCAAAAACACTTCAAACTTTGCACAGAAAGCCTTCGGCACCAAAAATGTTTTCCCCACTAAAGAAAAGGCAGAAACAAGTCGGTGTCTGACACCCGATGTTCTTCTGTCAGCAAGGACGGTCTGAGCTCCTCGTACCGCTGAGTTTGCCGTTCACCATGATGTACAGGTGTTCCTGGGGGTAGGCGCTGACATCCCTGGAGATGGCGTGCAGACCGATGGAGGGATACTCGAGTGAGAAACCCATCCCCGATCCATCGAACCACGACAGGCGCCTGACACAAAAGAACAGGTGACAACACCAGAAGCAACAAAACATCCACACCTGGACAACATCTTTCAAGACATTTTATATTTATTATTGCCCGCCATCATGAATAACAGGCAACCATGGAATTACCCGTGTCTGTGTTCATTTGGCTGCCAGTTAGCAAAATATCTTGTGAATCAATGGACAGATTTATAGGAAATAAAATAAAACATGTTTTATATGTCGGTGTCACCACCAGAGCAGTTATTTATTGTAATTATTACTATTATTTATTTGTGTTAGCATTATGGATGCGGTATTTTTCGTTAAATCTTCATTAAACACCGACCTGAGCGACTAACCTGTTGTTTACAGGTGAAAACACGCGCCACGTGCGTCACTTACGTTTCGGCGACGTAGAGCGTGCCGCAGCCCAACTTCTGTCCGTCCAGCACCGCCGCGGTGTCGGCTTGCTCGTGTCGCACGCCCTCGGTGGGAGGATGGAGGCTTTTCAACAGAACCATCGTCCGCGATGCAGAAAACGTCCGCGGGCCGACGGAGACGAACAGGAACCCGACGTAAACAAGGAGCTGTGACCTACTTCCGGACGCAAATCTGGCTAATTTAGCACGAGACCGCTTCTCCCGTGAATACGGGCCCGACAGGCCGGAGGCGGACACACGGCGAGCCGCTTTTCACCCTGCCTCTCCTGGACACTCAAACTCCAGAACGGGACGTTCAGAGAAAAAGTACGGAGGTGTTAAATGTAAAGGTTGTGTCGTTAGTTAGCAAACGATTCCTGCGGCTGCTCAGTCGGTGACGTAAAGATGAAACATCGCGCGTTTTGTTCGCTGCGTAAAAAAGTCACGTGACTACTACTACAGTACTTGAGTCATTTTGATTTAGTACGCAAATGTAGAATTCACGTACAAGTTTTTGCGGAACTTCCCCAAGTGGCCGTAGTGCGTAACTGCTCTAGTGAAACGTTTTATCAGATTTCCTTCAAATTTATGTTTTTCTACTAAGTATTTTTTCAATGTATTTTTTCATTAAAATACACAACTTATTAAGTGTTTATTAACAACGTTCAATATTCACAGTATAATATAAACTGACCAAATTAAAGGCAAGAACCAGTGCAGACATGTTCCTGTTTTTAGTTTTCTACACTGCCTTATGTTGACATTTTATGTTAATTTGTAAAAAAAAAATAATATATATATATATATATATACATTTGTATGCCTCTTTTTTTATGATCGTCTATTGTCTTTGTTATCCACTGTTGTCATCACTGTTTCTTAAATAAATCAGGTCTCTCTTGTAAATGAGTCCCTGTGACCGCAGGTTGAATGAATTAATTAATGGGAAAAAAAAAAAAAAACTAATTGAGGGCCAAGCCTTTTCAAGTACTGGTAATGCATATTACATGTGGTTTCTATAACAGAGTTTTAAACTAAGATGTTCTTATGTTGAGTAATAACTGTGTTACAATCGTTTTGATCCAACATGGAAAATTACATTACGTGCCATGTAGTACAAAAGTTAAAACATTTGTAAATGCACCCTCGATGATTACTTCTGAAAGTTACAATAAAGTGTCTACAACTTTAGCAGTAACTGTTACAATTAATCATTTTCGGCAAATCAGAAATAAGGTAAAAAAAAAAAAAAAGTTACCTGATAATTTACCTGGAGCAAAATTTGAAATCAAATTATATCTGTTCATAATCTTAAAGAGATGTGATCAGAGTCGGTTTTCATGCCAAGTTGTTTTAAATGAGATCAATAATGAAACTGATAAAGTTCCAATAAGCACACGGTTTAGTTTCTAAATGCTTGATGTGTTTAAAATGATTATGCGAGTAAAATAAAAATAAATTTTGCATAAAGTTCAGGACTGTGAGGCCACAAAATACTGGTAACTTTTTATAAAAACAATTTAATTGGGAAACTATTTGTTAACGACGAGGTCAAATATACCAACAACAGCTAACAGCTAGTTGAACTCACAAACATGTAATATTGGATCATTTTCCTCAATACATTAATGAAAGTATAATATATTTGTCTTATTATTTAACTGGATTCTCCATGTACTTTTAGGACTTGTGAAAACCTGATCCTGTTTTAGGTCATATTTATGCAGAAACAAAGAAAATTCTAAAGAGTTCACAAACATTCAAGCATCACTGTGTACTGTATTTTCAAGATGGCCGCCACAGCCAACTGACCTTTAAAGACAGAAATGGTTACAACTTGGTCAAATTTATAGATACTGAGCTAAACTTTAGGGTGGTAGTAGCAGAAACAACAGTCTTTGCGTCAACAGATTGAACAGATTTATATTTGAAACATCGCTAGCCACCATTTAAAGTCAACTCTATTTGTTAGCAAAAAATTTATCGCAAACCACTGGATGGAATGTATGAAAACATTCAGGTAATGATCAGCGGAGAAACATCTACAACTGATTGTCTTTGGGAGTCATCCAGATTCAAGATGGCTGCCACAGTTATAGCTACAGACACTGAGCGGAGCTTGGGCGTGGCAGTAGCCGAGAGTCGTCCTCAACACATACACACAGTTGCTGCACGTTGTTTTCAAGGTTTGGTTAATATTTGGGTCAGTAGATGACACGTTGCTTTGCTTCAAAAGTATTCTTTATTTAATGTAATTTACACCCTGATAAACTTTAAATACTGTGTGTTCAAAAGAGCTTCGTGTATTTTGGTGTAATAATACACAAACTAAAGCTGACATTGTAGTACTCAGAACTTTAATTTTAACAAAACATACTCAAGTATAGAACATAAATAATGAAGGGGGGGAAAAGAAGTATTTTTGTCCAAGTGTTTCTGTTTTACTGACACAAAATAAAGTTATCTGGTCACATTTTTCAGTGCCCACCTTTGATTAGGTTTGTATTTAATTCCACGATGTCCAGAGCATGGGTTGTTACACACCAAATAAATAGTTTGCAGAATGAAAACTGTTCAAATCAAACAAACAAACAAAAGACTAATCACATTTGTTCAGTCGCACTCACAGGACTTAAACTGAAGATCAGCGTTAAAACAAAAGCCGATCTCCATTCGTTCAAACTGTGACACGTTTTCCGCTGAAGGGGAAAAATAAAAATGAATCAGAGCAGCATGCTGTTGAAAGTGCACATACACATACACACTCCTAAAATACACACCATGCACCCGAACACACACACACGATTTGGCAAAAATACTCCTCGGTGTTTCCAACAAGTCTTTCAGCGCGTCCGCTCCTCCTCAGTGGCAACTTTCACTAGATTTTTATTTTTTATGTTTTTTTGCATTTCCTGTCAAAAAACAAAACGGTTCATAAAAATGGCGTCAAGGAGGGAAGCAGGATGAGCGCTGCGGCATCAGGTGAAAGCAAAACATCAGCTTCTATCCTCTCGCTCCATGTCTGAGAAAAGTAAGGCAGGAAGTATTTATTTTATTTATATTTAATTGTTTTTCTTCTGAGCTTTTGGCAAAAAAAGGCGGCTGTCCCCTGGTGAAACACTAGAGGGCAGCAGAGACACACAGACAGCCCCATCTCCTCCTCTGGCTCCTCACATCCACACTTCTGCAGAGCTTCACCTCCCCGTTCATCACCACCTCTCTCCTCCTCAGACACGAGCTTCAGTTCCTGGTTCGGCTCCCCGTGCGGGACGTTAAAGCGCCGGCTGCAGGCCAGCAGGTAAAAACGGTAAAAGTGCGCTCCGTCCTCGCTGCCTAGGCCATGTAGATGAAGGTGTTGATGTCCGACTCGTCCCTCTTAATGTACTTGTGTTCGATGAGCCACTCGATCTGCTCCTTGATCATCTTCTTCTGAGGCAGGAACATGTTCTTCAGGATCTCCACGAGCTCCGTCTGCAGCTGGGCGTTGCTGATGCGCTTCCTCATCTTCATGATTTGGATGATGGCCTCCTGGACACAAAACACACAACGCTCACACCAGCAGATTTGCGTGGTTTATACGCGCTAAAATAATTAATAAACTCCCTGAAAAGGTGAGGGTTTTGCATGTGTGTGTGTTCTTTTATCAGTCTGTTAGCAAAATATCTCACGAACCACTGGGTGGATTTTAGTGAAGCTTTCAGAACGTAATCATTCGATGGAGAGTAATTTGGGGTTAACGAATCTTCTGATGTGACAGTTTTAAGATTTGACCACGATAACGTACAGTATTTTCTAAACGTCTAAAACTGGCAAGAGAAGCGGCGGGCGATATGCATTCCTTCAAGGAGTCCTAAACCTCTTAAGTGCAGCTGTTGCTCCGGTTCAGAAGGTGAGCATTTGTGTTTTAAGCAGGGATTTAAACATGATCGTTAATCTGGACGGCTCAGATCAGACGCCACCACCTGTGAACCTCAGGGTGTGACACGTACGGCGTATAATCTTAGAATGGACAGGAAGCCAGGGCAGGGGCAGCAGCTGTGGCTCAGCGGCTGAAGCAGTGGTCCTCAAACCTGAGAGTCGAAGGTTTAATTCCACCAACATGCAGTCACACGAGTGCTCCTGAGCAAGACTACGAGTCCCTCGTGAGCTCCGACATGTCCCATCAGTGTATGAAGGTGCTCTGAAGAACAGATTAGCCTCTATAGCAGGACTGACTCAGATCTTTAGTAGAGGCAAACGGGGGCTCAGATTGTTGTGAAGCACTTCAAGAAGCCTGGTTTGTGAGAAAGGTGCTGTTTAGACAAGTCCATCACCATTTGTGAATCTTTCTTGTTTGTTTAAACAGAAATCCTCTTGAATGGACCCGTACGGTTCAGCCCGAGATTCATCCTTAATTCTCCAAACATGATCAGAAGTACTGGTACTTTAAAAAAAATAAAAAAAAAAAACTTTAAAAATACATATCCAGCAGCCTTTTGGTCAAGTTGAACTGGAAGACCTGTTTAGCAACTTAAACTGTGACAGCAGGAACAGGATTCTTAGTTTAAACCTAAAAATACAAACGTGTGTTTCGCTTCAGGACAAAGTTTCAAATAGATAAAAAGCCAAAACCCAACCATTAGTTTAAAAAGAAGTATCCTCGTTCAGTTTGAAAACATTTAGTGAGTTCAGTGTAAAGTTAAATATATATTTTCTAGTTTTAATCGTGTCGAGGACACAAAGATCAGACTGAACGAGGCGTTCAATACACGGAGCTCTCCTGCTTACGGAGTGGCGTGTGCAGGTGTAAGTAAAAACTTGATGTTCCAGAAAATCTTAACTTGGAAACATCTGTTTCGCTGCAGAAAACGGGATGATTCAGCAGCTCCGTCAGAACCAGAACGCCCCTGACCTTCGTGGTTTCATACCTGAGTTCGGAGTATTCGGAGCTGAACGATGCCTTCGTTCTCCTCTTCTCTCATCCTCTCCGTCGTGAGCTGCAGCCGACCGATCAGATTGATCTTTCCCCGCTTCTGCACTTTGGAGTTTTTACTGAGAACAACCACGACGACACAAACAATTTACCGCTGAGGCACGTGCACAACTCGCAGTGAACTGACGAGCAGATGTTGTTTAAAGAAATGTTTCAGCATCTTTGGCTGTTACGATGACACAGTCGTCCAGAAACAGGAAGTAAACGTGACGTACATGAGTGAAAAGTCCTGGTTGACGTAGAAGATTGTGGCGTCTGTGAAGTCTTTGGGCGAACTAACAGGAGGGTCGTACGACAACACCTGCCGCTTCAGTTTGGGAAACGCAACCAGAGACTGAAAGAGACGGAAAACAGCACGTCAGCTTCAACACGGTTGACGTGAACCGCTTTAACTGGACGTTTATCTGTCTCACTTGGTTTGGTTAATTTCATCGGTCGCTACTGTCCAGACAATTCAAGCTCTTATTTATGGTTTTGCTAGAATTACTTTTAGTTTAGCTGAATTTAGCTTTTAGATAGTTTTATTGAAATGAACATTTAGCCACTTTTCTTCTATTTTTAGCTTTTAGCTGCAGTTAGCTTTTGGAAAACTGTTTTACTGATTGCTGCTTTTAGCTACATTTGTGCTAATTTTAGCAATTAGTTTAGCTATTTTGAGCTTTTAGCTAGTTTTGCTAAATTAAAACTTTAGCTACTCTTCTTCTGATTTTAACTTTTAGCTATCTTTTTTATGTTAGCTTTTAGCTGCAATATTGCTACAGTTAGTTTTTAGCAACTGTTCTGCTAATATATATATATATATATATTTTTTTAGCATTATTTTACTAATTTTTTGCTTTTAGCTGCAGCTTTGCTACATTTAGCTTTATAAACTGTTTTGCTAATCATAGCTTTCGGCTAAATTTAGCTTTTGGCTACAGTTTTATTAAACTGAACTTTTGGCCAATTATCTTTAATTTTAGCTTTTAGCTACTGTTAGTTTTTTAGCAACTGTTTTACTCATTTTTGCTTAAAGCAACAGTTGTTACTGATTTTAACATTTAGTTTTGATACTTGTGGCTTTTAGCTACAGTTTTGCTGATTTTAACTTTGAACTACCGGAACTGTTCGTCAAATTTGAGCTTTGAGCTGCAGTATTGCTACAGTTAATTTTTAGCAAATGTTTTGCAAATATTTGTTTTTAACATTCTTTTACTAAAGTTCGCTTTTAGCTGAAGTTTTGTTCCATTTAGCTTTTAGCAGCTGTTTTGCTAATCATAGCCTTCAGCTACATACAGTATTTACTAGTACTGTACAGTATTTAGCATTTAGCTCCAATTTTATTCAATTGAACTATTAGCCACTTTTCATCTACTTTTATCTTTTAGCTACCTTTAACAACTCACTTTTGCTTTTAGCAACAGTTGCTACTAATTTTAACATTTAGTTTTGATACTTTGGGCTTTTAGCTGGTTTTGCTGATTTTAACTTTTAGCTACTATTCGGCTAATTTTAGCTTTTAGCTGCAATATTGCTACAGTTAGTTTTTAGCAGATGTTTTACTAATGTTTGTTTTTACACTCTTTTACTAATTTTTGCTTGTAGCAACTGTTTTGCTAATCTTAGCTTTCAGCTAAATATTTGCTATACAGTATTGAGTTTTCAGCTACAGTTTTGGCTGATTTGAGCTATTAGATACTGTCGTAACTTTATCTCTATGCCATCCTTTTTGCTTCAGTTAGTTTTTAGCAAATGTTTTGCTAATTTTTAGCTAAAATTTTAAAGCCAATTTTAGCTTTTACTTCTGTGTTACAAATATTAGATTTACCGGTACCTGTAGCTACTGTTCAGCTGATTTTAGCTTCTGCTGCGTCTGCTTTAGCTTGAACAATAAGTTTAATCTGTCCAACGTTTCTGGACAGCGACTCGACATTTAAAAACAATTTTTTGAAGAAAATCCAATCTCTGTAATTAAACTAGATTTAAACTGTCATAAGAGAATAAGAGATGATGACGGCAGAACACTTCATCTTTAGCTCTTCCTCTGAGGCGCAGTTCGATAAACCACCAATGACAAATATCAGTAAATAAAACAAACGTTTATAGATTTAAATATTTGATAAATGGAAGAACTTTGCTCCATCTGAGAAGATCAGGCAGCATTTCCTCAAAAAAGCGTGTCCACAAATGAATTAATCCCATGTTGTGTGCTAATCTGTGCTAATCTCTAAAACTTTGTTTTTGCTCTGACCCAGAGGGTTCGCCGCAGCTCCGCATCCGGCAGCTCCGTGGCCAGTTTCAGGTTCTCAAAGCCAATTTTCTCCCTCGGCCTCTGGTTCCAGGCGAACAACACGGCGAGCTGGAACGTCGTCACCTCCAGGTCGTACTGACCCACCTCGTTTTTGAAGGTGATCTGAGCAGAACGGTGGAGAAACCAGAGAGAGACGGTGTGAAAAGTCAAACTGTATTATTTACATTAAACCATCCAGAACTAAAACACCGGCGTCTTTCTGCACAAACTGATGTTTGAGTTTACAACCAATAAGTTCTGCTGTCAAAAAGTAAATCAAAGATCTGCTCACAATGCCGTTGGACATGAGGTGATGCCAGTGGAGCTTACGACCGCTGTGGTTCCTCTTATAGAAGTCCTCCACTTCAGGGATGAGGTCCTCCAGCTCCGTGGGAAGCGAGACGAAAACCTTCTCGCTGCTTCGGGACCAAGCGCCAGCGTTCAGGATCTTAATGTTGACGCTGTCCGCTGCAGGGAGACAAACGAGTACAAGCTCCAGTAAAGCCCACGTGCACGGAGCTTCCCTCATCGAGAGTCACATTTGTGTTTTCACTCCAACACATTGGAAAATAATACTCAGCATTAGTGGTTGCTCAACTCTGACTGTGTTGCCTCCAAGTATGGCAAGTAGTTGTACCATATAATCAACTTATACTATTTACCATTTAAGATTTCAACAATAGCCTTTTTATGTTCTCAAAAACATTATTAATCAGAATTATAACTAAAAATATTGGCAGTCACATCAGAATCAGAATAACTGACATTATCGTTGTACCGAGATACAGTGAGATTATGTTCGTACGGTCGTCCGAAAGACGGGCGGAGTGCACGTTGCTGCTGCTACAAGAGCACACGGCCTCTTTTCCTTTATCAGAATATTTTTTAGGTAGAAAAAAAGAAAAGGCCATGAGGTTGGATAGTGGTATTACAAAAAAGATGTCTTCACATCTTGTTCTATCAGGACACGATTTAAAACATCAAAAAACTCTACCAGCAGCACATTTAAAGACACATTACAAACGCATATGACATCAAGATGGTGAGATTTGTCCATGAAGCACTTTCAGATAGGCCATAATCCTGATAAGATGTTGGTCAGCCGGTAGTTCTGATAAGCATTCACAGAT
>JARVGV010001299.1:36405540-36417756 GCA_031762435.1 Hypsolebias longignatus | reverse complement strand
TTCTCGGGGGGGGGGGGTGGCAATAGATAAAGCTTTTTCCTTAGATACTCATTTCCCAGGAGAAATTTGATAGTCGGCCTGCTTTCGAGACCAAGCAGGGGAGTCAGATTCAGATAAGCCACAATTGTTGATTTCTTCAGGCACACTGTTTTTTTTACATCAGCCTCGAGTCCTGCTGGTACTTTCGATCCAAAATGGACAGATTTGTGGGCATTCCACTGATTCGTGCTCTGAGCCTCATTCAAGGTCGTTTCCAACATGCTGACAATTCCTAGAAGATGCAGGTGGCCTGTGATTCTCACAAATCACTTCCTTCTTACGGTTTAGCTCGTAAATCAGCTGATTTTGAGCACTCATAGCACGAACCAAACCTTCAAGACAGGCAGCCTGACATGGGCCAAATTAGCTGCAGTCGTCTTCTTCGTATGTTGATCAACCAGGAAGCAGCTGATTCCAAAAAGCAGGAAACCTGTTATCATAAATCCAATTATAAATGTCTTCGGTGTCCTCCTGAGACAAAATGGAAAGACATCAGCTCCCACGTCCATGACGTATCCTGCAGTGTGAGTCTCAGCAGGAGATGAGGGCTCTCCAGGACTCTGTCGATTTGTTGAAAAGATTTTGTCGATTGCGTTGAAAGTCCGGCGCACCAGATCCATAATAGCATTTTTTTATTCGGAAGATGTGCAACAGGAGCTCAGACACAGACAGAGAGCAAAACAGCAGGAGGGAGAGGAGGGAGAGAAAATGCGTCCGCCTTGTGCGAGAGCGAGTGCAGAAAAACATACAGTTTGTACAGAGAGACAGAATCATAAGTTGAAGAAGCTAAATTTGTTGTAAAACGTTTCACAAAAGTATAATTTGCCTGTTTTCTTGTGACTCGGGTACCTGGTAGAGCCAGCTTGTTGTGTTTGTGCATCTCTTTGAAGACCTGATTGAGGTCCTGCGAGACCTTGATGTCCTGAAACATCCTGGCGAGCTTGTTCACGTAATCAGCAGGCATTCCTACCTCCTACGACGAAAGCACACAAACGTTTAAGAACTACATCCGAGTCTTTGAAGAGTCTGAGAAACGTGCGACTCACCCGTAGCCACTCCACCATGTTCTCTTCAATCTCGCTGTCGGCTGAAATGTCCAGAATCAGGCGCCTCGTTAGGTGGGCTTTGTGGTACCGCATGAATACATCTTTGTTCTGGACGTACTTCAAGACTAAGAGCTGCAGGGACATAAAAGAAGTTGACATGATAGAAACAGGACAAAATACGTCAAAAGGGACAGAAGCCGTCATAAACGAACCACTTCTTTGAGTTTGAGCTCAATTTCCTCTGAGGTGAGTTTCTTGCTGAGGGGAGTCTTCCTCAGCAACATGTCACAGTAGTTCGCCAGCAGCTCGGGACACTTCGACTCGGGCTGAGTCTTTACCCCCACACTGGTTGGACGGAGACACAAACACATCAAGACAAACCACGATACGGTGAGTAAATATAACGAACAGCGACTCACCCCTTCTGCTTCAAAGGCAGCTCCAGTTTGAAGATCGTAGCGTCATTGACAACAGCTTTGTAGGCCTGAAGATGAAGGAAAACAAAAAAACAGCACGGTACGTCACACTTTCTTTGATGTGCTCGTCATCGTATTTTCATCAGCCTCATAATCTCACTGGAACATAAATTATTGGCATGATTCCCGTTTTAAGAAACATTAAGTCTTAAAGTTCCTTAACGGAATGCATATCGCCCGCCGCTTTTCATGAGAGTGAGGCTGAGATCATCTTCGCTGAGAAATGAGGGCATCGTAGCCAAAGAGAGTAAATCCCTTTCATTACTGAAAGTTTGAATAGTAGCAACTTTTTTGGGCAGCATAGATTGAACAAATAACAATAAAAAATATTTGAAAGGCATAAATGCATTGATTTGCTTATGAAATTGATGGATATGTCTTCTGTTTCTATTTAAAAAGAATAGTCTCCTTAAATGATTTACAGTATTTTCCGACGTATAAGTTGCATCAGTCAAAAAAAATCATGAAGAAAAAAAACACACAAATCGCTTCAACGTATAAGTCACATTTATTATGCGTCACCGCTGACCCATCGCATTTATTATACATTTAATAGTCAAAAAAGCTTAATTTCGCCTGGGTGGAGTAGCGCCATCCATCCATCGCACCTGGAGCTGCTAGCTCTCCAGCGTTCCTCCGCCTGCACCAGCTGAGTGAAACAAGCGTGCACAGGAGGACTCGCTGCTGCAGTTCTTCAAAATTTAAAGCGTAAGTCAAAATTATGTTATGAATATGGGGGAAAAAAAAAAAACATAAATAAGTTGCTTCTGCGTATAAATCAGGACTGACAAATCTATGCAAAAACTGTGACTTATACGCCGGAAATACGGTATCTGGTGGGGGGGGGGGCATTCTCCAGTTTTCCTTTGTGTGTGTGTGTGTGTGTGGGGGGGGTCTCAACCCCCCAACTCCCCCAGGATTTCCCGTGTGAAACCTTGAAAATAGTGCAATGCTGGATCTCATGCTCAGAACATGTTTTGTGAACGAGTCTCAGCTACTACCACGTCAGACTTTAGCTCGATATCCAGCACTGACTGAGTTTGAGTTAATTTTGTGACGCTAACGTCAGCTCGCTGTGGCGACCGTCTTGACTGGGGTTGAAACCAGAAGTTAATCAGTTGTTGATGTGCATCAGTGATTACTTTCTGAAGGTTCTGTTAGTTCTTGATGTTGCGGAAACAGACCAGCACATGTGAACCAGTACAAACATCGTCCTCTGCCTTTGCTTTTCAGCGCCGTCGGTATTTAAAACTGCCGGGTGTTGTCTTTTTGTGTGTGTCGTAGCTCCCAAGATAAACCGACCTTATCTCTTGCGGTGAGGAAGCGAGGATCGTCCTGGAACGCCTCCTTCACCAGCTTACTGAAGCGGTTGAACAAAGTCAGCAGCTGCTCCACGTACTTCTCAGAGTCCTGGATGAACACAAACAGGTTCGTTTTCCACTTACATCTGAAACACGTGACGAAGGCGCCGTGACTCTGCCCTAAACGTGTGCTGGTGCACGTACAGTAGTGATGGTCTCGGCGGCAGCCACCATGTCTGCCAATCCAGCGTTAACGATGTGCTCTTCTAAATCCTTCAGCATCGGCTCAGTCCCGCCGGGAACTTTGTCCATCAGAGAAAACATCAGGTGCAGCTCTGACCAGAGACAAACAAAAACAGGACGTGAAGTCAAACACATTCACCGTTTATCTTCCATCCTGTTCAGGGGGAAGTGGCGCCTATCGCCAGGGGTAAAAAAAAAGTGGGGTACAACCAGGACAGGCTCCCAGTCCAACACTGGACCAGGACCAGCTGACCATTACATTCCTAGCTGTCTACGAAAGACTGCATATCGCCTGCTACGCTTCACACCAGAGGTTTGAAGCTAAAAAAGCTGTCAATGTGCAACATTTCAGCGTTTTTTGTTTTTTTGTTTTAATCCTTTAACACAATTTCTACATCCTAAAAAAAATACTCGTTAATTAATTGTATTTTCCGGACTGTAATGCGCACTTAAAATCCTTTCATTTTCGCAAAAATCGACAGTGAGCCTTAGAATCCGGTGCATCTTATGTGTTAATTCTGGTTGTGCTAACTGACCTCGAACTGATTTGATTTGGTACACGGCGCTCAAAAATGTGTATTGTTCTGTATTTTATGTGTTGCAACTGAACAATGTTGAGAGCTACTGTGAATGAGTTGAATAAAGTTTGACTTACAGTGAGGAAAATAAGTATTTGAACGTCCTGCGACTTTGCAAGTTCTCCCACTTAGAAATCATGTAGGGGTCTGAAATTTTCATCTTTCTAAGTGGGAGAACTTGCAAAATCGCAGGATGTTCAAATACTTGTTTCCCTCACTGTATCTGACTGTTTTGTTTCGCTTAATGCCCCGATGTGCTTTATGTATGAAAACAGACCTGTTCATTGATATTGCGCCTTATAGTCCGTAAAATACGGTAACTCAAACTCATCAGGGGGTTTTGTAACAACCTAGTTAGGAAACAGCAAATGAAACTAACTCGCCTCAGTTTACAACTAAACCCAGCCATCAGTTACTTTTTTAATTTACTGTTACGAGTTCAAGATATCTTAAATACACGACAAAGGAAGGCGGAGACGCTTCGTTCCTCTTTATGTCGACGACTTTAACTTTTATTTTTGTGAACTTTATCTGTAGCAGCCATCTACAAAAACAGCTAACATTAAAGGTATAAAAGGGCGTTTCTTTCTCCAAAGCAGCTCTTTTCCAAAAGCCTTTTTGTCTATAAACTTTTCATAAAGAGGCAGAGTCTGAACCTTAAACTGTCCTGAAGTCACAAAGTTTGTTTTCTCAGTCATCCAGGTATATAACAACAAAAGGTTGAATCATGTCATCTGGACTTCGTTTTTTTTGTTAAAAAGAAACGTTTCGAAGTCCAGATGACATGATTCAACCTTTTTTGTTGTCCTGAAGTCAGTTTCTAATAAAACTTCAGACGGTGTGTAGTCTCGACACCCCCTCCTCCCCTCAGCAAGAAACCGACGCTCAGAGGAGTCGTTCCTATTTTTAAAGTGGAGCTGGCTGGTGCAGCGATGAGACCGAAGCCTCGAACAGAAGCCGATATCAGTTTGAGTCGAGCAGGAAGTTTCCGACGTCGCCTCAGAGCGCACAGGGACTCACTTTCTGTCTCGTTGCGTTTGATCATTCCTGGACATTCGGCCAAAATTGTCTCCTTGAACGATGTCACCAAAGCGTTAACGCAACACTCCATAAGCTGCAAAAACAACAACAACGTAATTTAAGATGTAGCACTGCTGAAAAGCACCTTTCAGGCTACGGTCTTAGGCTAAAATCATGAAATGCAGTGAGTTGTAGCTGTTTTTACAAAACTTTTGGCTACTAACAACTTGTTTTAGCTCAATATCTGTAAAATGGACTAAATTATAGACAAATCGTGGGCATTATCAATGTTACTCTGACTTAGGCCTGAGAAGAGAGAAAGGTTAATTTGTGCAGAGACAAAAATGGTGATGGAGGAAACAGGACACAATGAACTTGTAACGAACACTTTAGAGTCACTTACTGCTTGTACAGAGTTACATTCACGACACGTTTCTAGATATCTCAGAGCTCGCTTCTCTTCTTCTCTTAGCTTCGCATCAGCCTGAAGGGAAACACAAAGCATGTTGGACAAACACACAAAATAACTCAGAATAATACAATCTCACACACACACATGATCAGGGCTTTAATAAAAGCTTAAACATGCTGAACTTCATCTTGTTACAGACAATATTCTTCATGCGTTTTATCAAGTTTAACTTTGATCAACCGTCTAATTTAGAACAAAAAAAAAAAACGCTCAAAACAGCAGCAGGTGACGAGCCACAACAGAAAATCAGATGGCAAAAACAAAAAAAACGGCTATTTTACTGGATTATTAGTCCTAATTTTAGGCTTAACTTGAATTAAGATGGCCGCCACAGCCAAAATACTTTAAAAAACATCAACACTAAAAGAACTCAAACTCTAAGTCAGTTCTACAAAAATTCAGCTAAAATTTGTTGTGGTAGTAGCTGAGAGTGACCCCCAAGCCATTTTCAAAGCACTAACACATTAAAGACAAAACTGCCATGAATTATTTAGAGCCAACTCTGTCTGTTAGCAAAATATCTAAAAAAATAAAAAAAAGAGTAAATAAATTTTTTTTAAAAAACACACCACTGGATGGATTTTATGGAAACTTTCAGGAATTAATGACGGGATGCACGTCTACAACTCAATGACTGTCTGAGCCAACTCAAATCAAGATGGCCGCCACAGCTACTCAGTCTTAAACAGTTCAAAAATGGTAATATTTACATTAAATTTACAAGTAGAGCTAAAATTTGAGTGATACTAGCTGATAGCCATACTCAACGTTGGCGCTAAGAGATGTTAGTTTAAAACTTTGTCATGAAAGTCAACGGGAGACGTGCATTCCTTTAAAGAATGCTCTTATTTTTAGTCGTTATGAATTCAGGATATCAAAGCACATTTTTCAAAGTACAAAGTCACTTGCTACTTCATGGTTCGACTTTCATATACTCGCTTTTTCACGGTTTTTCCAACGATTGTCAAATATAATATTACTCACATGATTGGGACGATACGGGATAAGTTAAAAGAAAATTTGGACAGGCGCCGCCATTTTGTAGTTTTCTTTCAATACGCCCACACTGTAATGCCATTCAAAAGAACTACATTACCCAGAAGCCAACAGTGCTTCCGGCCGCTGCTTTCTGCCGCAGTGGAGGGAAAGTTTTGCAACGCAAAGTCAGAAGTAACCGTCCATGAAGCTCACAGAACTGGCAGGAAAGTCGCAAAAAATCCTGAAACTCAATTGTCCATGCACACATCCACCTGGACGGGGCGGTGGACTTCGTCGCTGCAGGGTAGGTCTGCAGAACCAGAACCGAGCCCAACCGGAACCAAGCTGCTGGTCTGCAGAGCTGGTGAGTAAAATGTTGCAATCCTGTACAGTACATGTACATACAATGTTAAAATGACGTAGGTTTAAGAGTTTAGAACATTGTAAGAGTGTGGGAAGGGTTTATAAAGTCTTAAAATATATATAAAAATACTCTAATAAATATAGCATTCCTACTTGGCAGTTTTTCAACTATCGTGGTGTCGCATGACTCGTTACAGGACTAAAGACGAGCCGAACTCCAGCTGAATAAATTTGAAGATGAACTCGAAGAGCCACCTGGTGCTGCAAATGAGACAAAGGTGCCTTTTTGTTTGTTTGTTTGTTTGTTTTTGCTCCAAATTTCCAAACTTCTTCACTGCGCAGCCAATAAATCAAGTTACTGTGACGTACGTATTTCATGTAGTTTTGAACGCCGTTCTGCTGCAGGTAGGACGGTGCCTGTGTTCTGTAGAACCTCTCTGTGGAGTCCAGGTAGGCTTTCTCAAAGTTCTCCCTGTAGATCTTCAGCTTATCGTCGGGGTTAGAACAAAGGTTGACTGGTGGGAGAAAAGAAGCAGCGGAAATATTTCACCCGTTCTCTTGCAGACTTGCACAATACTGGTCATAAACAGGTAAGACAGGGTTTGGCTGATATTAAGGGACACTTTATTCCTTCAGCTGTTCCTCATCTAGGACAAAGAAATGTGACCCGTGCTGCAAAATGAGTCAGAATGAGCTGAAGAGCAAAAATCTTTTTGAGATTTGTTTCAAAATGAAGCCATAAAGACAAAATCTATCAATCCACTAAACATCTAATCTTCCCAATCTACATTTAAATTAGTATTTTCATCAGTGTTAAATAAAATCCATTAAGCTGTGTGTTTATAAATAATTCTCACCGGTTGGCTTTTCTAACGTTTTCAGCTTGTAACTTGTTTTGGTCTGTTCATCTTTCTTTTTAGCTAATTCCAGACTTTTTATAGTCTATTCAGCCTCCCTCTGCTCATTTCAGCTTTTCCCTTCACATCTCTGCCACTTTATCTGCTGCTTTCTGCTTTTTATTTTTCTGTTTTCAGCTAATGCCAGCAGCTTAAACTCAACTTGCTTTAGCAGCTTGCAGTTTCACTAGTCTCCTTTGAAACAGACCTTTTCTTTTCTGCCGGCTGCCGCAGAGCTGGGAAATCCCTTCGTGTAATGTTTGGCATCATTGTGAAGCTTGGGGATTCCAGATTTTAAATGTAGGGTTAAATTCTCAATGACAACAGTCCAGACCAAAATAAATAAATAAAACTTCTTGAGTTTTCAAACTGGCACTCATGTAAACAAAACCCGCTTGTTGCCGCAGTGATAAATTAAACCAGCTACAGGTCATTTTGTAGCTTTTGAGATGAAGAATTTGAAGAAATTAAACTTGCTGGAAATGTTCTCATTGCATAATTTTGCCTGCACGTTTCACAATGTTTTTTTAATTTAATAACTATACTTCATGAGAAATGCAGCTTATTTTCCACTATAGGAATCAATTTGGTGAAATGAATGAGTGTTTTTGTTTTAAGATGCATTTTACTGCGTGATTTTATAGCTTTGGATTACTTTAAGACTTGCTTGATGAAAAAGCTGAATTTTCCTTTGATGTCAATAAATAAAGTCGTTTTATTCTTACCGTAGGACTCGCGGACGCCGATAACGAGCTGGGAGTCGAAGGCCTCGCCCAGCCTCTCGGCGTGCACCAGCTTCATGGCGCTGTCCTGCAGGCGACTCTTAATGTTGGAAAATATCGACTCGTTCCACGTGTCCAGCATCAGCTGAGCAGCAACACACAAGAGTGTTAGTGCAGTGCAGCAGCTAACAGTGTCTGTTAGCAAAATATCTCATCAAACATTGGACGGACTTTAACAAAACTCCCAGTAATTTATTACTGGATGAACATCTAAAGCTGATTAACGTTTGGAGGCAGCCTGATTTTAGATTGCTGCCACAGCCAACCAATCGTACAAACCACAAAAATGGGTACAGCTCAGTCAGTTTTACGGATAATGGCCTAAAACTTGGTGTGGTAGTAGCTGAGACTGCTGAGGGCTCTCCTCCCACCTTGCGTACGATGCTGTCCTCCATGTTTGTCTTCTTGTTGCTGCCTTGTTTGCCCATCAGCGTGATCTCCAGCTGGCAGAAGGGTTTGGGCAGGATGTCGCACTGCGTGAAGAACTTCCTCCACTCCACAATGTAGGCTTTCAGCAGGGCCGTGTCGTCCTGGTGGCTCAGAACACGCTGCCATGGCAACAGATGCAACAAGTTAGAGGTGATGCAAACCTCATCAGAAAAGCAGCCGTTTTCTTAAAAACAATTTAAAAAAAAATCTGGATGAGAAATTGAACGACAGATTATAGGTGTTCTGAGGAGACTGGAGACGATCATCCAGACTATCTGCAACCAGGACTGCGTTCAGTTCTGGTTTTTATTTTGTTGATGCGTATTCAGTCAAGACTAAACTCCTCCACTCGTCTTTTATTATAACAAGAGTTTCTGAACCGACTTTACTACCACCAAACGACCAACAAGGAAAAAAAAAGTCTATAAAGCCGGGTGTCTTGTTCCTGACCGAAGGTAGGATGGAGAAGGAGATGCATCGACGGATCGGCCCTCATCCTCAGTAATGAGGGCGTTGCTTCGGTCGCTCATGGTGAAGAAACAGTTGAGTTGAAAGGCAAAGGATTTACTGGTCTGTCTATGCTCCAACTCTCACATGTGGTCATGAAGTTTGGATTAAAGAACCAGATCCAACATACAAGCAGCTAAAATGGACTTCCTTTGTGGGGTGGGTGGCTCAGCCTTAAAGTGGGAGCCCCGTCACCTGAGGGAAGCTTGGAGTAGAGCCGCTGCTCCTCTAGTTCTAAAGGAGTCAGTTGAGGGGTTTAGGAAGCCTCCTGGACACCTCCCCTTGGTGGTTTTCCAGGCACGGCCCCCTGGGACCGACCCAGAACTCACTGGAGGGATTAATTCAATTCAATTCAAAAATACTTTATTAATCCCAGAGGGAAATTAAGTGTTGTCGTAGCTCATCATCCTGGTTTATTTAAGAGTTGTTGTAGATGCTGCAGTGAATCTGAAGAATCTGGACACATGTACCGATCCGTCCAGCCGCATCCAACTTGCTCTCCGATCCAGCAGGGCCTCTCGGTCCTCCTGGGCAGCAGGACTGCCCAAATGCCGAGCAGAGTCCCTCCCTGAGCGATGGTCACTCCTCCCAGCAGTCTGTCGAGCTCCTCGTCACCACGGTCAGACAGCTGAAGGTGCCGGGGGATGATCCCAGCACCTTCAGCTGTCACGAGCCGAGTTTCTAACCAGCTCCAGGATCTCGGCTGTCAGGTACTCGAGCACCGCCGCCAGGTTGACGGGAATTCATCCATGGCGCCTCCTTTTCCAACTCATTTGGTATTTGGGGCTGTAGTTGAGGTATTTGAGCTTTTGTGATGTTAATCAGCTGCTCCTGGTTGTTAGATAACACCTTGTTGCCATGGTTACGCATCATAACAAATGTCCAAAAGTAAAAAGGTTTCAGTAAAAATCCTTCCAGCTGCACAGCGTCTGACCCCAGAGAAAACAATCATCTGGAAAAAAGTGATTTACGTCCAGAAAAAAAGACAAATTAAAAGTTTTCAAAAGCAATAAATCCAACAGAGCTGCTCCAACATGCAGACACCCCGAGCGGCGCAATTCTAGAATTACAAATCCTCTCTGGCCTTAGAACACCTCGAGGTTCCCCAGGAGGAGCTGGAAAGTGTCTCTGGGGAGAAGGAGGTCTGGCTTTCTCTCCTGGACCCGTTGTGTCCACGACCCGACTACAGACAATCCAGTTCTCTTTATTTAACCAGGTCCGTTTAACATAAATGTAAAAATGTTTGATGAGTTGCACCAGATTTAGCTTTGGGCTCATTTTCATCTGTAGACCCTCCATATGTGTCAAACTCAAGACCCGAGGGCCAAATGGGGCCCTCAATGACATCTTATCTCCCCCCACACACACCACCAAGATGTTATTTTACATGTAAAATACTTTTATCACTTTAATTTTTTCAATAATCTTTGATTATGATGTCAAAAGCACAACAGAGAACGTCAAATGAGACCAATCAAACTTTTGTTGAGGAAGCTGCAACCAAGAAAAGATGTTGGGAGTCTCAAACTTGACTTAATGTAGATCCTGAAACTGGCCCCGAGTTTGAAAAAAGGTTTTAATTCTGGGCCCCTTTTGTAAGTGGGTTTGACACCCCTGCTCTAAACCATAAATAAATACCACCAATAAATAAATAAATGAAACAGCCAACATCCGTGAAACAATTAAAAACAGATATTTAACCAACTAATTAGACCCCCCAATAAACTTAAGTGATTGCTAAACCATTTCAACCTTTATACACTGTTCCCACGTTTGAGAACACTCTACAACTCTCTGGAGCTTCTGTCACGATGGCGATGTCTGAAGAGCATTGTGTCAAACACTTTCAGGGCCTGTTTGTATAAAGACTAAAGGTTTTAGAGTCGATGGACTACCGTACAAAATGAAATGTAGCTGCTTCCACAAAAAGGTTAAAAACAAAAACCACTGCAGGTCTATTCTGAAGCAGAAGACGTTTCTCTTCCCAACTGAGAGGCTTTAACAATTAAAAATAAAATCAGGAGTGTGTGGAGGTCACAGCTTTATGGACCAGCTTCTATTCCACTGTTAGTGACGTGTTTCTTGTGAAGCTGTCACTCACAGCTTGTGCTTGCTTGATGAAGTCGAGGATGTCTTCTTTGAGGGCCTGGTGGATTTTGGCCGGACCTTTGTCATCCCATAAACACACAGCATGGACGTCTCTGCAGAGAGAACAACAACGAGGAGGTACTTCTTAAACGTGAGAGGGAACGTGTTAAAATAAAAACACTGTTGCTTCAGATAAATGATTGAAAAAAGTCAAGTAAAGGTGAAGAAATACAGATTATAATATTATTATTATAAAGACAGACGGTTGGAGACAGGAAATGTGAGAACTATAAAATAATTAACCAAACTGACCGCACCTTTTCATCCCAGTTAAAGCATCACTCACACCCAGTGGTGGAGAAAATACTGGTACTCAAACACTGGACAGTACTTAAGTAAAAGTACAAATAAACAGACAAAAATGTACTCCGGTAAAAGTAGAAGTACCACATTAACATTTTTACTTAAGTAAAAGTAAATAAGTACTTGCTTTTAAAAATATTTAAAGTATTAAAAGTAAAAGTATTTGTTGAATGTATTACCTAATGTAATGGTCTACAATATCATTGTATGTATATTTTCTGTAATACATTAAGTGTTGTTTTAATGAACAATGCTGCAGATAATTAATGTTTTCATTGTGTTTACTCTGTAGTTCACACTTGGACTTGTGATTCTGTGCAGCATAATTTCAGGGATGACCTGCAGAGTTAAATGTCATTAAGCAAAATAAGAGGAAAGTTTTTAATATTTTAACTACAGTAAAAACATTTAAGTAAAAGTTGTCTGTTTGAAAAAAGGAGCATTAGATCTAACAAAGAAACATTTGATAATTTCAACTCCAGTTTGTCATCAACTCTAGTTAAAATACTGTCTAGTCAACCTGGTAATGGGTCAATATGAAAAATATTTTAACTTCCCGACACCATTTTCAAAACTTGGACCCGAGTGTCGAGACATTTGGAGACATCTCTTGTCTCCTAACATCCATGAACTGA